>OX422218.1:544149652-544717152 GCA_949130495.1 Sambucus nigra
GAACAAGCAATTTGAAGATATGGTAGATGTTGAGCAGAGGGTTAATGAAGCACACAATGTCATTCCTAAACCTCAAACTATTTCAAAACAATTGAGAGAGAGAATGAGGCCTAGGTTTTATCCGATGGAACATGAGGTGAAATAGAAGAGTGTCATTAGTAGGTTTTCTGGAACCAAGTTAGAGGAAGTTAAAAGAAAGAGAGAGAGAGGAAGGCAGTTGCATCGCCCAAATGCAATACAAGAAAGTTTAGCTGGAGGATGGAAGGGTTTTTATCACCTCTAAAGGTGTGCGCGGGTTGCCAAGTAAGATAAAGAGGAAGATGATCTGCAATATTAATGTTTCTTGGTAGATAATAAAAGACAATGTCTTCTCATTGATAATTATAACATTCAAAAATCTGTTGTGGAGATTTAATATGAGCCAGCCAGAGTGCATGATTAAATGCCAAAAGCCACTAGTCCAAGAGCTAGAGAACATTGATCAGGTTTGGGTGGACAAGATCAAAGGGCAATGTTCATTTTGAAGGACCTATATGGTGAGAGGAAATGGAGGCTGATTGAGCTAATCTTGGAGTGTAAACACATTTTTTCTTGGAAATACATAGAGATAGTAGGGCGAAATCAAGAGATGACTTGCCACAAGTTGAACCTTATGACTTCGGCAATACCGATGAAGTAAATAACCTAAATAAACAAGACATATCTAGCTTAAAAGATCAGGGAGGAGATGCAATGATTATTAGGAGTTGGATTCATTAATCCGATTCAACATCCAATTTAAATTTCCAGTATTATGATACTGGTCAGGAAATATAAAAATCAAATACGCATTTATGGTTATTTTAGAGATCTTAATAGAGTTTTCCCTAGTAAGGATGAGTTCCCTCGACTGTCCATTGACAGTTTGATAGATTTAATGCCAGGTCATCAAATGTATAGCTTCATGGATGGGTATGAAGGTTATAACCAAATTAACATGGATACAACCGATGTAGAGAGAATATCCTTGAGAACTCCATTGGGTAATTTTATGTACAACATCATGCCCGTTGGTTTAGAAAATGCGGGGGCAACCTATTAGAGAATGATGATTGCCTTTTTTCTTGATTTTTTCCATGACATTTTGGAGTTCTATGTGGATGATATAAAGTGAAGATGAACCCACTCAAATGCACATTTAGTGCAATGAGTGGGAAATTCTTGGGTTTTATGGTGGATCAATAAGGGGTACAGATGGACCTAGACAAGTAAAAAATATATCCTTGATATGCCTTAACTAATAACAACGAAGGAGCTGAAGAGATTCCTCAATAAGATTTCCTAACTGAGAAGATTTTTCCTAGGTTTGGTTGAGATTACTCATCCATTGATGGATTTATTATGCAAGATTGTGAAGTTCAAGTGGGAAGAACCTCACTAACAAGCTTTTGAAAAGCTTAATAAATTACTCACCTCTCCAGAAATAATGATTCTGCCAAGATCTGGAGTATCGTTGCAGCATTATCTTACTCTACCATGAGGTCCATTGGTGCACGATTAACATAAGAGATGGATGAGAAAGAATGACATGTCTACTATCTGAGAAGAATTATTCACGGACCAGAGTCAAGATACACTAGTGTTGAGAGGCATTATTAGGCCTGAGTATTTATTTCCCCAAAACTTAGGCATTATATGTTATCTTTCACCATTCATTTTGTGACACTATGTGATCCCATTAATTTTTCACTATCATGAACCATTTTGATGGAAAAGGAATCAAGGTGGTTCCTTATCCTCTAGGAGTATGATCTAAAATGTGTGATCCTTTAATCGATCAAGAGTTATGCTTATGCATATTTACTTATGATTTTTCCTTTTGAAATATTTGAACCACCTCACAAAGACATTTCAGATGATAATTTACAAGCCAACATCTTGGCGGTCAATGTTGAAGAGTGGATTACGAAGTTTGATAGTTTGTCTATATAAGGAAAAAGTAAGAGAAGGGGTAATCCTTTCAAGAGGAAAGGTGGATATTTATCTGTCCTTTAAGTTGGACTCCTTTTATTTTAAAAATGAGGCAGAGTATGAGGCTTTAGTTTTTGGATTGTTGGATGCTCTTAACGGAGGCATCCGTTCTCTCTGCATCAAAGGGGATTCTTACTTAGTGGTCAAGCAAGTGAATGGAGAATACGCATTAAAGTTCCTCAAGTTGTACCCATATAGAACAATCATCCATAGGTTGGTTGGACGATTTCAATAAGTCAAGGTGGAAATGCATTCTAGAATCATGAACAAGCATGTTGATGCTTATGCCACCGTTTCACAAAAGGTAGCTATGAATGGAGAGTCAATAATTATGTTGATCCAACGAATAATATCTCCATTTATCCTGCTTGCAATATTTCTATATGAGGATAACTCATACTAGAAGGCAAAATGTGCAAACAACTGGAGTCTGGATAAGGAAAGATGGATCTCAGGGAGTTAGTGAAATATTTTGTTATGGATGGAAGTTTGTAATTTAAAAGCATTGGAGGATTACTGGAAAGATGCATCGACCTAGAGGAAGAAAAATAAAAATTGAAAAAAGAGAATTGTGAGATCACTGAGATTCCTATATATCGAAAAATTCAAAGAGAGTGGTATTTTTGGCCAATGATGAAGCAAGATGCAATAAAAATACAAAGAGAATATGGAATGTGTTAACTTTTCTTTCAGGTAGTTGAGTGTAATTTCATGGAATATAGATTGAAGAGATACCTCCATTGATTTGATCAAAGATAGTGTTATTCCTATAAAGAAGATTGACTCCATGGGAAATATAATAAGAGACCCAAGGTTCTACGTCAAAGATAAGCAACTTTATCACAGAGTATACTTCAATAGGCCTTTGAGATGCATCATAAAGGAAGTAGTAAGTGTTTCCTTAAGAATGTCCACGATCTAGCTCATATCGGAGGTGCCAAATTGTATGATTAACTTATAACTTTGCGACATCATTGGACAATTATGGAGAAAGATTAAGTTGAGTTTGTTCAGAAGTGTAAGGCATACTAACCTCATGGAAATCTGATCCATGCTCCTTAGATAGACCTTTATTCCCAGGAAACTCTCAATCCATTTCACACTTGGTTATTTAATCTTGTGGAGATAATTAAACCTCCTTCAAGGGGAAAAATTCGGATACTTGCAGTAACATAATGATTTAGAAAATGGCTAGAGTCGATACCATTGAAGACAGTAATAGCAGGCGTGGTGGCACAGTTCATCAAAAAGCACAATAATAGCAGGCGTGTTTTTTTATTCCCAAAGTGATTTTTTCTGATAGTGGAACTACATTCATCAATAAAGAGGTGATGTTGCTCATAGAAAATACTCAATCATACGCCACACTTCAATGGTAGCCTACCCTAAAGGCAATGGTCAAACATAAGCAAAAAAAATACCTTGGTTAATATTTTGGCCAAGACAATGGATGGTTTTCCTAGAGTGTGGGATGAAAAAATTCCATCAGTACTATGGGATTATCAAATCACCAATAGGAGACAAGTTGGTTATACACCTATTTCCTTTATTTGTGGAGCTGAAGCAATTTTACCAGTTGAGTTGGAAGTACCTTCAGCCAGATATGCCTTATGAAGAATCATGTTTCCCCAAGGTAGACACGTTCAAATAGAATTTTTGTATGGACACAAAGATAACGTGAGGTAGTACTTCCAGACGTACACGAAGCAACTCTCTAGAGATTATGACAATTTGGTGAAGCCCAAAAAACTTGTGGAAGGATATTTGGTTCTAAAAGTAGTTGTTGGTCATAATAGAGGACTCCCATTTCCTAAGTTTGTAGTCAACAAAGAGGGAATATTTATTATTAAAGGAGAACATGATTAAAGTTACGTTTAATCTCCAAGACAGAGGGTGATAGGGCTCTCAAAGTTAACAAAAAGTGGTTAAAATTTTACCATGTTTAGAGGTGGCTATATTTGTTTTTCTTTTTTATCTTGTTCAACAGTTTTTAATATGTATTTAGAGGTTACGAGTAAGCACATACATAAATTTGAATCACAGTTTATGCTATAAACACAAATGAGTGTCTCTAGAACAAATTTTATTCTCTATATTTCAACTTAAATTAAATTACATTACAAGTCGGGACTGTGGCCCAGAAATACAAGGATGATAAGAAATAGACAAAAACATTCTTATCCTATGAGAGACCATAAGTGGGGAGAGGTGAAATATCCCTCAGGCAGAAAAGCAACATCTGGAACATAAGCCCGTTGAGATTTCACAATAGCAGTGAGCCTTGTTTGAACTTCAGATCTTCATTTTAATTTTTCCTAATAGTCACTTAGAGCCTTGGCCAAAGCTTCTTCATTTTCCTTAACTTTATTATTAAATTCGCCAATGATCGGATCAATCTCCTTTAGTATTCCCTCATTAACATGTTAGACCTCAATGTTCTTTATATATATAGTCCGTGTTGAGTTTCCATATGAACATCCTTACGGAATTTCAAGTGATTGATAAGCCAATTGAAGTTCAACCCATCTTTGGGATAATATTTAAGGTTTATAAAGTGTTGGTTGATTGCGGCTCGATCTACAGTGGCATTAGTGTATTCATGACCTATGCTAAAATTGTATTCATACCTTGTATTCTATATCTCATTACAACTTTGTTCGACATTAAGCAATCTACAGTGAAGATTTTTGAATCATGTTGAATGAGTTATTCTATCACCATGCGATGTCAACCTTGAATGAAGAGGCAATGTTGAAGCACATGCTAGCGAAATTTTGAATGTACAATGCTTGGTAGTGGAATCTCATAACTAGACTCACTATAAACTAGATCGACATTGGTCATGGAGCCATGATCACTGTTACCCTAGGAATCAGCACGAGATGGCTCTATCATAACAGGATCAACCTCCATTTATTAACGAGGTGCAATAACTTGAGAAGAAACATCCCGAGGTATCTCTAAACATGAAACATGGTTCCTCGTAGGCTACAAAAAAAGTGACCATGACAAGTTAGACACAATTTGGTGATTTTTTTATTACCCGAGAGGTAACTTAAGAAAAATCTTAGCAAAGAGTTTGCTACTCACCAAGAAATTATGAAATTTACAAAATTTTAACAAAGAGTTTTCAAAGTCACCAAGAAGGTGTGGGATTTAAAAAAAAATATTAGTAAAGTTTGCTAAGTCATCAAGCAGGCGTGAGATAATAAGTTTAAACACTGAAAAACATATAGCAATAGTATTGTTAAGTCACTAAGTAGGTGTATTTTCTAAAAAGAATAACTCACCAAGTAGGTGAACTCCTTCTAAAACATGTGTTATATCCATGCAAGACAAAATACAGAGTTGAAATACACCTCAGGAGCTTGAGAATTCATATTTGAAGTTAGGGGAGAGTTTCTATCCCTAGATTCACGATAGGAATTTTAGCTGATGGATCTCCCTCTAGAGATGGCACATGAAACTTCCCTTGAAAGGCTGTAGGTGCAATGTAAGAAGTAGGCTCTGATGAATCAGTAGTAGTGTCAACATTTGAAGGGGAAACTTCCACTAAAGACTGATTAATCTCAAAGGAAGAAGCTATTTGTTCACCTCGAGAAAACTGCATGAATACAAGAAGAGGAATCTTGTTAAGAGTTAATATACGAGCAAGCAAGAAAATAGTTAGAAATATTTAAGAAATATACCCAAAATTTTACCTCATGAAAGGTCTCTCATGGTATCCAATTAATTATTGGCCTCAAGATGTTTGGAGGTAGCACAAACTCAATTTAAATCATTCATAATTGCCAAAACATACACCCGAGATAAGACATAATATTTTAGTATTGTAAGAGATCAATTATCTTCAGGTAATAAGAGGAAGTAGTAATTTCTCGTCATCTTGGTGTTTGCAATAAAATTGAGTCGTAACTATTATCAATGGTAATGTGAAAATATACTTTGCAAGGGTGATGATCAACAAACTCAATAACGAGGGGGAAATATACTTATAAGAGGAAATTAACTACCAAGAACACAATAAATAACGTGGTTCACCCAACTTGGGGTAATCCATAGAAGATAGAGTTGTGTTTCATTTAGAATGAAAATCAACGTTTATAGGTTATTGAATACCAATCAAAACTCTCAATCTCTCTAAGTTTTTTCAGTGTTTAGAATCTTTTGGAATCTCTTCAAGTCTCTGAAAGCTTATTCTATAATATCTTTTTCTCTGTGTACGATTTCTCTATCTCTTGTGTCGTGCGTCTCTCTTTTACTGAGTTATGCCCTCTTCAATGGGAAAAAGTAACATATGTGTAGTTTGTTTTCATTTCATGGGACCTTGATACCCTCTTCCATTATTTTGGCTGTTTTTACTTGTAAACCCTGGCCAGCTATAAAATGGGCGCAAAATAGTTAATCGTGGCATAATGTTTATCTTAAATCATATAACAAAGTATTATTATAATAAGACATACTGATCACACTACCTAATTTATTATATAAATTATACATGCATGGAATCCTGTGCAAAAGGAATTTTCCTTTATTTCAGATAATGCTTTCAGCATGAGTGGAATTTTACCGGTCGTGAGCTTCATTAATGTTGCTAGTTTATGGTTTCTTACGACATTATCTCTCGAATGAGCTATTTTGAACATGCTAGATAATTTTGAATTTTTTTAGTCTCTGTGTTCTCGAGATCAGTTTCTTCTGTAGCTTTAGACTTGAGCCTCTTCAGTTCTGCTATGGGCTTCTCTGGTTCTGTGAAAATTCATCTTTCAAGTGTTCTGATCAAACTCCTCTATGTAACATCAAATGAGCTCTTTTCTTTACCTTCTTAAAGTAACTTGTCTCTAAGTAAGGAGTTTTATAAATAAACCCCTCCTACATTTGCCTCCTCAAAGTAAAAAGTTATTGTGCAAGTAAGAAGTTTCTATACGAAACACCCTGGTTAACTAACTTGAGATTATTGAAACGTTTTAACCAAGTAAATCGAATCACCTCCAACCTTAACTGTTCATTACTCACAACCTCTCAATTTTAAATATTAAATCGAGGAACTTTTGCTCGATGAAACTCAGACTAAAGAACCTTCTACGAAAAGACCTCAAATTGAAGAACCTTATTTATACATGTGTCTAATTCTTCCTACTTTTACTTCACACTTGCAACATTGATTTTTGGTATATCTTGTCATTAAATGCCAAAACCATTAGTTCTAGCACTTCTGTCACCTGTTGCCACGTGAAGCCTCAATGTAATCTCTGAGACATCGATTTGTGCAACCATCATTTTTCCCCAAAAATTCAAATGGTAGCCTATTTTTATGAATTGTTAAAAGGCAAATGAAATAGCTAGACCTTTTTATAAATCGTATAAAATCTTTTTCTATCTTTTCATTTAACCCTTCTAACTTCTGAACCCTATAAACTCTTAGCAAAACTTCTTTTCTACAAAAAAATTTCACTTGTTTTCTTTCTCTTTGGGGACCATAACCTAGATCGATTTCTTCCTCTAAGGATTTTGCATAATTTTCTATGCTTAAATTCTTTTTTCTCATAACCAATGGCCTCATCAATAAAAGTTATAGATGTTTTCGATGAAGTTTCAGGCCATGCCCCATCGTATGAGCTTTTAAAGATGGAGGCCCTCTTTAACTGCCATCATCGCGCTCCATTTTTTTGTGAGGGAAATATGTTTTAAGACGAAGGTAAGCCTTTCTTTGTGAACTTGAAGGTGTTTGAGAACCCATTGCTCATGGATTATGAGACAAAGGATGGTTCTGAAGGATGTTACCTACCTCCTTATTGTGTTTTAAGGTTTTATTTGGATATGGGAGATTTTCCCAAATCCAATATTGAGTGTGATGCACCAAGTGGTCCACCTGAAGGCTACTCTACTTGGACATCATATATTCATAAGAAGTATGAGGATGCTATTCTTAAAATGGGTCTTTTAAACACTGCCTATTTGTTTAGGGATTTTACCTTTTCTAAAAATAACTTTTCTCTCCACTTGTTGCTCTCTAGATGGAACTATCTGTATCACACATTCGTGACAACTTAGGATGAGTTCACAATTTATTTGGAAAATGTATGTGAGCTAATGGGGTTAGATCCCAATTGTTCCAACCCATAGAATGATAAACCTTTAGATGACAAGGAAGCTGAAGCTCGATCAGGGCAACATAGTCTTTATCACAAATGCATAGGTGATTCCATTATGGAAACATTCACTTTACTAATTAAGCATTTTTGTATTTTCCTATGAAAGTTGGTGAATGAGTATAAGGTGAAGGGCGTGGTACCCAATGTACTGTTTGTGCCTAAAAAGGATCAACCTTCTGAGTTAGCTGACTATATTTTATATCGTGTCTCTTATTTCTTCCTTCCTGGTAAACCAAATGATTAACCATGAAGAGACATGGTAAAATTTTCAATTATGTTAGCTCGTGGAGGCAGTATTTCTCAAGCTACTATAACATTGGGCTCATTATACGGTTGGCGAGATAGGTCCCATTTTGACATGGTTCGTTTTGTTAGCAGGTATGATGTTTTCAATTTTGGCAAAACACCATTCTTCTGATGAGATTCCTTTACAGTAAGTTCCCCAAGGTTTCCCCAATGAAAATCCCAATGAATAATTTCCCAATCAATACAAATGTGAACTTATGTTTTATCTTTCTTCCTAACTGGCACAATGCTGAAAAGCCAAATTGGATGTTGAACGACATGATAAATCCACCTTCCAGTAACCATTTCACCCAAGCCTTGATTTTAAAGTCCAGGCTTGTATGTTCTGGTTGACTGCTTAATCGGGATTGATAAAGGTTGTTCATTCAACTTATGTCAACTCACTTCTTGATCCAACACAAGCATATCAATGTACTTCCACACAAAAACATCTTTGAGTTCCCGAATGAGCTTGATCATCTCTAGCTTGTTCGTGTCTTCTAGGTCTTTCAAAATGAAGATTGGTCGTGGTTCATCACCATCCTCGACCAAATTCCTCTTATCCATCTCTTGGAGCTATGGTTTCGAATGATCTTTCATGAATTAAGGGTCATATATCATATAATCTTTAATGTTTGAATTATTAATAATAAGAAATTGTCCTTAGTTATCAATTAAAAATGTTTATATCTTGGGTCAGCTTCCTCAGGGTCTTTAGCTACCTGCTCACACATTCCTCAATAAATGAAACAACCATATGTGCCCACTAAGATAGTAATGGATAGTTATTCACATTGCGTTAAGGGATTTGTAGAGTCTCCACTAGCAAGTGTTTGTTGATGATTTTTTCAATGTAAATCATGAAGCCGTAGAATTACCAGCACGCTAATGGATCTGGCAATAGTTTGGGTCAACTTAAACGTTTACCGCTGGATCATAAGCTGGATAATTCTTGGGTGGAAAAACTAATCCATCACCAAACATTATGTTATAACCAATAATTTCTTCTTCAACACTATAAGGTAATGGAGGTGGGTCCTCACGATCAAACTTCCTCTTTGATAAAAAGTGTTTTGTGTATATCGTTATTGTAAAGACTCATTAATCAAAATCCCTTTGTACCTACAAATAAACTAAAACATGTATAGGGAAAGTAACGAGTACCAATCCACACTTCTTAATGTGGACAAGAGCAAATAGAAGACTCAGTATAATTTTTAAAATAAAGGGTTAAGGCATATTTGTTTAAACTAATGATGTGATACTATTTATACTAAACTAATAAATAAAAACTTAGACGAAATGAGTGAGGTGAATAAATGTGAGAACAAACAAGGGATAGAAATCCACTTCCATAACTTAATTATTTATTTTAATTAAGTAACTTTTAATTTTAGAATACTCCAGGAATTATTTAAATTACAAATTGACTCTCACCACAAATGTGATAACAATAAAATCTTCTTTTAGAAAGTCAATTTTCGAATTTCACAAAACTCTCAAGAATAAAACTAAAACTTTTTAAATAAACTACCCTCTAGCAATCAATTATTAAAATTATTTTAAGTCTTTAACAATTAGTTTTAGAGTTTGAAATTTCTAAAATAATATTTAACTTAAGAAACTCCTATCTCTGGTATGATTCTTAAGAAAATAATGTAATAAAAATTTTGGGTTCTTTCTCAATGACAAGGTCACCCATCTCTTACTGTAGGGGAATGTTACGATTCATTAAAAATAAATCACATTCTTTCGAAGCATGACTAGAACCTATTGCTTTCTCTCGAAATTCAATTTAATATGTAAAAGTCCAATATTTATTTTCAAAGGAGCATAATAAAGTTAGAAATTACATAAATAAAAAAAATAAAAAAAGACCATGGAGGCTTTATCTCTCCCCTTGAATGAGGTATTTAGCCTAACATATGAAGTATCTTTACATATAAAATGTAAAAATAATTCATTCGAGGCATAAAAAGAAGAATAATAAAAGATGAAGAGAACAATATATAAACCAAGTCACCTTGTATTTACATTGAATCTCCAAGCTTAGGTATTGAAGAACACCCACAAATATGAGTTTACAATTTTATTTGAGTCTAAATTTTACCTCACAACTCGCAATTTGTATCTCAAAATGAAAATTCTCTCACACAATCTCTCTAAAAAATACAAAAGACATAATAAAAATTGTACACTAAACTAACCTAAATTAAACCTATTAAGATGAACTAGAAGAGTGTGTACTCTCTACAAATATTATCTCCTCATTACGAAGACCAAATGCACCTTTCATAGGTAAAAATTAGGGTTTGGGAGCATTTTTGGTATTTGACAAAAGGTTGGATTAATAATTTAAATAATAAAAGAAGGGTATGGTTGAAGGATTATTTAATTAGAAGAAGAAGGATATTGATAATAGATAATGGGAGAAAAATAATAAATTTAGTCTCTTATTAAAAAAAGAAATAAATAAGAAATAAGTAATAAAGGTGGTATTACGGAAGAAATATTAAAAAAAAAAAATCTGGGGTGGAAAGTGGAATAAAGGAAAAAGTTGAATTGGATTATCAACCAGGGGGCTTTAGCAAGCGCGCATGGAGCGCATATGGAATGTAGGCGCATCTGGGCAAGGGCCTAATTATCGCGCTGCCACGTGGTGCCATCGTGGTTGTCCATGTGGCACCACCATGGCCATCCACATGTCGCGCTGTGATAAATGGCAAAAAAGCTGGGGTAAAACCCTCTCCCGGGATTCGAAAGCTGGACCTTTTGGTTTATGCAAAATGATCTAAACCGCCAAACCACCGTGTGAGCCAGTAATTTTTACGCACAAAAAAAATACATGACCATTAATTCTTTTTAGTTTTCCAATGTTTGTACTTATCACCCAAATCTTCATATCTTTCTCATACGAACTCCAATTGGCGAACTGTAAGAACCAATGTGACCCTCATTTAAATACCAAAAATATTTTAATAGTGCTCAGGTTACGGGTTTGACCTCAAGTATGACTCGCGGCTTTGACTTTGACTTTCTTTTAGTTTTAAACTTTGCACATTCATAACTTTTTGATTTAAGCTCAGATTGACACGTTGATCGAACTCAGACGTCTCTTGATTCGAGGCTAATATTTTTCACGATTTGTCTGAGTTCAAAATTAGTCATCTGAATTTACCATTTTGCCCCTAAAAGTGCATTTGTGGCTTTTTCTTTCCCAAATTACCATGAAATATCGTTTTTGAATCTGCAAATATGTTTTTACCTATAAGATAAATAAATACCCACATAAGTCCAATTTTATCGAGAACTAGAAGTTAAAAAGTGTATATTTGAGGTATAAATTTAACACTTCTGGGTGCTTATCACACCACCCACAAACAGAACATTGCTATTCCTTGAGTAAAAATATAGAGAAAGAAAGATAAGAGACCAAAAGTGTGCCATTTTCATGGGTACATACGATTACACATAGCATATGCAGTAAGCCGTTAAACCTCCAGGTTTCCTTAGAGGACGAGTGTTGTCTAGTGAGGGTTTGCAGTAAATATACCCACAAAATTCAGAATATTTTATTTGAAAACCATTTATGAAAAAGGTTGGTTAATCTCTTATTAGACATAGAAAAATCACACAATCCATCATTTAAGTAATACAAACAAAGAACTATGAGGTATATTGTAATACCCCGTATTTTTATGGCTTTTAAAATTTAAGGATTTATTAAATTTAATTTGAGATATGAATTTAATATTAATCTAGGAATTATTTTAATATTTACTAGCGTGATGTGAGTTAGTAATTACTGAGAATTTATTGAATATTACTAGATGAGTAAAGTAAAATATAAGATTAATTTTATTAAAATTGTCACGAGTGAATAAAATGGCAATTATGGAAATTTAAGTCAGGACGCATCTTTGTCGTGTCAGGACTAAATTATTATAATTAAAGTGAATATATTATAAGTCACTCGTAAGGTAATTTTGAGTGCGGTAAAGTGTCCGAAAGGGTCGAGATAGTCATAAAAGTGTACCCGGTGGTTTAGTTTGAGTCTCGGGACGTTTTTAGGCCCAATTCACATACCGAGAGGGTATTTTAGACATTTTGTATTTTTGGGTAGTTAAACCCACGAATTTTCTTAGTATATATTAGCCATTTGGAGTTGTCTCTTAGATTTATCAAACACAAAACCTAAGACCAGCCATTAGAGAAGAAGGTGAAGAGATTAGAGAGGAAGGTGAAGAGTTTCCAAGCAATCTAAGACCTAGAACTCACTCGATTACACCGTCACCACCACCAAAATGTAGATCGCACGAGGAGGAACGCAACCATATATTTTTCATCAACAAATCAGACCCTTGAATCCCAGGCAAGTATCTATCTTGCTGATTTCTAGTTGGTATTCCTTCCATGTTAGTATAGGAATGAAAATCACATGTTTTAATTGAAGGATTATATGTTTAGGAAGAGAATTTATATGTGTTGTAGGGAGAATCCATATAGTTTGAAATCATGATCATATGTAGAGGATTACCCACAAATTTATTATGTTATTTGGGAAGAAAATCTGGATTAAAATAGAGGTTTATGATTATTCATGCAAAATTTGGTTTTATAAATAAATATGAGATTAAACTCCTTTTTGATTGATTCGTTGAGGATTTATTGATGTTGTTACATTAAAACTTGTTTATATACATTGCTTATGCATTTGGATAATTTGGTTAGGAGTTTGTGATGAAATTATAGAGGTTTGGAGGGGTTAGAATTGTTGAACCCGTAGGTTGAAAATTGCAGAAAACTGGGCCAGAATTGCTTGATCGATCGATCGACCGAGAGCGTGGATCAATCGACCCCATTCCTCGATCGATCGATCCCTCCTGGAAAAGCGCATAGTTTCCCCTTTTTTTTTAATCCAGATAAAATACATGGGAACCCTTAAATATCTTTTAAATAGTATAATGTGTTATAAAAAGGAACAGTAGGGTCTAAGTAGACTCCGTTGAGTGAAATTAATATGAGATGAAATTGTTGGTTAACGGGGAGTTATTCATACATTAGAAATTATGCGCATGTTTACTAAAAGATTGAGACTCGTGAAAGATTTAGACTAGAAGGTAAGTGAGGGTATACCTGTTGAAATTATACTTAGTGAGATAGAATACTTAGAGAGATGAGAAGTAAGTATGAAATAAATTACAAACGAGAATACAAGAGACAAATCCGTTATGCGAGATAATTGAGTAATTTGTGCTAAGAATGGATAATTATAATTATGGGTAGTTGCCCCAACTAATTTAGAAAATGTGAATATCTATATATATGACCGTGTGACTGTGTACATATATTAAGTATTATGTTTGTGAATAATCATACCCGTGCTACTTGCTATCAGGGAGGTTGCCGCGCCGGGACAGTCTTGTCTCGATGGGACCTTTATGGGGGATATTGACTTGTACCCTAGAACATAGGATTCCTTGGTACAGGCTATCTGAGAATGATAGTCAGGCTGTCCTACGAGACGTGAGGGGTATGTGATTACCTCTTAATGACTTGGAACTATGCTTCGCCTCCATTTTATGTTTATTGTGTTAATACAGTTCGAGAGTGATTTCGATCTAGTATTTCCCTTAGTACGAGTGATACGGGGACTTGATAGCAGAGTATGCCAGCACCATGGTTTTATGTGGGGTGCCGATAGTATATATATATATATATTATATGAGTGATATATATATATATATATATATGGAAACTTTCTACTGTGTGTATAAGTAGTTAAGTAATGAATAAATGCTTCAGCTTTATAATAAGTGTTTGTGAATTTTGTAACTGTACTAAGTGGTTCTAAGTAACGTAAGAAGATGGGAGAGAATGTTTTTTTTTAAAAACTAAAAATTATGGCCATATTACATCCCGGGATATATGTGAGGATATGTTAGATAGACTTATGTGGTCAGTAGTACGGTTGGCGTGCACATTAGATGAGTGGTGAGAATTCTCAAGGGAGTGTCGCGCACTAACATGGTGGTTATATTAGTCAGTAAGAATTTCAAATACTTGCTAAACGATTTTAAAATTGTTTAGACTCGGGCTCTGACCCGTTTTCGGTCATTTCATTCTCTCTTGTATATATATGTATGCATTACAGTTGCCCAACCATAGGGGAATCTTTTATAGGTTCTTTAGATTGGGCGTGCTGTAGTTTATGGGGAAGTTGCAGGCTTTTGCTTTAGACGACCTCTTCATTGATTTAGTTCTTACTTTAGTTCTTTATAGTTAGTGCATGTGTCGCCCGATTTCATATTCCGTTTGGATTTTTCAGAGATTTATGTTGATTTGTATTTCCAGTATTTAGTTCTCCTTAGGAGTCAACTATTGTCAGGATGCTTTCATTTATGGTTCTTAAACTTGGTTTGGATTATCAAGATGGTTCAATTCTTGTGTGTTAATTGCCATCCTTAGTATGTATGTGATTATTAACTATTGGGTATTAAAAAGGTTTTCATATTGGTATTTAATAAAGGTAAAATGATACTTTAAATTGTTTTGACACTTAGCTTAATAATTTAGGGTGTTCAAATTGGAAAATATTATTTTGCGACAGTGATGCTGAGAATGAACCAACTGTTCACCTTGATTTTAATTTAATAAAGGACTGATCACTAGGTATTTAATTAGACGGGGTGTTGCAGGTGGTATCAGAGCATCAGGTTCTAGTGTCCTTTATGTGATACGAGTGATTCACTACATTTTTGTTTATTACTAGGTTCTCATGTGAGAAGAATTTAGTGCGTATATCTATAGCGCTATAATTATGTGTATGTTTTCCCTGGTATAGCGGGGTTGTCTTCAGTGATATCCGCGGAGGATAAATGGGTGCATTGTTTGTGTTACATAATTTATTGAGATTACTCGTTTTAGCGATGTGATATGCGAGTATATTATTGTACTAACTATGGTTTTATAAAAATGGTTAAAACAATAGTGGGCAGTGATTGCAAGGCTATCACGGTTGCTGCCCTAGTGCAACATGTTTTGTTCTGACAATACCTCACCTACGAGAGGGTCGGACTTGCACTCATTTTATATATATTATAGTGACTTTGAAGGCTATAGTGGTACAAATTTTTTAATCCCAAGGTGTTTAGGGATTTTGGTATTATGATTCAGTGTGTATTGGGTTTACCGTTGGGTGAAAAGATTTGACTCATTATTATGTGTTGCACTCAAGACTTAGTGTTAGGAGGAGCACATTGTTATATTTATCCTTTTGGAATGTTCAAGTTAAGACTTATATTCATATGTTTAGGAATGGGATTTTGAGAGTCCCGATTGAATACGTATGAGGTTTATGGAATGTGATTACTACCAATACTGAGTAATAGTGTAATTAGTGAAAAGTGCTTTGTTTAAAAAAAAATTGCAATAGGAGATGTATATTTTTTTATTAAAAGATAGAATAGAGGGGTACAGGTTATGGATGGTGGACCCAACGAATTTCGATAACAGAAATTTCTAGGTAGTAGTGTATTGGGGGTGGGGGGGTTCATTGTTTGGATTTCTCTTTGCGAGACATACCACGCATGAAACTTAGCGTAAGGTTGGAAGTAGAGAGATGTTTAGTCATTAGTCCATGAGTCTAGTACCTAGATTGTCATAGGAGCCAGTAATATTGATTGTAAGTTAAAGTTAAGTGGAGATTTAAGGCCAGTGGAGCCAATTGAGTGGTAAGGAAACATTGGAAGTTTTGTTTTATCACCCAATCTAAGGGTGGGATGATGATAAGGAGGTTTGAGAGTACCCAAATGGTGTAACCATGTTGTGTCACAAGGGAAACAAAGAATTGGGTGTTATGTGTGAAGCGTAGGTGATGCTTACACCAGTATGCACGATTTATAGGGTGTGTGGGCATCCTGGTTAACTGTTTCTTGAATTGTTCGAGTTGAAGAGACGTGGGGATAGACGCATGGAATATATGTTTGTACGAATGGTGTAACAAAGTGGAACTAGTAGAGTGGATTAAGTGTGGTGCGATGGACGATAATCCATATATACGTGCACGATCAGAGTAGCAAACACGAATTTAGTTGGAAGGCTATGGGAAGCCATTTAAGGGTATTCCTTGAGAAGGATAAAACTTAACTATTACAGAAAACACTCGAAGCAGAGAATTACCTAGTCAAGTGTGGAAAGTGACTTGTGCGTAGGTTGAATGATGATGTAAGTAAGGTATAAAGGTTCAGCAATGCACATCATGGAGAAAAGTGCAAGGGTCGAAAGTTTTGGTATATGCTAAGGAAAGAAGGGGAGTATTAAGTGTCACTTAATGTGAATCATTACAAGTAGAAGTGGATGTTGAGAGGTACATAGTGAGTAGTCTCCAAGGGCACCACTCATAGATAGAAATTGGTTGGAATAAGAGGATAATCCAGAGAATTTTCTAGCAAACCTACGATTCCTAAAATAGAAGAGAGCAATTATGTGAAATTTCTTAGATGGGGTGCAAACTTCAAGGTAAGGTCACGAGTTCTTGTAAGGCCCTAAACGTGATTAGGAATTTTAATTATATGATTAATTATAAGCTGTAAGTTATAAGTTGGTAATGGGTGTTAAACATGTTAATTATCATATTTGGGGGATGCATACTCATGTGATATATGTGTTGGTTGCATTGGATGTTAATTAAGCTTATAACTGGGGATAACTTGTTTAGATCATATGATTAGTTATGTGTTTAAATGCATCAAGAAAATATGTTTCTAATGCATCATTATGTTTATAAAATTAAACCAAGGTTTTGGTTCGAAATTGGCAATGTTAGGTCGCTAAATGTGAAAGCTTTGAGATTTTCCATAAATTACTACCCTTCAGTTCGGGACCAAATTAGGCATACTTGTTTTATGATTTGTGGAAAACACAAAATATAAACGTTGTAGATATATGAGGTAAGTTTATAACACAATAAACGGTGTGTAAAACATAGGTCCAAGTAAGGATATATGATGAAATTACAAAACAAGGGCAAATATGTCGATTCGTTAATTGATATTTTGTCTTATTAGTAGAACACATGGCTTGTTTTGATTGTACCAAGGGGAGGTGCCTTATGCCGACTTAAAGACCTTAAAAAAATCCCTTATTATTTATTTGCATCAGAATTTAAAGTGGGTTTGAGAGTTACATGGAAGAAAGAGAGGTTAGGATAAATTAGTGAAGGATTAAGGAAGATTATCGAGAGATAAACAAGCTTAGGAATCCAAACATTATTAGGTAATATTTAACTTTAAAATTTAATTATTTACATTACATAGGTTGTTTTATATGATGAGGTGGTCCCCATTAACTTTGGTCTGTTAATTGGACTGTGGCGGGTCCAGGCTTGCGAGAGTTACACAATTCCTGTTGAGTTATGACATTAAAAAATAAAAATTATTATTCGAATTGGTTATATATATGTGGTGTATGTGTGGAATATGGTCATTCACTAAGCTTGTGTTTCTTAGACTCCTATAATGTTCTGTTTCAGGTATGCCCGTCGTTTGGAGTTCACTGCCAAGTTAGGACGTTAAACGGGAGAGTGGATGATAAATAATGTGGGTTGAATATCAGCAAGATTTTTGGGTAAATGTTAAACAAAGGAACTTATATAATTAAATTTGTTGGGTACTTTTAAGTTGTGCATAAAGGTTGCTATGTTTTCATCTAAACATGCCTTTGAAGAAAAACAAATCTTACGCTATTTTTTGAAATATTTCAAGTACCATATTGTTTAATGGGAATTTATCTCAATATAAAATGATAATCTTAACTTACTTAAGTCGGGGCTCGACAACTTAGTATCAAAGCATGGTTTTTAGGTTCTGAACAGGGTGTGAGGGTCTAGATTAGCAGTGGACGTAGAAACTGTTTTGAGTCATAAGTGCTCAGTTTCAAGGGTTACATTTAAGTATGTTGGATCATGAAGGTTTTTTTATTAAGTTTTAAATTGGCTTTGTTGACTAACATATGTCAGTTATACACATATATTGTTGCACGTGATACGAATGCAAGGATCTTGCAGGAAAGGAAATAAAATGTTAAGATTTATTCGAGGATAACAGCGAATACATGTATTTTAATATAAAGCATTCATTGTTTTTTTATGTTGTATTAACAAATGTGTCATTGAAGGAAAATTTTTAAAGACACAATGTGGTATACCAATTGTGAAGTATTCGAAGTAACCTCTTCTTATACTGGTATATGTGAACTTGACAAAAAATATGAATGTATTGGAGGGGATGTCTTCCTATGCTGTTATATGTGGACTTAAGTCATGTTACGTGTATCATTATGAATGGGTGCGCTCCTCATCTGTATGGGAGAGTGATGTACGGGAACACATATTCCATTAAAGGATGAGAAGTGAGAAGAAGTATTGTTACATGATTATAATGAGACTTAAATTGTTGGAGTGTGAATAAAAATGAAGATTCACATAGTAGAGGTTAAATGATAAGGTTAGTAGTTGTAAATGTTTATATTTAACATGTGAAATAGGTATGAAATTCAAGAACTAGTCGATATATCACAAATGATGAGAATATGAATTCATAGTGAATTATTACAAGTAGAATAAAAAGTAATGAGAGTTGAGATGTACGTATTTAATAATATGAGTACATATAGTGGATATTACTCTTGTGATGTTTTGAAATGCTTATAAGAATAGTAAAGTTGAGATGAGGTGCTAAAGAGTTGGAAGTTTAAAAATATTGAGGAGTCCTTTTAAGAATATGTGTTGTGGATGAGTATGGGAAAGATGTTAGCCAGGTTTAAATATTTACATTTGGGTTGAGTGAATATTGAGTTGTATTTGTCATTGTACATATGTTTTACCACTAAGAGTACGCTATATAATTAATATGATTGACATTACACGGAGTCACAATGAAGTATGGGTAAGGAGAATGTGCTATGTGAGATACTATAATCTGGTACATTAAGGTATTTGTACAGGTTATTTGAAAGAGATATGATATATAATAGTTAGATAAGTATTATGGAGTTAGTAGGTATAGTTAAAGTTATAAGTGGTGATATCCCGTTTAACATCCATGTTACCAAACAGGTAAGATGAGTGTATTAATGATGTTGCGTAAGACTATAATGTTAAAATGATTGGGTTAAGGTTCTGATTGTAATGTTATTGTGATGGATAAATGACTTGTTAAGGTCATTTTATGTTTAGTTAAAGAACAATCAAACGATACTGAAAATAGGAATATAGTAAGAAGTTATATTGAGTTCATAGTGTATGACTACACAAGATACATGAAAGTGAATATGGAATATTGGTTAAAAATATACATTTGGTCAATGATTGTTCATTATCGATATGTGCAAAGTAGTGAGGCTATATTTATATTAAGGATCCTAAGAACAATATTTAACATACTCTAAAAAACTTTAGAGATGATACGGATAGTAGTCAAAGTCGAACACATATATTTGGTATTAATTGGGAGATGAGAAGATGACATGTAATAAGTTGGTATTGTAATATGATGTTTATCATTTGAAGTAATGAATGGAAGTTGGAGAGATGAACTATAAAAAGTTAGTCTTGTAATAAAATATTTATTATTTAAAGTGTTACACGATGATAAGGATGGACTATGGGAAAGATGTTTGGTTTATTAAGAATGTTCACTCATTGTGAATATAAGAGGAAACAACCGATAATCTATTATGTGTGAATGTTCAACATACGTATATGAAGGTATGACATAATATATGAGTTATGAATTGACTTTCATTGATAAGAAATCAGTAGACGATTATCCTTACGTACGAATGATAAAGAGGCTTATGTGTTGATAGATCCTGGTTCTACACATTCTTTATTTTTTGCTTTATCTATTGCATCTTAATAAACCACTAAAATCATTAGATTCTAGTTTAGATATTATTACTCTAGTGGGGAGGATTTTTTTTTTATTGATAGGGTGTGTATGGTGCCAATAACTGAAAAGGAGTTCTTGGTTGACTTACTACCTTTCAGTATGCATGACTTTGATGTGATATTGGGTATGGTTTGGTTGTCCTCATATCATGTATGTTTAGATTGTTTTATAAGGGAGCTAATGTTTCGGTTACAAGATGAACCTGAATTTAAATTTATTAGGGAACGGAATGTCACCTGCATATTATTTTACAGGCCTTGCAAGAAAAGCAGTTATATACTAAATTTTCTAAATGTGAATTTTGGCTAGACCAAAGTAGTATTTTTGGGGCATGTTATTTTTGATGATGGTAATTGTGTTTCTTGAATAGAAGATGGATGTAATTTATGTAAAGACATTTTTGTCCATTATCAATGTATTATGTCGCACGCCGTTACACCCTCGAAGAAATTCAAGATTCAAGATTCAACGGATCCGAATATCAAAAGAAGAAGAGGAATCATAGTCTGACAGTCGAACCGATCCGCTGATATAAAAGAACCGATCCGGCTAACTGGACCGGTCCGCCTAAAGACCCAGACTGATCCGCTTGTTTGTCAGAAGGCCAGTATACCCCGGACCGCAAGCGAACCGATGAAGCCTGGAAGCGAACCGATCCGATCATCAATGGACCGATCCGCCTCAGAATAAAAGAACCGATCCGGTCAAATCGGACCGATCCGCCTTAGACCCGGACTGGTCCGCCTGGGATAAACATAAACAGATCGTGTTCAGATTTTTAAGGCCCGAGACTTCTTATTTAATCCCACTACGGGAAGTGGTTTTCTAAGATTTATTTACACGATTTTCAGAGTACAGAAAGCCCTAAGTCTTCACCTATTGAGCATCTAGACTCTAGGTATTTGATTCACACAAATTGCCAATCCTTTGTGAATCACTTTGCAACCCAGGAACGCACTTTTGCTGTTCACACCCTTGTGGAGAAGACCGTTCTTCTTCTCCATTGCAGCCCTACTGGAAAGGGATAGTTCCAGCCACAACTACAGAATCCGACACCTGAGGGTAATTCTTAGTCACTTGTATTTTCATTGTAATCCGAAATTGTACAACCTACAATATTATAATGAAAATAAATGGTTTTGCCCCTTTGGGGGATTTTTCCTCAATTGCATGTGTTTGAATGTTCTTGCTTAGATTATCATCTTATTCAATCACATACTGTTGCATGTTTAGGGTTTGTTTGGGTTAAAAGGTGTTTAATATATAATTTGCTCATTTGAACGCAAGCACATACGTTCTCAAATTGGTATCAGAGCAGGTTGCGCTAATCTATCGCGTATTCCTATTTTTCGCAAAATTTTTCTAAGATATCAATTTTCTGAAAAAATTGATTTTTGAAAAATGTGCGTGTTCAAATGGAGAAGTTATATAATAAAATGCCTATTTTTGACGGGACAAATTATGCTTATTGGAAAGCCCGAATGAGGTCGGCTTTAAAAGCCAATGATCAACGTGTCTGGATTTTAGTTGAAAGAGGGTGGACTCCTCCCTCTGTGATTGTTGATAATGTGATTAATTTGAAGCCTGACACTTTCTTGGACTGATGAAGAATTTAAATGGGCATCTTTCAATTCTAAGGGTCTAAGTCCTATTTCTGGGTCTGTCACACCTGATGAGTTCAAACGCATAATGACGTGAACCACGTCAAAAGAGGCATGGGATGTTTTACAACTCACCCATGAAGGAACTAATGCTGTGAAAGAATCTAAGTTGCAAAATTTGACAACTCAATTTGAAACCATCACCATGCATGAATCTGAATGCTTTGATGAATTTTATGCTAGACTTTCTGACATTGTGAATACTAGCTTTAATCTTGGTGAACATATTCCTAATGCTAGAGTTGTTAAAAAGATTCTTCATTCTTTACCTAAGCGTTTTATCCCTGTCACTGTGCTAAATTCTATGGGTAATTTAAATACTCTAAAATTGGAAGAACTTGTAGGAGATTTGCAAACTTATGAAATTGATATGTTCCCTAAAACTGCTAAATCTAAAGATAAGGGAATTGCACTTAAAGCCCAAGAGAGAAGGAGTGAGGGGTCGGCTAGAAAAAGGGTAGAGTCGTCTAGAAAGAGAGAGACTGACACGTCAGATTCTGAGTGTGATTTTGACCTAGATGATTTGGCTCTTTTTGCAAAAAATTTCAAGAGGATTCTCAAATTTAAGAAAAATGGCAATTTTAAAGATAAAAGAAATTTGAGCAAAATAAGTTTGAAAAGAAAAATGAAAAAGACTCCAAAAATACTCTTAAGAAAGAAAGTGAGAGATGTTTTGAGTGCAATGGTAGGGGTCATAGAGCATTTGAGTGTGTCAATCGTCTGAATAGAGAAAAAGGGAAAGCTGTCCTTAATGCTACCCTTTGTGACGACAGTGAGGTCGAGACGGTGGATTCAGGAGATGAGTCACCGCATGAGTGTAACTTCACCGCATTCATGGCCAGTCAAGTGAGCACTCCTAGTTCTCTTCACGATGATGAAGATGATGCTTCACAGGGACACCTCGACAGTGAGATCGATGTGAGTGAGGGGGAGGAAGGCTCAAGTGAGAGCGAGAGTGATATTCAACGCACCTACGCTGAGTTATATTATGAGTCATTTAAAACTAAAAAACGTAATAAAGCGCTAGTTCTTAAGATCATCGGCTTATAGGAATACTTAAGAAAGGTGAGAGAAAGAGATTCTTCCACCGTCACCGCCCTGAGAGAGAGAGAATCTGCAAGTGTCGAGAAAGAGATTCTGTTTAGAGAGAGAGAGAGTGTTTTAGAGAAAAAGAGAGGGGACTTGAATAAACAAGTGGCTAGTCTTACGAGTCAGCTCCATTACTCCTTGGAAACTCGGAAGAAACTTGAAACCCTTGTTGCCCAGCTGACTCATGATCTTGAGAAAGCACGGGAAGTCAAGGTACAAATCGAGGACAGATCTGGGAAGATGGGAAAGATGCTCCTCGGCCTCACTTTAGGTTTTGGTGATCGGCAAGGAATTGGATATGATGGTGCCTCCACGTCCCAAATTTCACCTGGACCAATTCCCGAGTTTACTACAACTCCTTATGGTCACCATAAAAAACCTCGAAGGAGAGTTCGACCAAGAAAAGCAAACTAAGGTCCGCCTTTGACTGTGCTCTTTTGTACTTACTGCAAAAGAAAATCCACCTTAGGGAGTCTTGCTATAGCATGGGTCAAAGACGACGTACTACTGCTCCACCACATCATACTGATGAGTTTTCTAGTCTGAGAGAGCGAGTTGAGTTCTTAGCTGCCACGACCCAGAGTTTAATGGAAGAATTCAGACGGATTTCTCTGCCGTTAGTGAATGCTTCTCACATTCCAGCTAAAACCAACAACAACAAAGGCAAACAAAAGGTCATCTCTGCTTGGGTGCCTAAGAAAGATAAAAAGGCCTTTATTGTTCATGTTTCTCTCAAAGCACATAATACCTCACAGTGGTATTTTGATAGTGGGTGCTCCAGACACATGACAGGTGATGCCTCATTTTTTACGACTCTTGAGGACTATCAGGATGGGAGAGTCACCTTTGGAGATGGGAGCAAGTCTAGCATTGTAGGACGAGGTACTGTCGAGTTACCTGGATTTCCTAAGTTAGAATAGGTTTTGTACGTCAAAGGTTTGAAATCAAACCTTCTCAGCATTAGCCAGCTGTGCGACGCTGACTTTGCAGTAAAGTTTGACCGGGATACTTGTAAAGTCTATAATCAAGCCGTTAAACTATTAGTGCAAGGGGTGAGGACCGAGGATAATTGCTATGGGACTGTGCCCACATCCTCACTTGTCTGCAACAGCGCCACGATCACTCCTATGGATCTGTGGCACCAACGTCTAGGTCACGTGAACGTTAGAGATCTTAATCGTTTAGCTAAAAAGGACCTAGTACGTGGCTTACCATCTCTTGGAAAATCAACTTCGACCATTTGTGGACCCTGTTAGTTGGGAAAACAAATTCGTAGTCCTCATAGGAAGTTGCATTCCATTACCACCTCTCGTGTTCTTGAGCTGATTCACATGGATCTTATGGGTCCCACTCGTACTGAGAGTCTAGGTGGTAAGAGGTACATCCTCGTGATGGTAGATGATTTCTCCAGGTACTCCATTGTAGGTTTTCTGAGAGAGAAATCCGATGCTGTAGAATTTTTAACGACCAAGTGCCGTGTCCTGCAAAATCAACACGGTGTCACTATTAACAGGATGCGTAGTGATAATGGCACTGAATAACCAGAAGCAAAGGTAGACCTTTACTGTGATAGAGTTTTCTGCTATGAGAACTCCTCAGCAAAATGGTATTGTTGAGAGAAAGAATAAAACGATCCAAGAAATGGCTAGATCTATGCTTCTGGGTCATAAAGTTTCAAGGAGATTTTGGGCAGAGGCAGTGTCTATTGCATGCCACACGGTGAATATGGTTTATTTGTGTCCACACACACTTCAGACTCCTTATGAGTTGTGGACTGGCAAGAAGCCCAACTTGGCATATTTCCGTGTTTTTGGGAGTAAATGCTACATCCTACGGGATAGAGAGTAATTAGGAAAGTTTGACTCCCGGAGCGACGAGGGAATATTTCTAGGATATTCATCGAATAGCAGAGCGTACCGAGTTTTTAACCTGAAGAGCTCTAAGGTTATGGAATCAATAAACGTCACCGTGCAAGATGACGAACCTTCGACGGTTATTGATCCTAACCTTCAGTGTGAGGATGAGGATTGTTCTGACAGTGATTTACCTGTTCCTCTCTCACACTCTGTGGACCCTACTCTTGTGTTAGGGGACACACCTTCTTGGGTTTGCAAGAGTCATGACCCTTCTGCCATTGTTGGTGATCCCACTCTAGGGGTCAAGACTCGTGCTCATCTAGAGAACGTTGTTAGCCATCTTTGCTACACGTCCAAAGTCGAGCCCAAGAACCATAAAGAAGCACTCAAGGATGAACACTGGATATCTGCTATGCAGGATGAGTTGCTTTAGTTTAAAAAGAATAATGTCTGGGAATTAGCCCCCCGACCTAGTGAGACTAATGTGATAGGTACCCGGTCAATTTTCAAGAACAAAATGGATGAAAATGGTACCATAATCAGAAATAAGGCTAGGTTGGTCGCTCAAGGCTACACACAGATAGAGGGTGTAGACTTTGGGGAGACATTTGCTCCTGTTGTGAGGCTTGAGTCCTTCCTTCTTCTGCTCGCCATCGCATGTCATCTGCGCTTCAAGGTATATCAGATAGATGTTAAGAGTGGCTTTCTGAATGGCATTCTACAAGAGGAGGTTTGAAGACCCTCAGCACCCAGAGAACGTCTACTATCTTAGAAAAGCCTTGTATTGTTTGAATTAAGCACCCTGTGCTTGGTACGAGAGGCTTACTTCCTATCTCTTAGCTAGTGGCTTCAAGAGAGGGGGAGTAGATATGACGTAGTTCGTCAGGAGAGATGACGGTGCAATTTTGGTTGCCCAGGTCTATGTGGACGACATAGTCTTTGGATCCACATGCTCCCAGCATGCTCACCACTTTGAGGAGGAGATGAAAAGTGAGTTTGAGATGAGCATGGTTGGTGAGCTTACATTCTTCCTTGGTCTCCAGGTTCGTCAACTAGAGGATGGGATGTTCATTTCCCAATCCAAGTATGCTAGAGACCTAGTGAAGAAATTTGGTTTAGACTCCGCTAAGCATGCACGTACACCTATGAGTACCACTACCAAGTTTAGTAAGGACACTTCAGGCAAGGACGTAGAGCAAACCTTATATCGGAGTATGATAGGTAGTCTTCTCTACTTGACTGCCAGTTGTCCCGACATCGCCTTTAGTGTTGGAGTCTGTGCGCGATATCAGGCGTCCCCAAAAGAGTCACATTTACTTGCTTTAAAACGTATTATTAAATACGTGAGTGGGACTCTTTCATACGAGATTTGATATTCCTTTGATACCGATGACTGTTTGTCCGCCTATTCGGATGCCAATTGGGCTGGGGATGTAGATGGGTGTAGGAGCACTTCTGGTGGGTGTTTCTATTTTGTTTCTGCTCTTGTCTCCTGGCTGAGCAAGAAGAAAAATTCCATCTCTTTATCCACTGCGGAGGCTGAGTACATAGCCGCCGGGAGTTGTTGCACACAACTCTTGTGGATGAAGCAAATGCTGGAGGATTATGGGATTTCACAGGATACCATGACCATTTCCTGTGACAACACGAGCACGATACACATATCCCGCAATCCTGTTCAGCATTCGCGCACAAAACACATCAGGATACGTGAGCACTTTATTCGTCAGTTAGTTGAGGAGAACACTGTATCCCTGAGTTTTGTTCCCACCGACCGTCAATTAGCCGACATTTTCACGAAACCTTTAGATGCCCTTAGATTTGAGAGTCTTAGGAAGTCTTTGGGGATTTGCACAGTTGACTGAGGGGTTGGTCTATGTCTAGAATAGGATGCTTTCTCATGTTCATATCATATGCTTCCTATTGCTAGTCTGTTTTATATGTACCATTGCTTAGTTGTACAGCGTTTATTTATTCTTTTTGCTGCTAATATTGCTTTTGAAAAAATACAAAAAGATTTTCCTTTTAGAAAAATTTTAAGAAAAGCACAAAAAGATTTTATTTTGATAAAATTTTTGAAAAATTCAAAAAGATTTTTGTTTTTGCTTCTTTTATGGATGAGCATTTAAGATAGTCAAGTCACAACTTCACTCCATATATCCATGTGACTGTTTGATAGAGATTTGAGACGCTACATCATTTCATCCATGTGCTTTACTTAGTATGGAGTCTTTGAGATGTAATTAGTGATATCTTCCTACATGTTTGACTCCTATATCCTTTATTGCACACATGCACGGCTATATTTGATTATTGCACTTATCTATCACATATTGGCTTGAGTGTTTCCATCTCAATTCTGTCTATACGACTTACAATATGCGATAAAACGTGACAAGATTGGAATGCATGTAAAAACCGTTTTGGTGAGACTGTGTGTTTTTGTATAACGGGGAGGGGTTGCGAAAGGTAATCATCTATCCTTTGCGCAAAAGCCACCGTTAAAAAGGACCTAAAAATGGAGGAATTTTAATATCCGAGGTCCAAAGAGGTTAAAAGATCCCGAAAAAATTTAAAGCCAATAAAAAGCAATTCATGCCAAATATGGGCCACTTAGGTTTCACCATCAATTCTCCAAAGTTTGAGAATTTAGAATGCCTCTATTCAAAATTATATCTGAGGGAGTTTGGTTGGAGAATATAAACGGGTTTGCACTTCCTTGAAAGTCTTGAAAAAGCATAAAATCATTTTGGACGTTATTGGTGTGAAAATCACTTTGAGCTTTGATTTGTTGATTTGATTGAGTCAATATCTTATATTGTCATTATTTTACACCAAAGGAAGCATTTGAGTTCATTCGCTAGGAATATCCAATATTCATCGTGCACATATGTCATGTTTGTATGCATTGATTTTCCTATCGAATTTGATCACACCACTTCATTCACGCTATCATCGACTTGGTTGCTTTGTGTTCATTCATGGTGTGATTTTATCCTAGTGATACCCCGCACTTGTTTATTTGATTTGTTTCTCTCATTTGTCTATTTGGGGACATCATAAAAAGCGGGAGAATGAATTATCTTATTATGGGGGAGATTTGAAAGTTTGAGTTTGCTCATAAATTGGTATATATGTTTATCTCATTTCAAACTCGATATGTCACTTGGTATTTTTCTTTGTCTCATGTGTGTAGGTACTACATGGATTATCATTGGATTGCACACCCTGATGAGAAAACCGTTGAGATTCCTGCAGAATTGAAGAGCAAACGCTGTAGTCTTATTCAATTGTATCTTTCCAGTTTTGGGTTCATGGAAGGGTAGATTAGTATAGGCATTTTTAGTTGTTTTGATAATTCAGATGTATGTTTTTATGTTTGTACCGGCATAGACATAGGGGGAGATTTGCAAGGACATTTTTGTCCATTATCAATGTATTATGTCGCACGCCGTTACACCGTTGAAGAAATTCAAGATTCAAGATTCAATGGATCCGAATATCAAAAGAAGAAGAGGAATCATAGTCTGATAGTCAGACCGATCCGCTGATATAAAAGAACCGATCTGGCTAACCGGACCGGTCCTCCTAAAGACCCGGACCGATCCGCTTGTTTCTCAGAAGGCCAGTATACCCCGGACCGCAAGCGAACCGATGAAGCCTAGAAGCGAACCGATCCGATCATCAACGGACCGATCCGCCTCAGAATAAAAGAACCGATCCGGTCAAATCGGACTGATTCGCCTCAGACCCGGACCGGTTTGCCTAGGATAAACATAAACAGATCGTGTTAAGATCGTGTTCAGATTTTTAAGACTCGAGACTTCTTATTTAATCCCACTACGGGAAGTGGTTTTCTAAGACTTATTTACACGATTTTCAGAGTACAGAAAGCCCTAAGTCTTCACCTATTGAGCATCTAGACTCTAGGTATTTGATTCACACAAATTTCCAATCCTTTGTGAATCACTTTGCAACCCAGGAATGCACTTTTGCTGTTCACACCCTTGTGGAGAAGACTGTTCTTCTTCTCCATTGCAGCCCTACTGGAAAGGGATAGTTCCAGCCGCGACTACAGAATCCGACACCTGAGGGTAATTCTTAGTCACTTGTATTTTCATTGTAATCCGAAATTGTACAACCTACAATATTATAATGAAAATAAATGGTTTTGCCCCTTTGGGGGATTTTTCCTCAATTGCATGTGTTTGAATGTTCTTGCTTAGATTATCATCTTATTCAATCACATACTGTTGCATGTTTAGGGTTTGTTTGGGTTAAAAGGTGTTTAATATATAATTTGCTCATTTGAACGCAAGCACATACGTTCTCAATTTATAAAGGATTATGACTACACAATACATTACTATCCGGTTAAGGCTAATATCATTGCTCATGCTTTGAATAGAAAATCTCTAAGTAGTGTATCTTGTATTTATTGTCTTTGAGTTGACCTGCTGAGAGAGTTCACTTTAGTGGAGGTGGAATTAACTTTGAATGAGTCATGTGGAATACTGGCGCATTTAAATGTAGACCTATGTTGATAGAATGGATATAACAATCACAAGTAGGATATATATAATTGGAGAAAATTAAAGACAATATGAGGGTAAAGCACATGAATTTTCTAGTCGTAATAATGACATTGTTATGTATGATAACCATTTGTGTGTACCTAATGTGCCTAGTTTAAGGAGAAAGATTTTAAAGGAGGCCCATTATTCTTTATATGCTATGTATCCAAGAAGCACGAAACTTTATATAAATTTGAAATAATGTTATTGGTTGCCCGGAATTAAAAACAATATTGCAGACTTTGTTGCTAGATGACTGATTGTCAACAAGTGAAGGCAGAGCATCAAAAACCTAGTAGTTTACTATAGTCCTTACCTATTCCTGAGTGGAAATAGGAGCATATTACTACCAATTTTGCTGTAGGTTTACCAAAATCATCCCGAGGCTTTGATTCTATTTGGGTTATTGTTAGTAGATTAACTAAGTCTGCACATTTTATTCCCTTTAAAGCTACTTATTCCATGGATAGATAGGCCAACATATATGTGGATGAGATAATTAGATTGCATGGTTCACCTGTTTCTATTATCTCTGATCTAAATCCTAAATTTACTTCACACTTTTGGCCTAGTTTACAACAAGTTTTGGGGACTAAATTGAAATTCAGTACAACTTTTCATCCTCTGACTGATAAGCAATCAGAGAGAATGATCCAGACACTCGAAGACATGTTACAAATTTATGTATTAGAGTCAAAGGGAAGTTTCGATGAACACTTGTCATTAATAGAGTGGCTTCTACTAATAGTTATCATTCGAGTATTGAGATGTCTCCTAATGAAGCCTTGTATGGGAGGAAGTAAAGGACCCCAGTGTGTTGGACAAAAGTAGAAGAACAAAAACTACTTGGGCCAGAAATTGTTGAACTGACTACTGAGAAGATACATTTTATTCATAATCACTTGAAGGTGGTGAAAAGAAGACAAAAAGGTTATCCAGACAACATAAGGAAGGAATTGAAATTCGAGGAAGATGATCAAGTTTTTCTACATGTTTCTCCTTGGAGAGGGGTTATGAGATTTGAGAAAAAAGAAAAATTAAGTCGTAGGTACATTGGCATTATGAAATAGTGAAACGAGTTGGAGTTATATATTACAAATTGGCTGTGCTACAAGAATGGTATTGGATACACGATGTTTTTTTATGTATCAATGATACGTAAGTATGTGGTTGATCCTTCACATGTGTTTATTTCACAACCGATAGAGATTAAAGATGACTTGACCTACATGAAGGAACAAATTGTTATTTTAGATCGAAAAGAACAGGCGTTACGTAATAAAACCATTCCATTAGTTAAGGCAATATGGAGAAATCAAAATGTGGAGTATGCCACCCGGGAAAGAGAGAATAACATGAAGGTGTGATATCCTCATTTTTTGTTAAGTTCTTATGCGTTAAATTTCGATGACGAAATTTTTATAAGAGGGGTAAAATTGTAAGGCCCTAAACGTGATTAGGAATTTTAATTTGTATGATTAATTATAATCTATAAGTTATAAGTTGGTGAGGAGTGTTAAACATGTTAATTATCATATTTGGGGGATGCATACTCATGTGATATATGTGTTGGTTGCATTACATGTTAATCAAGCTTATGATCAGGGATAAATTGTTTAGATCATATGATTATTTATGTGGTTAAATGCATCATGAAAATATGTTTCTAATATATCATTATGTTTATGAAATTAAACCAAGGTGTTGATCCGAAATTGGCAATGTTAGGTCGCCAAATGTGAAAGCTTTGAAATTTTTCGTAAATTGCTACCCTTCAGTTCGGGCCCAAATTAGGCATACTAGTTTTATGATTTGTGGAAAACACAAAATATAAAAGTTGTAGATATATGAGCTAAGTTTATAACACAACAAATGGTGTGTAAAACATAGGTCCAAGTAAGGAGTTATGCTGAAATTACGAAACAAGGGAAAATATGTCTATTCGTTAAATGGTATTTTATCTTATTAGTAGAACACATGGCTTGTTTTGATTGGACCAAGGGGAGGTGTGTTATGCCGACTTAAATACCTTAAATAAATCCCTTATTATTCATTTTCATCAGAATTTCAAGTGGGTTTGAGAGTTACATGGAAGAAATAGAGGTTAGGATAAATTAGTAAAGGATTAAGGAAGATTATCGAGAGATAAACAACCTTATGTATACAAACATTATTAGGTAAGATTTAACTTGTAAATTTCATTATTTACATGACATAGGTTGTTATATATGATATTAAAGATCATATTTTGGGATGAGATAATACGTGTTGTTATGTGTAGGTGGGTATGTGTAGGTTGTATATATGAAGTATGTTGAATTCATAGAACTAAGGTTGTAATCATCAAGTTAATAAAATTGGTGTATCCTTGTGAATACTCAATGGAATCGATTGATTCTAGTTGGATATTAAAGTAAACTTATATCTACATGTCATATCTGAAAATTATATAAAAATACCAAGAAATGAATCTTGGGTGATAGTTTGAAGTTTGGGTATAAAATCTGCCCCAAAAGTGTAAGTGCGCACACCAGGTGTTCGACGTTTTTCTTGACTTAGGAAATGAAATATAAAAATTATGAAACTTTAATCTTATATTATTCAATACTTTTAATATATGTTCCCATGATTTATAACCTAGGTGTAGTTTATATATTCTTGAAAAATGTTAAGTATAGCTTTGATGGTCTACTCAGACCTAGATGTGTTAAAAGTGGCATAAATCATTGAATACTTGTTGAAATTAAGAACTTCCAATTGGAAATTGTTGCCCAGATTATACTCAAGAGGGGGGGGGGGGGGGGGGGGGTGAATTGAGTTTTTACAAACTTTAAGTCAAATTAAGATTTTAGAAAAATATTAAATTTAAATCACTTGGACAAATTTCAGATTAATAAAACTATAAAGAATAAATTTAACAATATCAAATAAATGCAATCAACTAATTATAAACAACTAAAAATGCAGATTTTAACACACTAGGAATATTAATTTAATTTTTGTATTTAATATTAAGTAATATTCTGAAATTAATTATTTAGTTCAAAAATAATTATTTTAACCTTAAAATTAATTTAGTCAAATTTCGAAATCAATTTATTTGTAAGATAGTATGCTGAAAATATTAACCCAAGCAAGTATGTGCAAATAAATAAATAAAAGTGCAGAAAATAAATGACACCGAAATTTAACGTGGTTCGACCAAATCCTGGCCTACGTCCACGCGCCTAGACCCACTGTCTCCTTTGCGCTTCACTAAACCTGATCCACTTGCGGGTAGGATCAAACCACCGCGTACAACTGTTTGCAAGCTAACTCCGAGCTTCAAACCCCGTGGCCCACTTGCGGGTAGGAACCAATTATCGGTACAAATCGAAGCTTCAACAAAGCTTCACAACAAATCTGAATTTTTGTAGTAAAAGGTAAAATACTGAAACTTCTTAAAATACAATTTGTAATCTGAGTTTCTCCTTCTTTAATCAGACATCAATAAGTAGGCACAAGTCTTCTTCTTCAATGATTGAGCAGATGATAAAATTAATTGCTCTCTTGAATGTGTAGCTGAGTAGTAAAATAAATGCTCTCAATAATATTTCAAGTCTTGATCATTTTCTCATTCAAGTGAGTGTCTTCAATGCAACTCTTTGAAAGCTTTAAATGTGTCTTCCCAAAAACTAGCTGTTAGACACATGCATTTTGAACATTAAATGCTCCTGATTTTGCTGAGATGAGGTAGCTAGAAATAATCTCCAAATCTGATATGCAAATCTTTATTTTTATCTTCTCCATAAAAATATAGCTGTTGAGATGTGATATTAGCAATCTCATAATATGACTAAGGGTGTAGGACCAAACACAGCATTTCAGATATCTAAAAATGACTTATGCAAAATTTTGTTAGTCCAAGAGATAAAATACAAATCTGATATGTAAATGTAAAGTGTTAGTACAAGAGTAAATAGCAGGCAATGGTAATCAACTGACATGTTGGTCGAAAATAAATCTAATAGCAATTGAAAACCTATTTGATTATATTTAGATATAATCTCTCAAAGACAAATAAGGCTTAATGTAGCGAGTACAAAAGTTGGTAGGATCAAATCTCGGTTTATAAAGTATAACTATGATGAAGTAGAGAACTAAACAATGGCTGCGAATCTTACTAGCATGTAGTAGGTCTAAGCGGTCAAAATAAGTAATCGACTAAACACTGTGCGCTGATCCATTAGAACACACTAGAGCAGGTAAAATTGGTAGTAGGTCTAGTCATCGAAACCTATTCGGATAAGACCGAAGGTAATAGAAGGTCATGGCAAAATCTAAGAAAATGAATAAGGATTAAAATGGTGTACTATTGGGTCAAATCGTTCAACTCAATACAACTAAAGCACCTATGGTCGAACCTTATAACGAAAGGTTATTAAAACACTAGTAGTGTACAGAATCTCTATGGCCGAAAGTTGACAAGGTTGAAATGACAACACCTAAAGATACCAACAGTTGGCGTCCAAAGATTACAGGTACAAGGTGAAATTATGTGGTGAACTAAGGTTATACCAAAGGTTATACAGCCAAAAGCACTACCAACAGGCAAGGTACGAAAACAGGTAATGCCCATACTAATAGGTCCAATCAGTCAACAGCTAAAAGCTTAGGTCCAATCGATATAAAAAGCCACAGAGGGTATTAGTCCTATATCTAAAAGAATATGATTTTAAAAGAAAGGTAGTGGTCAAGTATCTTTCTAAAACATGGCATCAGTTATAAAAAAAACTAAGCACCTACATATGTTAACATGCATATATAATGGATATGATAGTATATATACACGCAAGACACACACGCATATACATATGATAGTAAAAACTATATATATAACTTATATAAGTGTAACACGAATATATAAACATATATACATATGAAAATATTTCAGTTTTAAAAATTAATTCTAAATTGTATTAAAAACATTTCGAAAATTATTTTAAAATAAGAATTTAATTTTTAGTAAAAATAAATTCAAATTTTACAAAAATAATGTTTTAGACAACCATTCGTATTATCATAATTAATGTATGCATGTATACCTAATGTGTCAAGTGCAAATGTGAAACCACACGTGAATACCTTTTCTCAGATATGTCATTGAGTAGAGCCGAAGCGTACTGAGTCATGAAAATAAAACTTGACATAAGCAGGTATAACTCAGTCAGAATAGATATGTAATCAGGACAATACATAAATGTAAACATTATATAGTATACGAAATATATCTATATAATGGTATATTAACAAGATTATATTATAAATATTATACAATAATAAATATCTATAGAATAACCTAATAAAAATATGTTTGGAATCATCAAAATCAATATATTATTTTAAACTAAAATGTGTATTAATTACAATTAAACAAATTAAACATTAATTAAAGGATTAAATACATTTTCGTTTAACAGAAATGTTAGAGAACATATATAAGTATGATATAATTGAAGGGTAGAATAAAATACCTTCTGGTTTGGCTTGGGGGTTGTGTTGAAGTTAAAGTTTTGTTGTTGTTTTTCTCCAAAAATGATTTGGAAAAGGTTGTACTAAAATGGGCATAACTTTGTCTAGAGAATTCGTAATTTAATTCTGTAAATTGTGTTAGAACCCTAATGAATAAGGTGTTCTAGAAATATGAGTTATCTTGTTCAATTAATTCTCAGTTATGTGAAATTGACCAACTGATGTGATGTGTTACTGAGTCTAATGTGATTTGGTGTATTCAAATACTAATGATGTTGAATTGTTAGGTGGGGGAAGAGGCTAACACTACCATACCAAGGAAATAGTTTTGGTATTAATCTTAGTACCAAATTCAAGGTGAGTGACCTGTCCTATGAAATACAGATGCTTATATGTTCATATGGAAATGTGTAGTTAAACTCATGTATTAAGATGCTTACGGGAGTGATGTTGTATTTATGAAACATATGCATATGATTAAGAATGTTATCTGAAATTATATAATGTTATGGACTGTGGTGGGTTCTTTATATAATGTTAAGGAATATCGTGGGTCCTACGAGATGTGGCGGTCTCGTTAATCCAACTTAAAGGTTTGTTGTACTCGGGAATAATTATGGGATGTGGTGGTCCCCGTTAACTGTGGTGGGTTAATTGGACTGTGGCGGGTCCAGGCTTGTGAGAGTTACATAATTCCTGTTGGGTTATGACATTAGAAAATAAAAATTTGTTATTCAAATTGGTTATATATGTGGTGTATGTGTGGAATATGGTCATTCACTAAGCTTGTGTTGCTTACACTCCTATAATTTTATGTTTCAGGTATGCCTGTTTTTTGGAGTTCACTGCCAAGTTAGGACATTAAATGGGAGAGTGGATAATAAATAACGTGGGTTGAATATCAACAAGAGTTTTGGGTGCATGTTAAACAAAGGAACTTATGTAATTAAATTTGTTGGGTACTTTTAAGTTGTGCATAAAGGTAGCTATGTTTTCATCTAAACTTGTCTTTGAAGAAAAAAAATCTTGCGCTATTTTTCTAAAGATTTCAAGTACCATATTGTTTAATGGGAATTTATCTCAATATAAAATGATAATCTTAACTTACTTAAGTCATGGCTCGACATTTCCTTAGAATGTGTGGAAAAAGTTGACCTAAAAGAAAGTGATTATTATTCTTTTGGGTGTTATACACTATTAGACAGGGTGGCCCAACCTTTATTTGAAAATAAGAATCGCACTGGTAAGAGGTTCTTCCCGGTATTATTCTGAACTAGAATGGGATCATTGAACCCCATCTTCAAACTAGGGTTTTGTGAAGCAATGGGGATACCGTTTCGTTTTGAGTAGGTTGTATCACCCTTATCCGGGGAGTAGGCGAGGTGATTAAAGATTAGTGAAACCCCGTGACAGTAATTTTGAATTCATGGTGATCATTTCATTTCCACAATGGATGTATCTAGCAAGCGATGTTTAGTACAGTAAAGTTCCGTGGAAGTGCTCGTACTTGTTTATTGTGGACAAACTGCTTATTGGAATTTTGTGTGGAAAAACCATAACTATTCTCCGTCTAGTTGTTTAGAGGTGAGTGGATAATCGGTATTCTTGATCTGCCGAGTTAGAGGCTAATGACTGTGGTGGAATTACCATGGCTGTTTTAGGTGACTTTTGAATGACTTAAGAGTTACATTATTGAGAATCGAGATTTGAAGAACTGACAAGAGTGGTCAAATGTTCGCATGGTTTCTCTTAAAAAGGGAGTTTTATGTTTAGATAAATACGAGTAATTGTTATGTAGTGAGGTGCGGCCTCCCAATAATATTGAGACAATAGGGGCCAATGATGTGTAGGCTCGTCTTATGCGAATAACAACGGAGTGGAGCACAATGTGAAGTGCTATTATTAAGGTGTGACTCTATAACTGATGGTATTGAGAGTGTTTCATAAGATTATTATGAGGCAAGGGACTATAGAAATTCTCCTTACCCGAAAGTCCATTTTGAGTAGTGATAAAGTATCCAGATCTATTTTTACCAGGCATACCTTATTTTCTGAATTTCGAGATGAAATTCCGTTATTAGGGGGGAAGTATATAATACCTCGTATTTTTATGGATTTTAAAATTTGAGGATTTATTAAATTTAATTTGAGATATTAATTTAATATTAATCAGAAAATTATTTTAATATTTACTAGCGTGACGTGAGTTAGTAATCATTGGGAATTTGTTGAATATTACTAGATGAGTAATGCAATATATAAGATTGATTTTATTAAAATTGTCACGAGTGAATAAAATGGCAATTATGGAAATTTAAGTCGGGATGTGCCTGTGTCGTGTCAGGACTAAATTATTATTATAAAAGTGAATATATTATAAGTTGTCCGTATGGTCGTTTCGAGTGAGCTAAAGTATCCAAAAGGGTTGAGATAGTCAGAAAAGTGTACCCGGGGGTTTAGTTGGGTCTCAGGGCATTTTTAGGCCTAATTCATATCCCGGGAGGGTATTTTAGACATTTTGTATTTTTGGGTTTAAACCCACGAATTTTCTTAGTATATATTAGCCATTTGGAGTTTTCTCTTACGGTTAACAAACACAAAACCTAAGCCCGGCCATTAGATAAGAAGGTGAAGAGATTAGAGAAGAAGGTGAAGAGTTTCCAAGCAATCCAAGGCCTAGAACTCACCCGATTGCACCGTCACCACCATCAAAATGTAGATCGCACAAGGAGGAACGAAACCATATATTTTTCATCAAAAAATCAGACCCTTGAATCCCAGGCAAGTATCTATCTTGCTGATTTCTAGTTGGTATTCCTTCCATGTTAGTCTAGGAATGAAAATCACATGTTTTAATTGAAGAATTATATGTTTTGGAAGAGAATTTATATGTGTTGTAGGGAGAGTCCATATAGTCTGAAATCGTGATCATATGTAGAGGATTACCCACGAATTTATTATGATATTTGGGAAGAAAATTTGGATTAAAATAGAGGTTTGTGATTATTCATGCAAAATTTGGTTTTATAAATAAATCTGAGATTAAACCCCTTTTTGATTGATTCGTTGAGGATTTATTGATGTTGTTACGTTAAAACTTGTTTATATACATTGCTTATACATTTGGATAACTTGGTTGGGAATTTGGGATGAAATTATAGAGGTTTGGAGGGGTTAGAATGGTTGAACCCGTAGGTTGAAAATTTCCGAAAACTGTGCAAGAACTGCTTGATCGATCGATCGACCAAGACCATTGATCGATCCCTCCTAGAAAAGTGCATATTTTTCCCCTTTCTATTAAATCCGGATAAAATACATGGGAACCCTTAAATATCTTTTAAATAGTATAATGGGTTATAGAAAGGACCAGTAGGGTCTAAGTAGACTCCGTTGAGTGAAATTAATATGAGAAGAAATTATTGGTTAACGGGGAGTTTTTTATACATTGGAAATTGTGCGCACGTTTACTAAAAGATTCAGACTCGTGAAAGATTTAGACTAGAAGGTAAGTGAGGGTATACCTACTGAAATTATACTTAGTGAGAGAGAATACTTTGAGAGATGAGAAGTAAGTATGAAATAAATTACAAATGAGAGTAAAAGAGACAAATCCGTTACGCGAGATAATTGAGTAATTTGTGCTAAGAACGGATAATTATAATTATGGGTCATGGGCGCACCTAATTTAGAAAATGTGAATATCTATATATATACGACTGTGTGACTGTGTACATATATTAAGTATTATGTTTGTGAATAATCATACCGACGCTACTTGCTATCATGGAGGTTGCCGCACCGGGACATCTCGATGGGACCGTTATGGGGGATATTAACTTATACCCTAGAACATAGGATTCCTTGGTACAGGCTATCTGAAAATGATAGTCAGATGGTCCTAAGAGACGTGAGGGGTATGTGCTGACTTTTTAATGACTTGGAACTATGCTTCACCTCCATTTTATGTGTATTGTGTTAATACAGTTGGAGAGTGATTCTGAACTATTATTTCCCTTAGTACGAGTAATACGGGGACTTGATAGCAGAGTATGCCAGCACCATAGTTTTATGTGGGGTGCCGATAGTATATATATATTATATGAGTGATTGATATATATATATATATATATATGTGTGTGGAAACTTTCTATTTTGTGTATAAGTAGTTAAGTAATGAATAAATGCTTCAGCTTTCTAACAAGTGTTTGGGAGTTTTGTAACGGTACTAAGTGGTTCTAAGTAACGTAAGAATATGGAGGAGAATGATTTTTTTTTAAAAACTAAATATTATGGCCGTAGTACTTCTCGGGATAGAAAGTTATGGGAGGATAAGTGAGATAGACTTATGTGGTCAGTAGTACAGTAGGCGTGCACATTAGATGAGTGGTGAGAATTCTAAAGAGAGTGTCGCGCACTAACGTGGTGGTTATATTAGCCAGTAAGCATTTTAAATACTTGCTAAACTAGTTTTAAAATTGTTTACACTCGGGCTCTGACCCATTTTCTGTCATTTCTTTCTCTCTTGTATATATATGTATGTATTACAGGCGCCCATCCATAGGTGCGTCTTGTATAGATTCTTTGGATTGGACGTGTTGTAGCTTTTGTGGAAGTTGTAGGCCTTTGATTTAGACGACCTCTTCATTAATTCAGTTCTTACTTTAGTTCTTAATAGTTAGGGCATGTGTCGCCCGATTTCCTATTCCGTTTGGATTTGTCAGAGATTTACGTTTATTTATATTTCCAGTATTCAGTACTCCTTGGGAGTTAGCTATTGTCAGGATGATTTCATTTATGGTTCTTAAACTAGGTTTGGATTATCAAGATGGTTCAATTCTTATGTATTAATTGCCATCCTTAGTATGTATGTGATTCTTAACTGTTGGGTATCAAAAAGGTTTTCATATTGGTATTTGATAAAGGAAAAATGAGAATTTAAATTGTTTTGACACTTAGCTTAATTATTGAGGGTGTTCAAATTTGAAAATATTATTTTGAGAGTGTGATGCTGAGAATGAACTAACTGTTCACCTTGATTTTAATTTAATAAAGGACTGATCACCCGATATATAATTAGATGGGGTGTTAGATAAATGGAAAGATACCCTTACTTAATGCACAAGGAAATTCTTTCCTAGAACTCAACGTGTGTAGTGTGAATTAATCAAATTGCTTCAAGTATTATAAGAGTAATTCTTACATTTCCTTTTAGGATCAATGTTTCAATTTCAAATTTCACTAGATATATTTCTCGAAAATGAACTCTTTAAGATTTGGGTAAATGTCTATATCTTGTGTGTGAGGGGTGGATTAAATATTAACAAGGTCAAAAGTCTCACACATATATAAGAAAGAAATGAAAGAACAAAAAAATTATCTTATGAAAGGAATGCAAACCACTATATTGAGAATGTTTATTTATTCACCTCGTAGACTTTTCATTTAACCAAACACTTAAACAAAGGTAAAAATGGGTTTAATGTAAAGGATGAGGGGAAAATGAGATGGGTAACACGGATGAAATGATGATTCTGGGAATTTAAGAAAAGTGGACTTCAACTTGAACTACTAATGTCACCTTTCCCAAAACTTGATCGCATGATTTTCTTTTTCTGTTTTTTCATTTTCTCATTTTATTCTATATCTCTAATTTTCTTTTTCTTGCGATGTAATTTTCCTTTTGAAAAAGTAATGAATACATTTTTACAATTAAAATTTCAACCACTTTTTTTCTCAAAAATTGGGGTGATAATGGAAAAATGATATATGGATGGTGTGGGGGAATATATATGGGTATGTGGTAATATGGAGAAATGAATGGTGGAAAGTGGTAAATGCATGGATGAAATGGGTGCAAGTTTAGTGCTCGAGATAAATTATAAGACACATTTTTCTTACAACTCGAGAGTGATGTTACTATGAGTGTTTATGCTACATAAAAATAATAATGATATCATGCAACGACTTTAGTGGATTACCCAAAGGAAGTTGAGTCAACTTGTGACTCGAAGATTGCATAAAAACTCTCAAAATGGTGAAAAGCTCAAATATGACGGGTTTATGTGTGCACGAGTGATCCTTAATGTTCTTTTGATGACTTTTATACGCTTTAACTTTAGACTGTCATGACGTGATAAGTGTGCAAATAGTGTTGAGTCAAGGAATTCATGGTGCAATATGCCTTATGAAGTACTTCTTAAGCTTTTCAGTTAAAAGATCAACTTCAATTATAATTTAGGGCATTCTAGACTTGTGAATAATAGATCAATCACGTCAAGAATGAGATAAAACTACATAAAAGTAAAAAAAAAATGGCTTGGTTCAATAAAAAAATTCAAAAGAGATATGATTTTTATAAATACCCCGCCTCCAAACAAAAGAGAAAATTGTCATCAACATATTTTGAACTGTTAAAAAGCATGATAGGAAAGAGTCTATCGAAATTTATGGAAAATGAATTTGCACGTCGTGATGGATCATATGGTAAACCTAAAGAATAGTGGCGGTAGAAAAATGGGTACAAGTCTATAAAGAATAAAGCAACATGGAGTGGGTAGAACACTACCCCCAAACAGGGTAAGATTTATACCTATAAATAAGGGACAATGAGCTTCCTTTCCATAGCATTATGTTTAACGTATTCATCCAGATGTAAAGATACTCACCCATGAGGATATGGACTACGATGACACGGGGTGGCAGAATGCAGGGGATATGGGAGTCACCCCTAAGCAAGACTGATAAGATAGTCGTGTTGGATAAAGGCTCAAGGTCAATGCACTTTTATGGCGAAGTGCTTCACCCGATGAAAAGCATCGTGGACCAAGGGTGGGTGGGAATATGTGTAGATGGAAGAAAAACAAGGATAATGGTGAAGAGACATCAATCACATGACTTATTGAGCCTAAAGGTAAGGGAAACAAGGACCCTATAAGCATGGTGATCAAGTTGGGTGGGTAGGCGGAAAGATACGAAAATGGTGATTTGTCGAGCCCAAAACAATTGTGTTACCATTATATAAGTGGGCGATGCTATTTCTCACACCATCACACATCAAAGTGCTGACAAAACAAATAAGCACCACAAGGAATGAGTGAACATGAAAAATCAATCTCCGTGTCACATAAGTTGAGAGTAGAACCATAAACATTTTAACAGATGGTTTGGTGGATAAAGAACTCATGAAATGGCTCGTGGAGATCAAGGGTGGAAGGTGGGTGCAAGTAAGGATCTAAAGGTATAGATAGCAATGGGAGAGGTATGTTAACAATGAAAAAATACCACTAAAGTCCTTCAATTCAAGATTAAACTATCTAAATGGCTCCAAACATTTTGTTGAAGAAACTCTTTTCTTAAAACAAATTTTTAACACAATATGTGTAAAACAGTATGAACGAGTTATTTCAGGTATAGGTTTTCCAGTTTTGAAAAACAAAACTTAAGGAACTTAAATCAACACAACCTTAAGAAAGGGATGAAATGAAGAGGAAGTATACAAGTATAATTTTAATATGGTAAAACCCCACCCAATTGGGGAAACATCCACAGAGCTCTCTACACCTCAAAAGTAAAAATCCACTAAAATAGAGTAACCGTTTACAAACTATTTAACAATCAAGACACACAATCAGACCTAATTCTAAGTTTAGAAATATACCAACTCCTCTGGATTTTCAGACTTCTACCAAGGCTCTGATGTTGTTGATGTTCTCTTAGCTTTATAACACCACTCCTTTTAGCTTTACGTCGACTAAAAAATCTATGATCTCAATACCAACACTTTCCAGTGTAGTAGGGTGAAAGTGTAAGTGGTGATGTGCTATAAATCACATGCATGCAACTCACACACACACACTTAATTACAGACATAATGCAAAATAGATCACAAATATGCAAATGAAATTCGAAAATCAGTTTAATCAAAATTATCAGACTTTGGATCTTTAAAATATTCACAGATTAAGACGGAATCTTGCTATAAACACGAGCCAAGATCCTAAACACTTTTTTATTTGAAAATATGTACACTTATTTCAAAAAATGTGAAATATATGAAAGTGTAAATCCCCAATCAATATCTCAACTAGATCAAAGTCTGAATATTCAAAGACACTAAAATTAGAAAAGGTCTTGTTGGTTTAGGGTTCGAAAATATCATATTAGTTTGAAAACAACCAACAAAATAAGATTTCTCAAAAGAAGAAATCAAAACCAAGCAATATCTAAGTGATATGTATCACATAGAACAAATCTCAAAGTTCGATGGAAGAAAATGAAATTTAATTAATGTGATTAACTTGGGAAAGAGATAAAGGACATAAAAGGATAGATCTACTCGAATCTCGAACTAACTCACCCTCAGAAAATATTTTTTGGAAAGTCTTTACCGTAGTTTAGTTTAGGGTTTGGTTTCGCTCTCTTTTTTTCTTCTCTCTCTCTCTCTCTATTTTTTTCTCTCAGAGGGGTAAATGATCCAAGGATTGTAATCGTATAACATATGTCATGTATTTATAGTAAGTGATGGAAGGCTTTGGAACCGCAAAGCAAATCAACTCTCATGATTGATTTTAAATTTTCGAAGAAAATCTAAGGGTTAAGAATGCACTGCTTATAAGCTAACCCTCATTGGTTTATATAGATATTAGAAGGATCATCTCAGATTACATGCAAGTCGTTGATTAAAAAGATCCAAGGGTTCAGAGGTAAGCACAAATATGTGAGAGCATAAAAACACAAATCTAGCCGTTGTGTAATAACCACGTGTAAGGTTGAGATGGTTGAAAAAATGCTTGTTTTTGATGTTACAAAAATACAACTTCTCACCACAATATTTTCAAGTGCTTTCGGTTTCGACCCAAGCATATATTTAACAGCTTATGGAATTTACACAGCAGCCCACAAAGTTTTAAAAACCAAAATTAAATTCTAAAAAACTTATTTAAAAATCCTTAGAAATTAATTAACACATCCCAAAAATTATGGAAAATTATTTTAAAGGAATTGAACTCACACACAACCATTTAATGAATAAGGAAAACTAATATGCAACACATGAATGCATCCTAGGTGAAGTGTTGGTGTACTACCTTTTGGACTATTTGAGGAAATCAAAATGAAGAGTGTGAGGTTCTTCAGAATGAAAGGGGTATGACTCAATTTTATCACTATTTCCAAATTAGATGAGCGCCTATATAATATAAACTCAAGTGAGTCAAAGATATAGGGTGCTTCAATCTCCCCTATTTGAAATATGAGACAAAATCTCCTTTGAGTCATATAGGACTTGTAGGAATACAAAGAATAAGAAAAATTTAGTCCTATACAAAAATTCTATCTACCCAATATCCTAGAAAGAGAAAATTATATAACTTAACTAGATACAGACCAATACCCTAATAAAATTTTATTGCAAATGAAGGTACTGATTCCTGAAAATAAGATAACTAAGATCAAGATTTTTGCTTGAGAATACAACAAAATGTGCAGGATGACTCAAATTTCTCCCCCATTTTGTCTCAATTGGACAAAGGACAAAATAAACAAGTATGAAACAATAAATCATTATTCTGCTATAACCATACCAATAGATTTGCGTAAAGATTCAAATTGAAAAAATTCTAAAGGTTTGGTAAATAGGTTAGCTAATTGCAATTCAATAGGAAGGTAATTTATTTCTAATTCTTTAGATTCAACTAACTCGCGTATGAAATGATATCTAATTTTAATATGTTTAGTATGAGAGTACTGAACTGGATTTTTAAAAATGTTAATCGTGCTTTGATTGTCACAATAGAGATGAAACTTATCTTCAGTTATACCATAATATTTAAGCATTTATTTCAGCCCAAGTATTTGAGCACAATAGCTTCCTGCTGCAATATATTCAGATTCAGCAGTAGACAAGAAAGTGTAGTAACACACTCCGAAAGTCCATCCTACCAAATTATTACCAATGTAGTAACACACTCCGAAAGTGCTCTTACCGTCATCAGTACAACCGACCCAATCAGCATCAGTGAAACCTAATATAGTACTACAGTGCCTTTAGTGTACCAAAATCCTAAGTTTAGAGTACCTTTAATGTATTTGATAATTCTTTTAACGCACAATAGATGAATCTCTTTAGGATCATTTTGATATTGGGCATACACGCAGGCAGAATACATGATATCAGGACGGGAGGAAGTAAGGTAAAGTAAGATTCCTATCATACTACGGTACAAGGTAGAATTAATATATTTCCCATTCTCATCTTTAGATAGTTTAACAAAAGTACTCATAGGAGTCCTAACTTCTTTACCTGTTTCTAGGCCAAACTTCTTGACAATCTTTAATGCGTATTTCGATTGCGATAGAAATAATTTATCTAAATTTTGTTTAACTTGGAGCCCTAAGAAGAATTATAACTCCCCCATGAGTGACATTTGAAATTCTTTGTACATAATGTCCGATAAGGTCTTAACTTCTAAAGGGGAGGTGGATCCAAAAATAATATCGTCAATATAAACTTGATCCATAATAATGTTGTTGTCAAAATGTTTAACAAACAAGGTTTGGTCATTCCCTCCTCTCCTAAATCTGTTGTCTAAAAGAAAGGTGGATAGACTCTCATACCAAGCTCTAGGAACTTATTTGAACCCATAAAGAGCTTTTTAAAGACGATATACGTAATTTGGGTGATGAGGGTCAATAAACCCTTTGGGTTGTTCGACATAGGTTTCCTCAATTAAAATTCTATTAAGGAAGGCTAACTTAGCATCCATTTTATATAGTGTGAAATGAAAATGACAAGCTATTACAAAAAGTAAACGAACACATTCGAGGCGAGTGACAGGAGAAAATTTTTCCTCAAAATCTATTCCTTAAAACTGAGAGTAGCTCTGGGCAACTAATCTAGCTTTATTCAAAATAATCATCCCAGATTCATTAGTCTTATTTTTAAAAATCCAACGTGTGCCAATAACTCTTTTATTTTCAGGCCTGGGTACAAGATAGCATACATCATAAATGATAAATTGAAGAAGTTCCTCCTGCATAACACTTATCCACAAAGTGTCATTGAAGGCTTCATTTACAGTTTTTGGCTCAATAAGAGACACAAAACATGCAAAATGAGCTATGTTATGAAGTTGTGATCTTGTACGAACTGGCTCAGCAGGATTAACAACTACACTATCTAAAGGATGATCTTTAGAAACCCATTTAGGTAATTTAGGGGTCTCAGTTGGTAAGGATTCATTTATTTTTGGAGAGTCATAATTTAAAATGTTTTCGGACACATCCACAATAATTGGTTCTTTGGTCTTACTTTCTACATTAGTGTCACTTATAATCAAATTAATGGATCCCATCATGGTTTTGGTATGAAGATTGTAGACACAGTAGGCTCTACTATTTGGAGAGTATCCTAAGAAAAAGGCGTTATCTCCTCTGGTTTTGAATTTAGACAGATGTTCTTTGTCCTTACAGACATAATAGGTGCTACCAAAGGTTCTAAAGTATTTTAGGTTAGGTTTCTTCCCATATAATATCTCACAGAATGTTTGTTTGGTATTTTTCCTTAAGTAGACTCGATTGATTATATGACAGACGGTACGAATGGATTCTACCAAAAAATATTTTGGTAGTTTTTTCACATGATTCATCACACGGGCCATTTCTTGAAGAGTGCAATTTTTATTCTCAGCAATCCCATTTTTTTGAGGTGTGTTTAGGAGCACTAAATTCATGTTTGTAACCATTATAGTCATAATATTCTATGGCGCTTGAATCTATGAAATCTCCTCCTCTATCACTAAGAATTCTATCTACTTGGGAGTCCTTTTCATTTTCTATACGAACTAAGATTTTCAAAAACTTACAGAAGGTTTCTAGTTTATGTTTAAAAAAGGAAACCCAGGTAAATCGAGTGAAATCTTCCACCATAACAAGGATGTAACTATTTCCCTAAAGAATAACAGTACGAGAAGGACCCATTAGGTCCATATGGATGAGTTATAGAGATTTAATCGATAGAACTTCTTTAACTTTCTTGTGGTAAGTCATAATAATTTTTCCTTCTTAACATGGACCACAAACAATGTTTGAAATTGGTTTGATCTTAGGAAGACCTACAACTATCTCCTGGGAGAATAATTTGTCAAGAATATCATAATTAATGGGACCCAACCTATTATTCCATATGTCATTGTCATCCATTCTGGGACCCAAACTGTGATATACTTAGTAAATTGACTTTAAGTCCTTTTACCTAGAGAATATCTTCAGGAATGGGTAATCCTTCTTCATAGAGTGTTCCTTTACCAATGATCTGGGATGATTTACCATCTCCAAACAAGACTTTTACTCCGAAGAAGTTAGCTTTGTTTGAAAGTTTGGAATCATCCCCGGTGATATGTTTGGAACAACCCGAGTCTAAATACAATCCAGTTGTATGTTCATCTCTAAAAGCACTTATCACAATGTTACATTTTAGCTGGGGTAATAGATCATCTTTTCTAACCCAAATTGCTCTAGTTTTCAATTTGCGCTTATTAGTTCGTATTTAATAAGACTTGCGATCTTGTGTCTTTTCCTTAAAAGATTTTTGTGCATTTTTATTGTTGTTATATACAATGTGAGTAATTGGTCTAGAAAAGAATTTAGGATTCCTTCTTGTTGATGGTATTTTAGTATTAGTCCTTTTCCTTCTATTACGATAGTTATAATTATTGTCTGGCTGTCTAGGAAGGATATAGTTGCTTCGACTTCTCCTAGAATATTTGAAGTTATGGTAAATAAGAGAGTTATAGACTGGATTACATAGACGTTTGGAATAGCAACCATCAAGGGAATGTCCATAGACATCACAATAGGAGCAGTAAAGATGGCACGTAGAACTCACAACCTTAGGAATATGATTATTCAAAGGTTTGTCTAGGTTTTGAGCTCTAATCTTGTTCCTAGGTGGAACGGGATGAAACGTCGAATCTGTTTATTGAGTAGGGGGCAGACGTATTTAGCCTTTTGTTCAACATTATCTCAGATTTTATTGAGTCACCAATGTTTAACTTCATTTGTTTTCTATCAAACTTAATTTTCAAACTTTAAAAATCTGGACAAGTTTCAATAGGTCTTTTGCCACCATACACAAACTTTATAGTTTTAACATTTTTAGTTTGGGTCTTAGAGTTAGGAGAAAATCCTATTCCAGTTCTGTCATCAGAATTGGTTTTACTTTCAGCAACACCATCTTCAAAACATTTAGAATTATTTTCAAATTTTGCAAACTTTTGGAAGACTGTGGATGTCTTTTCTTTTGTTTGTTCCAATTCCAACAACGTTCCTTTGAATTTCTTTTCCATAATTTCATTAGAGTTAGATAACTCCTTCAGTTTTTGTTCAAAATTTTTGGTTTCATTCTCACGAGTTCGACATTGAGTAGTGTACTCTTCAGCATTCTATTTGATCATCTGACTTAGGGTTTCTATCTTCTGGGTAAGATCCTTGGTAATCTTTTCAAGCCTAGTGCTTTTCTAGAGAGTTTTTGTGTACAATGTGTGAATGTCAGGAAGGTCATCATTGTTAGAGTCACTAAGTATGTAGTGTCCCCTAGAGGTTCATTTTTAGGACTCACACACCCTTTGACATCAACAATAGAGAATTCCCTTTGACTCACACACATAGCGTCTGAAACATTATCAACATTCTCAAGCAATAAGGCAGATAAACCAGCAGACATAGTATCAGTAAACATAGCATAATCAGATTCCTCATCATCATTGTAGATTATCTTAGCATATAATGACATACACGAGTCAAATATGTTATATGAATCAGGTTCATCAGTTTTAGAGTCACTTGAGTCATCCGAAGTATTTCTTAGATGATCCTATTATGTTTGTGAATTTTGTCTAAGTTAAATCTACAGTCACTAGCCATGTGTCCTAACTTCCCACATCTATAGCATTCAACATTTTTAAGATCTTTGTCAGGTATCTTGTGATTGTCAGTCTGGTGTTTATCTTGTCTTTTCTCATGAGGTCTGTTGTTAGATTGATTTGGATAAGTAGGTTTGCCTTGCCTTTTTTCTATTTTATTTCAAAAGTTCATAATTTTCTTAAATTATTTAGACATTAAGGCAATCAGTTTATCCAAAGTATCTAAATTACAGTCCTCATCAGCGTTTAAGTCGATGTTAGGTATGCTAAATTCAGGTGTGGTCAACTTAGATGAAACAAATAAGATTGGAGGTAGATTGTTTCTTTTGGGACCGGGTTAATTATTTCTTAAATTCTAATTCCATTTCCATAATTCTCAATTTGCTACTGAGGAGTTCAGGTGTGAGATTTTGATCATCCATCTCCTCAATTTCATATCTCTTATTATCAAATTTTTGTGGAAGTTATCTTAGTATTTTAGAGACAATTTCCTTTCTATCATAAACAATCCCATTAGCATGCACTTTGGTCATAATGTCTGTCAGTCTAATATAGAAGTCATCAAATGACTCAGTCTCAGTCATGATCATGGTGTTGTACTACTAAATTAACAATTGTGTTTTAGCAACTTTAACACTGGTATAACCCTTATGTGCAGTCACTAGGGTGTCCCATGGATCCTTAGTGGTAGAAAAAAATGATATCCTCTTAAATTAGTGTTCATTAATAGACATGAATATGGCATTTTTTCCTTTGTTGTTATTAAGGGAAGTCTGTTTTTCTTCTATAGTGAATTCACTTAGTAACTTTATAATCCTCACAGTACTTCCTTCAAGGGATGATTTAGTAGCAAAAGTGTAACCATTTTTAATAACTTCCCAGCCATCATCTCCCAAAGTACCATGGATGAAGGCAACCATCCTTACCTTCAAATAAGGAAAGTTGGTTCCATCAAAGAGAGGGGGCCTGAATAGGTTACCTAGTCTATCAAATTTCTCGTCCATAATTTTTTTTGAGAAAACAATTTCAGAAACTCAAGATCTAAAGAATTTTTAAAAAATCAAAGCTCGGATACCAATTGAAAAAATACCACTTATGTCGTTTAATTAAAGATTAATCTATTTAAATGGCTTTGAACAATTTGTTGAAGAAACTCATTTCTTAAAACAAATTTTTAACACAAGATGTGTAAAACAGTATAAACGAGTTATTTCAGGTATAGGTTCACTAGATTTGAAAAACAAAACTTAAGGAACTTAAATCAATATAGCCTTAAGAAAGGGATGAGAGGAAAAGGAAGTATACAAGTACAATTTTAACTCGATAAAACCCCACCCAATTGGGGAAAAATCCAAGGAGGTCTCTACACCTCAAAAGTAAAAATCCACTAAAATAGAGTAACCGTTTACAAACTATATAACAATCAAGACACACAATCAGGCTTAACTCTAAGTTCAGAAATATACCAACTCCTCTGGATTTTCTGACTTCTCCCAAGGCTCTGATGTTGTTATGTTCTCTCACCTTTCTAACTCCACTTCTTTTAGCTTTATGTCGACTAAACAATCCAAGATCTCAATACCAACATGTTTCAGTGTAGTAGTGTGAAAGTGTAAGTGGTGATGTGCTCTAAATCACATGCCTGCAACTCACACACACTTAATTACAGACATAATGCAAAATAGATAAAAAATATGCAAAGGAATTTCGAAAATCAGTTTAATCAAAATTATCAGACTTTGTATCTTTAAAATATTCGAAGATTAAGAGGGAATCTTGCTATAAACACGAGAGAAGATCCTAAACACTTTCTTATTTGAAAATACGTACACTTATTTCACAAAATGTGAAATATATGAAAGTGTAAATCCCCAACCAAGATCTCAACTAGATCTAAGTCTGAATATTCAAAGAAACTGAAATCAGAAAAGGTTTTGTTGGTTTAGGGTTTGAAAATATCATATTAGTTTGAAAAGGACCAATAAAACAAGATTTCTCGAAAGAAGAAATAAAAACTAAGAAATATCTAAGTGATATGTATCACAGAGATCAAATCTCAAAGATCTATGGAAGAAAATGAGATTTAATCAACGTGATTAAGTTGGGAATGAGATAAAGGACAAAAGAGGATAGATCTACTCGAATCTCAAACTAACTCACTCTCAGAAAATGTTTTTTGGAAAGATTTGGCCAGAGTTTAGTTTAGGGTTTGGTTTCTCTCTCTTTTTTTCTTCGCTTTCTATCTTCTCTTTTTTTTTTCTCTCTGAGGGGTAAATGATCCAAAGATTGTAATTGTATAACATCTGGCACGTATATATAGTAAGTGATGGAAGACTCTAGAACCATGAAGCAAATAAATTCTCAGGATTGATTTTAAATGATAGAAGCAAATCTCATGGTTAAGAATGCATCGCTTATAAGCTAACCCTCATTGGTTGATCCAGAGATTTCAAGGATCATCTCAGATTACATGCAGGTCGTTGATTAAAAATATCCTATGGTTCACAGGTAAGCACATATATGTGAGAGCATAAAAACACAAATCTAGCCATCGTGGAATAACCACGTGTAAGGCTGAGATGGATGAAAAAATGTGTGTTTTTGATGTTACAAAAATACAAATTCTCACCACAATATTTTCAAGTGCTTTCGATTTCTACCCAAACATATATTTAGCAGCTTATGGAATTTACACAATAGCCCACAAAGTTTTAAAAACAAAAATTAAATTATAAAAAAAATATTTAAAAATTAGTAGAAATTAATTAACACATCCCAAAAATTATGGAAAATTATTTTAGAGGGATTTAACTCTCACACAACGATATAATGAATAAGGCAAACTCATATGCAACACATGAATGCATCCTAGGTGAAGTGTTGGTGTACTACCTTTTGGACTATTAGAGGAAATCAAAATGAAGAGTTTGAGGTTCTATGGATTGAAAGGGGTATGACTCAATTTTGTCACTATTTCCAAACTAGATGAGAGCCTATATAATAAAATCAAGTGAGTCAGAGACATCGGGTGATTCAAACAAGGTACACATATGAGGGTGGTAATGTTAGGATAATGGGTAGGCCCGATTGGAAAATGAGTCGAGGAAGATGATCAAACTCGAGAATAGGATATACGCACTCATCTTGAGCGTCATAATGGTCCTCAAGGTCCTTCTGAAGAGGAAGTAAGGTATCAAGTGGTGAACAAATCAACTTAGGCCCTTATATATCACCATTACTGGCGCTGAAAGGGTTTAATTAAGACATTAAGATCCGGGATATATGGACTACCATCAATATCGATTCAAATTGAGATAAAAATTTATAGGAAGGATCCATATCATGATACATAGGAACCATATATGATTCAATCTCAGTGCATTGGGTGGCACTCATTTTCGTAGCTAACCTATAAAAATGAGGTATCTCGGGGACACACATAGTGGGTTTAATAGGTATAAACTCAGGCATATTCTTCGATATTACGGGAAGATGAATCTGAAATGTGGGTTCATTTAGATCATCTGGTTATGGATAACTCAACATAATTGTGTACTTGGAGCTCAGATCGAGGAGTGGTTTCAACATAAAGATTCTCAAGTGATAGGGTTAATCATACTCAAAATATGTGTCATAAGAAGACTCATCATCATTCCACATGGGTGAAACAATGGGTTGACTTGGGGGAAATTCGACTCTCTCACAAACTCAAATTCATTTAAGTATTGTTCAAGACTTTGAAGGGTTTAATTTTTGTATATAGTGGACCGCTGTTATTCAAGAATGAACTTTATCATAGTCTTTCGAGAGATGATGTGGATGATGGCGGGGAGGTGATGGGTGGTGCTATAATGATGTATGCTTGAGGTGGACACAATTTGCTATTAAAAAGATTAAATGGGGAATACTCATATGAAGTGAGGGGAACTTGCTCAAGCTTGTCATACACGAGAGGATGGCCTCTGCGGGAGACAAAAGGTTGATAATCATGGGGAGCATAATGTGGGGACTAATTGGGATAGGGTGGAATTTATTGCCATGATGACTATCGAAAATTGTGAGGATTCATAATATGTGGTTGGGATTCATATGGCGTGGGAGGTTGATCAACCCGCCACGAATATCTTGCTTGCGCACACCACTCAGTATCGGATATGTCATTATAATAGGCCAAAGTGGGTTCCAAAAGAGTGTCATAAGGTTACACTTGGTTCATGGTTAGTTCGGATGGATAAGGAAGGTATGGTCACTCATGCGACAAGTAATGGGATTGAAACTAAAAGGTGCCTATGGAATATGGTAAATGGCCAAAGTGGTACCATAAAGGATGTTCTTCAGGTATGATGGGATGGATATTGGGATAAAAAGAATTCTCCAAAAATATTTTTGGCTTTTTATATTTTAAAAATCTTTATGATTTTTAATTTTAAACTAGAAGGAGAATATTTTTGGGATTTTTGAATATAACAGAAGGGAAACTATTTTTGGATTTTGGAAAAGGGATATAAATGGAATCGTGTTGAAACACACAAGGAATAAGCACCCAAAACCGAATACCAAAGTACATGAATTAGACATGAACAAGCAGAGGATAAATCCTAACTAACACGTAGCCAATTGTTATTTTTAATTAATTGATTGGGTAGTTAAATTTTAATTAAATCACGGGCGAGATAAGCACGAAGTGTTATATGTCGCCTTTGAAAAACGTGTATCCTTACTTCCTTCATAAGATAACTAGAGGCTTTCCACAGAGATTCTCTATAAAAAAGACTACAATGAAACGGTTATCTGATACAACACCGGGGATAACACAAACATGTTTTACTGGATCGCCGCACTTAAAACCTAGTTTTCCCGGACACTAATGTTACCTCATAGCAAACCGAATGAGGTTTATTCGGGTGAAGAAGAGGTTTATCCTAAAAGTTTAATTATTCAAAAAGGGTCCTATAAAGACCATATCCTATTGGGCTAGCTAGCTGATTATTTTTAATTTTAGTGATAGCTAGGGTTACAAACAATGCAAAATTGATTGAGTGGGTGATGAAATACCTTCTCGTTTCAATAATCGGGTGTTGGTATTAAGTCCCATTAATTCATCAAACTATTTAAAGTAAAACTATGCATAAAAAAAAGTCACATAAGGTCAAGTAGTCAAAGAATAAATGGACTCGCTAACTGGAGATGATGATGATAAAGAAATGTACTGTGACACCCCGACTAATTAAATACCGGGTAGCTACTCCTTTATTCAAATTAATAAAAAATGTTAAGTTGGTTCATAGAATCACTATCGAAAAACGTTTTAACAATTACTTGCCACCTAATATTTAAAAAGTGAGTTGTCAATTTTAATTAAATTCGATTAACATGCATTAAGTATTAAATTATGAAATAATGATACCACAACCACATTACAGTCACATTACAATGATAGAGGAATAAATGAATCTGGAGGAACACTCCCCAGAAAAAATCCAAAATACTGAATAAAACTGAATACAATGTCTGAATCACTAAATAATTACAACCCAAAATCTGATATAAAACTGAGTAAGTAAGATGTCTCTAAAAGAAAAGGGGCGACATGCCCTACAGATGAGTAAGTCTGAAATAGAGTTAAGATAGAAAGTCTAGGCGTCTACTATCGAGTTCCTGTAACTTCCACAATAGCTACACCACGTCACCAGAATGGAACTCCTACGCTTGGTGTCCTTGTGGCTGGGCACCTAAAAGGTTTTACAAGAAAATAGATTTGAAAGAAAATGGGTCAGAGCCCGATTGTGAAAACAGTTTAAAATACATCAAGTGTTTAATATCATTAAACAGTGAATATAAAATACATGATAGTGCGTGCATTCACATGAGTTCCTCACCTCTCAACTAATTGTGCACACCTATCGTACCCGTACCCGTTCTAGTTATTCCACTATCAAACTAGTCTAATTAAATATCTGATTTTTACTATACTAATCATGGTTTAATTCCCGACGTCTTAATATAAACTGAGAGTTTTACCTTCATTCCTCGGAATTAGTTACAATAATTACTAAGAGTTTTCCCATTTTTAACTCTACAAAGATGTTACATTAATTCACACTTGTACTTATATAAACAGTTCATTTCAATAATTCAGTATATCAATCTCATCATAATTATACAATAATTTCACCCCTAGACTAAGCTGCGGTGCACACATACTCTGCTATCAAATCCCGGTACATCACGTACCTAAGGATCATGTATTTTGATTCTCTCAGGAACCGTTTCGACAAGTAACAAACACTCATAATGGAGGCAAACATAGTTCACATAACATGGGTCATGCACATACCTACAATACCATGATCAGCAGACTTATTAACTCCTCAATAAGTCATTCTCTGACCTATGTCCTCGAGGTACCAATCTAAATCCCCCCGTAGGCACGCAAAGATTAGATGGCCCTGATCGAACGCCGATCTCCCGTGATAGCAAGTATGGTAGGTATGTTATACATAAATAACCACATATACTAAGCATTCACACATCTTAGATATTTTATAATATTAATAGAGGTATATTTTGCATTCCTATACCGTCATTAAATGTAGCGCGTTTACAAATCCCCCAATAATATACATTAAAAGTTGTCAACCCTTCTCACGTCGAAATTTTAAGTACTTATTTCCTAACCCATAGATGTCATCCAGTTTACTAAAAAATTCTAAGTTTTAATCCTCAATGTATTTCAATCTCACAACTATACCCACTAGTCAACAAGGGAAGGTTAACACTCAATTAAATAAGTCTACTGGAAGTTCGAAATAAAATTAGGCCTAAAAAGGACATTCTGTCAACTTGTTAGAAATCTCGTTCGAACGAGGTTGTTCGAACGAGTGTCGTTCGAGTGAAGGCTTCGAACAAACTCGTTAGAAGGGATACTGTCATCTCGTTAGAAGCTCGTGCAAACGAGGTCGTTCGAACGACTTGGGCAGGTCTTCTAACGAGATGGCAAAATACGCCCAGAAATTTCCCAACTCGTTTTTCATCATTTTTCTCTTCTCTAAATCCATCCTAAGATCATCCCAATAACGTTTTAATGTTTTTAAACCACTATAAGTCCTCCTAGGTTGCTTCTTAACATATTTTTAGGGTCAAATCCTCTAAATCAACATGCAATTATCATAAATCCCTAAATTTTACCCCAAACCCTATGAACATGAACCCATACTTTTATTGTACCTAAATACTCATTATTAATACGTTTTTAAATCATCAAAGTTAAGTTTTTTTGATATCAATTTTGTCCATAATCATTCTACATGAAATTCCTAACCAAGATTAAGAGTTTCTACAACAATCCTATTGGGTTTTCACCAAAACTTTCAAAGCATATAAGGTTTTTACACTAAACATGGAGGAAATATTCATTGCAATTAATGACATCAAATAACTTGCCTTAAATACGATGTTCTGGTTAGTTGTTGATGATTGAGGTTGGCTCTCTCTCTTCTTTCCGGTCACAAATCCTTTCAAATTTCTGGTGATGGGAGATGGTTTGGTTTGGAACCTCTTTTACCCTCTTCTAACTTCTCCCAAAACCCCCGTATCCCACTCTCTTATCTTTTACTGGTAATGGCCTTAGTGGACTCTCAAATAATATATAATTAACTTCTAAAATTCGTGGATTTTAATTCCTCAATTTTTAAAATTACCAAAATACCCTTCTAGGTTATCGGTTTGGCCTAAAAATGCCCCGGGACCCAAACTAAACCCCCGGCTAGTGTTTTCTGACTATTTCTTCCCTTCCGGACACGTTGGTGCACTCAAAAGGACCATTCGGTTGATAAAAATATAATTTACTTTTTAATCTAAATAAATTCATTCCTGATGCGACTGACACGCGCGTCCCAACTAAATTTCTCAAATTGTCGTATTTCTGCCTCGTGACAATTTTAATATTTTCAATACTCATAATTACAATATATACTTAGGAATATTGAATTTCAACATCATACACAAATACCAACTCACGTCTCGTTATTATTTATATCCGGATTAATTCCCAATTAATTCTCATTTAATTCAATTAATCCCTTAAATAAAAATCAATAAAATTACGGAGTATTACATGTACCTCCCAAGACTTTTAGAGGCCTGGGGTGAAGACCGAGTTGAGTCGATCGGGGGGGAGGGGGCAGTTCTCCTAACTTCAGTCCTCCCCAGGAGTCATGCAAACCAAAAATATATAGGATTTTAATTTACTCGAACGATGCTCTCTCTCTCACTCTCTCTATTTTATTCCATTTTGCTTTTTTCTTTTCTTTTAATTTATTATTACAAATAATTGCTGTCAAAATTACCACAATTAAATGTATAAGTCTTTAAAACACTCCTCTACTCGAGAATTCGGCAATGGCAATTGATGGAATCACAATCTCCGAAAAATGAGAAAAGTCCAACGCTTACACAGTCGGCAATGGCACCATTTAATAGAAAATCTTCCGTGTATATTGTTGTTGTAAAGACTCGTTAATGAGAATCCCTTTGTACCTACAAATATAGTAAAACATGTATCTGGAGAGTAAGGGGTATCAATCCGTACTTCTTAATGTGGATAGGAGAAAATTGAAGACATAATATAATTTTTAGAACAAAGGGATAAGGGATGTTTATTAAACTGATGATGCGATGCTATTTATACTAATCTAATAAATAAAACAAAGATAATAAATGAGTGAGGTGAATAAATGTGGAAACAAACTAGGGATGGAAATTCACTTCCGCGTGTTATTATTTATTTTAATTAAGTGACTTTTAATTTTAGAATACTCTAACATTTCTTTAAATTACAAATTGACTCTCATCACAAATGTGATAAAAATAAATTCCTCTTTTAGAAAATCAATTTTAGACTTTCACAAAACTCTCAAGAATAAAACTTGAGAATGTTGTGAGTGGCCCGATGTGTGTGTTTCAAACAAAACCAATTTTTCTTCGAAAAAGATCCAACTTTTAATTATGCACCAAACCAAATTTTGAAATCCCAATTCTTACTTTAAACCAATTTTAACTTGATTAAACCTAAACATGCATCTAGTGATTAAAGCAAGTAAAGTAAAGTAAAGAATACTCACAACGCCGGATGTACGATGAAAAAACCCAAAATGGGAAAATAACCTCGGGCGGCCTAATCCAGACAATCACTATGAACAATGGATTTACAAAGACAGATTAGCCTTACACTAAGACTCGATCCCCACGGGTATTGACGCTCCTTTTGATCTTCAACAGTTCTTTAATAGTGCCCACGCAGACATTCCATCTTCTACGATCTCTATCCACAACACACGGGTCCACGTATGTCTCGGTGTCCACCGATATGGCTTTGATACGTCTACGATGTCGAACACGATGTCCGTTGCTTCTTCACCGCAAAACCCTTTGTGTTCAATGTGTAGAACAAACAACTTTGGTGCTGCAAGTTCACTTAAACATATAAGAATGATAACTCGAATCTTTGCAAACTCTAAGGATGTGTTTAATACTTTTAAACCTTAGAAAACATGTGCAAACAAGGTTCTGGTTCGTAAAACTTTTTTCCAGAAAGCACACTTACGAAATTATGATGCAAACACTGTTTAAATAGGATTTAAACACCGCCTCGAAAAATATGTCATTCGAACGACTTAAGCATGTCGTTCGCGCGACATTGTATCTCGTTCGAATGAGATCCAATGTCGCTCGAGCGACCTTCAGGAAATTTGACTTTCTTTGACTTTCAGATAAAAACGTCTCTTAACAAAGAGATTCAAATTAGTCAAACTCTATTTCGAGCTTATCATCAAAAACGAAGTTTAAACCATTAAAACACATTTAAAACATTTAAAAACATTTTTCTTTATAAAAATTACATCCTTATCTTTTATAAAATAATTTCGAGCACAATTAATTATACGCATTCATACCTGAGTGATCTCGAAATGAAATTAACCTTGAAGACAAGAAAACTTACACCAAATAAACATCGGCATGATTATTTCTTTGAAGCTTTGCCGCAACGTCTTCAATTTTTTCAATACATCATAGACCAAGTGGAATCGTGACAAAATAAAATTCCCTATGACATATTACAAACACAGTTTTGTTCACAGAATTAAGTCAAAACAATACAGGGACTCAATTGGAAATTTATGTCCTTACAAATCTCCCCCTTTGACTATTTCGGGACGAAACTAAACCAGTGAAATGCCTAACCGGGACATCAAGCTGTATAACACATAAATCCCATCCCATAAACCAAAAATCAAAGATATAGGACACGGACTAATATATGTAGCACCGACAAGCATGAACTGTCTGAATGTAATGTAGACTTGAAATCTCGAATCGCTGAAGCATACCTAGACACATGAAATAGACAAATAAATACAAAGTGACGTATGGAGGAACAAATGAAACCAATTTATATAGTCAATAAGAACATATCATTTGAAACATGTGACAAATTATTTGATACCAATTTGAAACAAATATAAGCGCTCAACAAATCTCCCCCTACATCACATACATCTCTCCCCCTTTTTGTCTCGAATAAACAATCCGGTGAAAAGATAAACCAGTATGAAATATCTAGCATGAGAATATGATACCAAATAGAATCAAGTTGATACAAATTTTGAAAAATAAAAATCTCTAGATAAACATGAATCAACCAGCTAAAAAAGATCATGTTATGCCGAAATAGTAGCTATTAAACTAATGAATCACACAAAGAGTATACCAGTCTAATCAAGTGTGATAAACAGACATACATGCAAAATACCAATTTGGAACATAAAATAACCTGAATATAAACCAATTAATCCAAAAAGTGCTTCCTGCAGTACCAAAAATATATCAAATTAAGCTAGAGGACTGCAAACCAATCAGAAGACATTCTTCACCATGTCGTTCGAACGAGCCAGGGACTTCGATCAAACGAGATGAGGAAGTTGCTCGAATGAAGTACATAATTCGTTCGCGAGAGATGAGATGTCGTTAGAACGACTTCGCGTGACCTGTCAAAATTTCCCAGTTTCCCAGAAATATTATAAAGTATTGCCCAATGAAAAAATTTCCACAAAAAAATGCTAAGAAGGGACTGACAGAAGCAAAATAGTGCTAAAACAGTAAGCTTTTAACACAAAACGCAAAAACTCATAAAAACTTAAAATGAGAGGTACATGCAAACATAGTACTGATGTGCTCAAACATGGACATGGAATGAATGGGTGTGAAACTACAATAAATGAGTCACAATTCCAACACATCGAAATGATCAAGAAGCTCCAATTGATAGCGATAAATCATCAAACTTTATCATATCCATATGACAATTAAAGTGTGATCTTAATTAACTAAACATACTGCATGCACAAAAATCCAGAGTTTTGACGATTATACAAGCAATAGCATCAAATTGCAATGTTCTAACATTGGGATTAGATGTGCAAACCCGTTTAAATTTTCTCCAACCAAACACCCTCATATAAACATACTTTTTCAAGTTCTTTTGAGGTTTCTAGCATTCTCAACTTAGAGAAAATCTTATTATCCCTTTTCTTAGAATTTTGCCTTTTCTTTTGGGCTCTTTTAAACGATGGCTTTCACGACGAGTTAAATTTGGACTCTCGCAGCCCTTTCCCATGAATCACTCATCATTTTTTAAATATAAAATCCTCACGATAAACGGTTATTACATTCACACTTCTCCTTAAGTTTACTTACGCATAGATGAAGAGATTGAGATAATAACGCCTCACCAAATTCAAATATGCAAGAGAAGTCAAACATCCATATAAACTCGTGCATGTGTGCGATGTTGGCATATATACAAAGTCGAATCAAGATGAATATCAACTTCGAAACAACCCCATATAAACAATGATTAAGATCATTCTAAGTATCGATAATAATGACCAAATGTCCTAGTCACATGGATAATGAAACGATGGGGGGGGGGGGTCCAAGCACACCAATATGCCACAGCAAACATGTAAACTCAAAAACAAAAACTGAAAATCTTTTTAGCTTTTCAAATTTTTTTTAAAAACAAAATCTTTTTGTATTTTTCAAATAAGGCTCAAACAAATGAAATTTATAATACAAAATGATACATATGTCATAATACTAGCAATGAATATATTATGATGCAAGGGCTAGGGTATGACAAAACATGAAAGCTACTATCCATAAGAAATAGCAAGAGATGAATAATTTGCATGCATGTGAGAATCAACCAACGAAGCATTTAGCATCTCCAAAATGTATTTCCTAACCCAAAGAGGTGTATACCTAACACAACGGGTTTCGGGAACCAATGAGACACTACGTTTAATCTTCATAGGGTATTTTCTAAGATTAAAACAAAAACTCCTAAGGTGACCTTTCCTAACACAATGCGAACATGTGAAAACACGACGAGGAACGGGATTTTTAGGTTGACCTTTTCTAATACCCTCGGATGTGGTTGACGCTCTAAAACAATTTGGCTTTTACAATCGAACCACTAGAATAAGATAAGCAGCTACCATCACTACTCGAGTCATTTAAATCATTGTTTAACTTCAAAACATTTTACTCTAGCAAACGATTAGACTCCTCAAACTTTCGGGACACCTTCTTTAAATTTTCAATTACCCCTAGAAGGTTATCTCGCTCCCCTTCAATGTGAGAAAACTTATCCCTAAGAGCCTTTTCTCGTGCCACAATGTCATTAATCGAATTATTTTCCTTAACGGCACAAACACTGGAATTTCTCAAATCCTCTAAACTCTTTTTCTAAAATGAGGACTCTATCATCACTCTCCTTTTTGCCCAATTTTAGTATATTAAAATCTTCAAACAAGGAACTAAAGTGCTCATGATAAATATCTCTTTGAATTTGAGACGTTAGCAAATATTCAATCTTATTTTTAAAATCGAAATTTTATTTTTCCAAAAATTCAATACCTTTTTCAAACTTTAAATTCAAACGATGTAGATCGTCAACGCTTAGAGAATCCATCGAGAGAAAACTAACACTGGAGAGATAAACCAACACACGGGATCACAAAACAAATAAATAATGTTTTTCGGCTCTGATATCAATTTGAGAATGTTATGAGTGGACCGATGTGTGTTTCAAACAAAAACAATTTTTCTTTGAAAAATATCCAACTTTTAATTATGCACCAAACCAAATTGTGAAACCCCAATTCTTACTTTAAACCAATTTTAACTTGATTAATCCTAAACATGCATCTAGTGATTAAAGCAAGTAAAGTAAAGTAAAGAATACTCATAACGCCGGATGTACGAGGAAAAAATCCAAAATGGGAAAACAACCTCGGGCGGCCCAAGACAGACAATCACTATGAACAATGGATTTACAAAGACAGATTAGCCTTACACTAAGACTCTATCCCCACGGGTCTTGATGCTCCTTCTGATCTTCAATCGTTCTTTAATAGTGCCCACGCAGAAATTTCATCTTCTACGATCTCTGTCCACAAGACACGGGTCCACGTATGTCTCGATGTCCACCGATATGGCTTTGATACGTCTAGGATGTCGAACACGATGTACGTTGCTTCTTCACCGCAAAACCCTTTGTGTTCAATGTGTAGAACAAACAACTTTGGTGCCGCAAGATCACTTAAACATATAAGAATGATAACTCGGATCTTTGCAAACTCTAAGGATGTGTTTAATACTTTTAAACCTTAGAAAACATGTGCAAACAAGGTTCTGGTTCGTAAAACGTTTTTCCAGAAAGTACACTTACGAAATTATGATGCAAAATCTGTTTAAATAGGATTTAAACACCGCCTAGAAAAACATGTCATTCGAACGACTTAAGCATGTCGTTCGCGCAACATTGTATCTCGTTCGAACGAGATCCAATGTCGCTCGAGCAACCTTCCGAAAATTTGACTTTCTTTGACTTTCAGATAATAACGTCTCTTAACAAAGAGATTCAAATTAGTCAAACTCTATTTCTAGCTTATCAACATAAAACGAAGTTTAAACCATTAAAACACTTTTAAAACATTTAAAAACATTTTTCTTTATAAAAATTACATCCTTACCTTTTATAAAATAATTCCGAGCACCATTAATTATACGCATTCATACCTAAGTGATCTCGAAATGAAATTAACCTTGAAGACGAGAACACTTACACCAAATAAACATCGGCATGATTATTTCTTTAAAGCTTTGCCGCAACGTCTTTAATTTCTTCAATACATCATAGACCAAGTGGGATCGTGACAAAATAAAATTCTCCCTATGACATATTACAAACACAGTTTTGTCCACGGAATTAAGTCAAAACAATACAGGGACTCAATTGGAAATTTATGTCCTTACAAATCTCCCCCTTTGACTATTCCGAGACAAAACTAAACCAGTGAAATGCCTAACCGGGCCGTCAAGCCGTATGACGCCTAAATCCCATCCCATAAACCCAAAATCAAAGATATAGGACACGGACTAATATATGTAGCACCGACAAGCATGAACTGTCTGAATGTGATGTAGACTTGAAATCTCGAATTGCTGAAGCATACCTACACACATGAAACAGACAAAAAAATACAAAGTGACGTATGGAAGAACAAATGAAACCAATTTATATAGTCAATAAGAACATATCATTTGAAACATGTGAGCAATTATTTGATACCAATTTGAAACAAATATAAGCGCTCAACAAATCTCCCCCTATATCACATACATCTCTCTCCCTTTTTGTCTCGAATAAACAATCCGGTGAAAAGATAAACCAATATGAAATATCTAGCATGAGAATATGATACCAAATAGAATCAAGTTGATACCAATTTTGAAAAATGAAAACCGCTAGATAAACATGAATCAACCAGCTAAAAAAGATCATGTAATGCCGAAATAGTAGCTAGTAAACTAATCAATCACACAAAGAGTATACCAGTCAAATCAAGTGTGATAAACAGACATATATGCAAAATACCAATTTGGAACATAAAATAACCTGCATATAAACCAATTAATCCAAAAAATGCTTCCTGCAGTACCAAAAATATATCAAATTAAGGCAGAGGACTGCAAACCAATCAGAAGACATTCTTCACCCTATCGTTCGAACGAGCCAGAGACTTAGCTCAAACAAGATGAGGAAGTCGCTCGAAAAAAGTACAGAAGTCGTTCGTGAGAGATGAGATGTCGTTAGAACGACTTCGCGCGACCTGTAAAAATTTCCTAGTTTCACAGAAATATTATAAAGTATTGACCAGTGAAAAATTTTCCACAAAAAAATTCTAAGAAGGGACTGACATAAGCAAAACAGTGCTAAAACAGTAAGCTTTTAACACAAAACGCAAAAACTCATAAAAATTTAAAATGCGAGTTACATGCAAACATAGTACTCATGTGCTCAAACATGGACATGGAATGAATGGGTGTGAAACTACAACAAATGAGTCATAATTCCAACACATCGAAACGATCAAGAAGCTCCAATTGATAGCGATAAATCATCAAACTTTATCATATCCATATTACAATTAAAGTGTGAGCTTAATGAACTAAACATACTACATGCACACAAATCCAGAGTTTTGACGATTTTACAAACAATAGCATCAAATTGTAATGTTTCAACATTAGGATTAGATGTGCAAACCCGTTTAAATTTTCTCCAACCAAACACCCTCATATAAACATACTTTTTCAAGTTCTTTTGAGGTTTCTAGTATTCTCAACTTAGAGAAAATCTTATTGTCCCTTTTCTTAGCATTTTGCCTTTTCCTTTGGGCTCTTTTAAACGATGGCTTTCACAACGAGTTAAATTTGAACTCTCGCATCCCTTTCCCATGAATCACTCATCATTTTTTAAATATAAAATCCTCACGATAAACGGTTATTACATGCACACTTATCCTTAAGTTTACTTACGCATAGATGACAAGATTGAGATAAGAATGCCTCACCAAATTCAAATATGCAAGAGAAGTCAAACATCCATATAAACTCGTGCATGTGTGCGATGTTGGCATATATACAAAGTCGAATTAAGATGCATATCAACTTCGAAACAACCCCATATAAACAATGATTAGGATCATTCTAATTATCGATAATAATGACCGAATGTCCTAGTCACATGGATAATGAAACGATGGGGGGGGGGGGGGGGGGTCCAAGCACACCAATATGCCACATCAAACATGTAAACTCAAAAACAAAAACTGAAAATCTTTTTGGCTTTTCAAAAAAAAATTCAAAAACAAAATCTTTTTGTATTTTTCAAATAAGACTCAAAGAAATGAAATTTATAATACAAAATGATATATATGTCATAATACTAGAAATGAATATATCATGATGCAAGGGCTAGGGTATGACAAAACATGAAAGCTACTATCCATCAGAAATAGCAAGAGATGAATAATGTGCATGCATGTGAGAATCAACCAACGAAGCATTTAGCATCTCCAAAATGGATTTACTAACCCAAACAGGTGTATACCTAACACAACGGGTTTCGGGAACCAATGAGATACTACGTTTAATCTTCCTAGGGTCTTTTCTAAGATCAAAACAAAAAATCCTAAGGTGACCTTTCCTAACACAATGCGAACATGTGAAAACACGACTAGGAATGGAATTTTTAGGTTGACCTTTTCTAATACCCTCGGATGAGGTTGACGCTCTAAAACAATTTGGCTTTTACAATCGAACCACTAAAACAAGATAAGCCGCTACCATCACTACTCGAGTCATTTAAATCATTTTTTAACTTCAAAACTTTTGACTCAAGCAAACGATTAGACTCCTCAAACTTTCGGGACACCTTCTTTAAATTTTCAATTACCCCTAGAAGGTTATCTCGCTCCCCTTAAATGTGAGAAAACTTATGCCTAAGAGCCTTTTCTCGTGCCACAATGTCATTAATCGAATTAGTTTCCTCAACGGCACAAACACTAGAATTTCTCAAATCCTCTAACTCTTTTTCTAAAATTAGGACTCTATCATCACTCTCCTTTTTGCCCAATTTTACTATATTAAAATCTTTAAACAAGGAACTAAAGTGCTCACGGCAAATATCTCTTTGAATTTGAAATGTTTGCAAAGATTCAATCTAATTTTTAAAATCGGAATTTTCTTTTTCCAAAAATTCAATACGTTTTGCAAACTTTAAATTCAAACTATGTAGATCATCAACGCTTAGAGAATCCATCGAGAGAAAACAAACGCTGGAGAGATAAACAAACACAGGGGATCACAAAACAAATAAACAATGTTTTCCGTCTCTGATACCAATTTGAGAATGTTGTGAGTGTCCCGATGTGTGTGTTTCAAACAAAACCAATTTTTCTTCGAAAAAGATCCAACTTTTAATTATGCACCAAACCAAATTGTGAAATCCATATTCTTACTTTAAACCAATTTTAACTTGATTAATCCTAAACATGCATCTAGTGATTAAAGTAAGTAAAGTAAAGTAAAGAATACTCATAACGCTGGATGTACGAGGAAAAAACCCAAAACGGGAAAACAACCTCGGACGGCCCAAGCCAGACCATCATTATGAACAATGGTTTTACAAAGACAGATTAGCCTTACACAAAGACTCGATCACCACGGGTCTTGACGCTCCTTTTGATCTTCAACCGTTCTTCAATAGTGCCCACGCAGAAATTTCGTCTTCTACGATCTCTGTCCACAACACACGGGTCCACGTATGTCTCGGTGTCCACCGATATGGCTTTGATACGTCTACGATGTCGAACACGATGTTTGTTTCTTCTTCACCGCAAAACCCTTTGTGTTCAATGTGTAGAACAAACAACTTTGGTGCTGCAAGATCACTTAAATATATACGAATGATAACTCGGATCTTTGCAAACTCTAAGGATGTGTTTAATACTTTTAAACCTTAAAAAAATGTGCAAATAAGGTTATGGTTCGTAAAACTTTTTTCCAGAAAGAAAACTTACGAAATTATGATGCAAACACTGTTTATATAGGATTTAAACACCGCTTTGAAAAACGTGTCTTTCGAATGACTTAAGCATGTCGTTCGCGCGACATTGTATCTTGTTCGAACGAGATCCAATGTCGCTCGAGCGACCTTCCAAAAGTTTGACTTTCTTTGACGTTCAGATAAAAACATCTCTTAACAAAGAGATTCAAATTAGTCAAACTCAATTTCGAGCTTATCATCATAAAACGAAGTTTAAACCATTAAAACACTTTTAAAACATTTGAAAACATTTTTCTTTATAAAAATTACATCCTTATCTTTTATAAAATAAATTCGAGCACCATTAATTATACACATTCATACCTGAGTGATCTCAGAATGAAATTAAACTTGAAGACGAGAAAACTTCCACCTAATAAACATCGGCATGATTACTTCTTTGAAGTTTTGCCGCAACGTCTTCAATTTCTTCAATACATCATAGACCAAGTGGGACCGTGACAAAATAAAATTCTCCCTATGACATATTACAAACACAATTTTGTTCACGGAATTAAGTCAAAACAATACAGGGACTCAATTGGAAATTTATGTCCTTACAAAACTAAAACTTTTCTAATAAACTACACTTTAGGGATCATTTATAAAAATTATTTTAAGTCTTTTAAAATTAGTTTTAGAGGTAGAAATTTCTAAAATAGCATTTAACTTGGGAAAACCCTATCTCTTGTGTGACTCATAACAAAATAATGTAATAAAAATTTCAGGTTTTCTTAATGACACAATCACCCATCTCTAAAAGGAAGCGAATTTTTCGATTCATTATAAGTAAATCACCTTCTCTCGAAGAATGACTAGAACCTAATTCTTTCTCTCAAAATTCATTTTAATATGTAAAATCCAATATTTATTTTCAAAAGAGCATAATAAAGTTAGAATTAAAAAGAATGAAATAAGACCATGGAGGCTTCATCTCTCCCCTTGAATGGGGTATTTAGCTTAACATATGAAGTATTTTTACACATAAAATGTAAAACATTTTTTAGAGGCATAAAAATAAGAATAAAAGATGAGGAGAACAATATATAAACCACGTATCTTTGAATTTCCATTTAACCTCCAAGCTTAGGTATTGAAGAACACTCACAAATATGAGTTTATAATTGTATTTGAGTCTGAATTTTAGCTAACAACTAACAATTTGTAACTTGAAATGTAAATTCTCTCACACAATCTCTGTAAAGAATACAAAATAAATAATAAAAAGTTTATAATAAACAAATATAAACTAAACCTACAAAGATGAACTAGAAGAGTGTCTACTCTCTATAAATATTGGCTCCTACATATGAAGACCAAATTCCCCTTTATAGGTGAAAATTAGGGTTTGGTAGCATTTTTTGTATTTTACAAAAGGATGGTTTAATAATTTAAATAATAAAAGGAGGGCACGGGTGAATGATTATTTTATTAAAAGAAAAGGGATGCTTAGAATAGAGCATGGGAGAAAAATAATAAATTTGGTATCAGAAATGAGGAATAAAGAAGGTTTTATGAAAGAAATATTATAGAAAATAAAATTTGGTTTGGAAAGTGGAATAAAGAGAAAAAACGGAATAGGAAGCTTGGCCAGGAGACTCTTACGTATGGTGCATAGGCGTGTCTGGGAAGGCAGTTAAGATGCGCTTTGATCGAAGGTTCGTCACGTTGCCATGTGGCACCATCATGGCCATCCACATGGTGCGTTGTGATAAATGGAAAAAAAGGGGTTAACCCCTCCCCAGGATTAGAATATTGGACCTCTTAGTTTATGCAAAATTATCTGAACATACTAAGCAGCCGCGTGGGTTAGTTTTTTGTAGGCACGAAAAAATACATGACCTTTAATTCTTTCCAGTTTTCCAATATTTACACTTAACATCCAAATCTTCATATCTTTTGTAATATACCGTGTTTTTATAAAGTTTAAATTTACAAATTTCAAATAATTAAGATGCATAAATAATCTGCTTGAATATGACTATTCATGATTATGTTATTCAATTATGCCCAATGTGTATATTAGTAGATAATTAATTTAATTGTTATGTTAATTATTATTATCTTATGATTAGCACAAAAAATGAGTAGTTTATGAGAGTCATTGTTTTGAGTACGTTCATAGTGATTTAGGAACTCATTTAGGAGTTTTAAAGATCTTAAATTGGGCCCGGGGGATAGGTATACCCTTAGGAGAGATTTTAGACCAATCATAGTGTTGTTCTGGGCTTGTATGTTAATATCCTAACCTAATCACATATTCCTTCCACTTTGAGTTAACCTTAACAGTCTTACTCCCTCTGAAGGATGTTACAAAGTTAGAGAGGAAGAGGGTAATGAGGACTCAAGGGAGGATGGTCATATAATCTCTAAAAGGAAAGATCTTTCTTGCTCAACCTTGAATAATATGTTTTTTTTATTCGTATGCATGAATAAATGTTTATGGATTTGAATCTAGTATTATTTAGAATTAATTGATGAATAATTATGTTTTGAGACTTAAACATCTTGGTGATAGACCTAGAATTGATATCATTTGATTGGAGAAACTACTACTAGAGTCCATGTGATTGGGAAAATGTTTACAACTGATTTCAAATCATGTATAAATCTCATTATTTTGGGAATTTTAGATAGGAATTATGAACTTGATTGGGTTGGATAACTTCCAATGTCTTAGATCTAATAACTCAAATTTATGGGGTGTTATCATGCATAGATTGGGTATAGAGTGATGTTAACACATTTTATTCACTATAAAATGGTTATGGTTATTGAAATTTAAAAGTATACAACCTTAAAAATGAACATGGAATTTTGGGGATGAAACACGTAAGGAAAAATGTAGGAGATCTGGGCCAATGCCGAAAAAATTATACAGAAAAATGTAGCAGATCTGGGCTACTAATGAAAAACTTATCGATTCCACCTCCAAGTCTAATTGATTCAGTTGGACAAATTGATTCGGCTCTGGGAGGCTAATCGATTCGGCTCCTAGGCTTGGGTCAAGGTTAGATTGTGGAAATGTTCAGGGGATTTTTACGAGTTCAAGCGAGTATGTGTAAAGTTATCCAAGTGAAGGGATATTTAATTAAAAATAGATTTGTGTTGTTATCTAATATTTGGGGAATTTAATAACTAACTAGAATGTTATTTCTTAGGAGAAGAATTGTTATTTTGGGGTTTTTGAAATCCAGTTAGGGTAGTTATGGGGATAATTACCTATATGTATTGTGCGTTGTATGTATATATTTATTAATTGTGTGAACATACCCATGTTCGGGAAAGGCCTATCAGTTGGGGTTGAGTACGTCATCGGACCGTGGCACATACCAGCACAAGTGGCCTAAGCGTAGTATAGGTCATTATTTTAGGTTCTACCTTTAGGGGAACCGCTTCATGATAAGAGAAGTTGGATAGGTGGATCCATTATCACAGTCTAGGGTATGGGCTGTGAGATGGCGTACTGCGTGGTGACCAACCCATTTATGTGTATTTTGTTTATGTCCGTTTGGTGAGGGACTTCCCCAGACTTACCGATAGAGCATGAGCTGAACACCAAAGATAGTTGCCTTATATATGTCATATATATATATATATATATATATATATATATATATATATATATATATATATATATATATATATATATATATATATAGTTTAATGATGTAGACAACTATTACTGAACCCAACGCTAAGTAAAATACGTAATGTGGTGAAATGTTATTTTTTCGTGGGGTAGTGTTGCGAGGGTTAGTCTTGGGACTGAGATCATGTGTGTAGATATTTACCTACCATTTTATATATGTGCCAGATGCCCTTGGTATTGTCGCATTAGTGTAGAAATCGAATTTCATATTTGGGCTTGGGTTAGAAATGCTTATAGTATTACACTTAGTTGAGGGGTGAGATACTTACTGCATGCAAGTATCAATGGGCGGTATGTAATGTGAATTGACTGCATTATTCTATATTAGTTTTGTAAGTTAATTCTTCAAACTTTATGGAGTTGTCCCAAAGTATAAAAATATTTTCCCCAGGTTATCTTAGACAAGGACATTAGGGTTTACAGATGATTAGACATGTAGTTGCGCTTTCTTAGTAACGAATTTGATAATTTGATTCTAGCATAGGTTGTTACTCTCAATTTCATTCTGTTTTATTATTTCAGAGATTGTATGGTCTTCAGCTCAAGATTTATTTATTCCGATCATTTATTTTCAAGTTATGATGGGATGGATATTTTATGACTTATGGGAGTTGAGACTTATTTATTGTCATTTTATTACTTCATATGGTTTCATTGTCTGTGTATGCTTTAAATTAAAATTTAATTTTTATGGTTTGATGCTAATAATGGTATGAATTATTGGACAAGCCCCATCTTCAGTGCATTCTACCTGGTCAACCTTTATGGGGACATGGGGGTTGTTACAGTTGGTCTTAGAGCATCCTAGTTATAGCATCCTTAGGATCTGTGTTGCGCTCATTACGTTCTTCATTGTATTTCTTTGATATGTAGATCCTTATGTAGAGTAATCATTTTATTCTTTATGATCCATCACTAATATGAATCAATGTTTCCTTTAGATGGGAAACACTCGACGTAATAGACCATGACGTGTTACCAATGAGGCTGCAGAGGATAGGGCTCAGCAGGAACCACAGTGACCCCCACTGCCACCACCAGTACACGTAGATAAGATAGTGACTTTGAGAGTCTCTACGGAAATGGACACTATGCTATAGAACTTTCAGCCACAGCAACTATCACCACCACCCCCGTAACAGGTGGTGCTACCGATTCAGGCGCAAGGCTTAGTTCAGGAGATAACTAAGGAGGCCTTTAACAAAGGCTACCTGCCATAGTTTTTCGGGACTATAGATGTCTTAGTGGAAAGTCAGTGTAAAAAGGATATTCAAAGACATTTGAGGACTGTTGAGTGCACAGAGGTGCACACGAAGATGCTAGCTTCATTTTGATTAGTTGGAGCATCCCAACTGTGGCCATATCGAAGCCTCGGATTCCCTCCGGTGAGTGCATGATGCTCCCTTTCTCGGGGCACTTTCTCATCGTCATTATGGGGGATAATGTAAAGAGATAGATTTTCCAGCATATTTTTCTCAAAACATTCAAAATAATATCACCGCCTCTAGAGAATGGCATTAAGGCCAATATTAATTCTTGTAAAGATAAATAGTTCAAATATTCAGGGATTAAGTTACAGAATGAGAAGGTGTTAGGCACCCATCCTAGTAGCGTGGGTGGCAAAGTGGCTTTGTTACCTATTCCATTAGGAACTGCAAATTTTTTGGTACATCACATTCATGCATTTACGATTCATGTAATGGTATTGATACTCTTGAAAGGTGTTTTATGGTCTCTCATGGTAAATGTAAATCTTTTCCTTTTAGAATCTGTGATGTGTGTGCGCATGTGTATAATGTAAGTGGAGAATGGAATAATTCCACTCGCGCCATGGAAAAAGACGGAGTGAATTCATACTTAGCAATGTTCTCCAAAAAAGTAATTCAAAATATATTATGAGTGTCTTGCCGAATCACAAGTCACTATGGAAGAGAGAATGTGTGTATTGGACTAAACACAAGCATGTAAGAATATAATCTCTCTCTCTCTCTCTCTCTCTATATATATATATATATATATATATATATATATATATATATATATATAAGAAATGAAATAAATATATAAAGATGCATAAAGGAGCACTTAAATCTCAAGATTGGCATAAGATGATGATAAAACACTATATGGTTGATTTAATGATATCTGTACCATATAGCCGTTCCAACTAGTTTGGATATGGTGATAAAATTGGTTTGATTTTTCTTGAGAAATCTTCTCCATGGTTTGAAAAGCTATATCAACAATCATCTTGTCCAAGACATCCTATCTACCAAAAAAGGAAGTAAAATATTGCACTGAACACACTATAGGACACAAATCATGCATCTGTACATGTGTTTAAATATTTTTAGGAATTTTTTGAACATTTAAAAAAAATTTAAATGATTTTTAAAACATTTAAAATATTGGTGTAAAAATGTTGTGGGCTAAATTGAAAATATTTTTATTCCTATAAAACTTCTCAGGGTAGAATCTTAAACAGGTAGAGAATTGTGGGGGAGAAAATGGGATTTTTATAAAGTCTAAAACACAAATTTTTCATTCAATGTTAGCCATACACGTGTTTGTTCCTTATTGGTTCCATTTGTGTTTGTTTTCTCTCACATATCAGCATTTCATTTGTAACCCTTGGATCAAATCTAATAAATGTAGAGTTTGTTTTTTAAGTCAATCCAAGTGTGAACCTTTAGAGCCAATTAAAGTGAAAGTTTATGCGGTCATTTTATAACCCATGGATTTGAATTCTAAATGTTGCAATAATCTCAACCATCCATTTGAACTCGAACTTCTAGACCCTTCCACAGCCTGCATAAATACAAACCATAGTTGAGGCTTTAGAAAACTTTGGCATTTCGTCCATTTGAGAGATAAAAAAGAGAGAAAGGGGAGCAAATAGAGAATAAAGGAAAGAGAAACAGAGAGAAAGAAAAATCGGAAACCACTAGAGATATCATCTTAAGTTTTTCTCAAGACAAACACCTATTTATTTGTATAAACAAAAACCAGAAAAAAACCATCCTTAGTGATTAGATTGTTAGGTTTTCTTGGGGATTTTGGGGGGTTTGGCTGTCTTGAAGAAACTCTTTAAGTATTATCTCTCTTAGGAACACATTTTATAAAAGTTTTTCACATTTCTTCCTATAAAGTGTGATAAACTCACTTGAGAAACATTTTCACGCATATATTTAGTGTTTCTGTACTTGTTATTTTCTGGATCTAGTATTATTTTGTATATTTGTTTAGATCCAGTTTATCTTGTTTAGATTTCTTAAAAAACAAACTTCTAAAGTGTGTGATTTTTAAGATTTGAAGTTTAAGTCCATAAAATAGTGTTTTAGAGTTTGTGAAACATATTTTGTATATAAATAAGTTCTTGTGGCTTAGATCTAATTTTTAGATAGGTTTAAAACTTCAGATCTCAAAACTTCATTTTTTATATTTGAAGTTTGATTTTCTTGAGAATCCAAATAGTTGCATGTCATATAGATCTCTGTAATTTGTTAGGATTTATTTGTACAAATCTATTAAGAGACGTAAGTAGCATATTTGCATGTGTTTTTGCACTTCACTCTCATGTACACTCTCACATAATAACTTAGTAAAAAATGATTGTTCCTATTGAGAGATTTTGTGTTGACTGAGTCTATTGGAGCAAGCTGTAAGGATTAACGCAAGGAAACAACCAGGGAGATGAAAGTCAGAACATAACTATCGTAGAGGAGAAAGATAAATAGGTATATTTCTATTCTTAGCTTAGTATCTTGTGTGCTTGTTTGGGTTCTTGTACTCTTGTATATATGTTTCATTATAGTGGATTTTTTGTTTTATGGTGTAGAGGTCACAACGAATGTTTTCCCTAATTTGGGATTTTACCACGTTAAAAAATATCGTGTCAAACTTACTTTGATTGTTCATACTGATTATATGGTGTGGTTTCTCATCAAAGAATTAGTATAGGTTTTATTTTAAAAACCTACGGTAATCTATCCACCAATGCTAACATCTATCAGAAATTTGTTTTGTACACATCTTAAGTGGTGATTTAAAAAGGAGTTTCATCCAATGAGTTTGATTTTCAAAATTTACTTAAAATTTAACTTTTAGTTAAAGACTTAGTAAACTATTTTTCAAGTGGTATCAGAGTGGGTTTATCAAAATTTTTGATCCTGAAACTCTAGAAACTTCTTTTAGAAATCTATTTCTGAAAATGGATGAGAGATTTGAGAAGTTAGGTATCATGTCCCATCTACCCCTTTTTGATGGACAAAACTTCCCTTACTAGAAAGTAAGGATGGTTTCATTCATCCAAGGGAAACTAGATGATGATGTATGGGACATGATTGAAAATGGTTACGTACACCCAACTAAGCCTTTATCTGAAACCAGCCCTAAAAGAGTTAAGAAAATCCTTAGCGAGTTTACCAAAGAAGAGAAAAAGATGTCACTAAATAACTTTAAGGGAAACAATTTCATATTTATGTCCATTAATGAGATTGAGTTTAAACGCATATCTATCTACTCTGCTTCCAAGGAAGCCTGGGACACACTAGTCACTGCCCATGAGGGTGATGAATGTGTTAAGGCTGGAAAAACCCAAATGCTACTCCAATAATATAATACCCTGATTATGGATGATAATGAGTTATTTGATGAGGTTTATATAAAGTTAATAGACATTGTCACAAAATTGCATGCAAATGGAATAACCTATGATAAAAAGGAAATTGTACTGAAAATCCTTAGGTCTTTGCCAGCTAAATTCGATGATAAAAGATATGCCATAGAAGAGATGGACGACCCAAACCTGACTCCTGAATTACTTAGTAGAAAATTTAGAACTATAGAAATGGATTTGGAGTATGAAAAGCAATTGACTGCTCAATGTAGAAGATCCACTGGATCTAATGTTGTCTTTTCATCCAAATTGACTGTCCCGTAAATGAATCACCTGGACTTTAACTTTGACCTGAGTGAGGACTATGATTTGGATAACTTGGATAACCAAATAGCTCTTATCAGCAAATAATTTAAGAAAATAATTAAGTTTAGAAACTCCGTGGCTTCTAAATAATGCAGACCTGGTTATCAAAGTCATAAAAATCATAGACCTCATAAAAAAAATGATGACAAATAGACCTATGATAATAATAGACCCAAGACTGACATTAAAAATGTCAAATGTCATCATTGTGGTAAAATGGGACATTTTGCCAATAAATGCAAGTTCAAACCATCAATAACAATGCTAGGGCTAATATATGTAAGACTTGGGATGACTCAAGTGGTTCTGATGAAGATGAAATTGAGTTAACCTAGTTTGATGAGTCATGCATGTCTTTTTATGCAAATATTATATATTTTGATGCATGCTTACCCATTGATGAATGTGTTACACCTGTCGATCTTGATGACATACCTACTAGTGATATTACTGTACTCACTGTTGTCTATAATGAAGAAGATGAGCCTAGCATACGGGTGAGTCAAAGTGCAAATATTATTAACAAATTGAACCAATGTTTGAGTCCCACTGCAACAATTGAATAAATAGGGGACACTACACACAATGCACTTTGCGAGTCTGATGATGACCTTCCTGACATTTGGGAGTTATACACCAAAACTCTTAAAAAGAGTGGCAAACTTGATACAATGGTCAACTTATTGAATGAGCATGTTGAAGTACTTAGTAAAACTATTAGTAAGTACGTAAAAGATTACACTGCACAGTGTATTGGTCATATGATGTAGACAAAAGACATTTCAATGAAAATGAAAGACCTATCTGAGAAAAATGTTATTTTCGAGGAAAGATGTAATGCTGCCTTAGTTGAATTGGAAGAATCCAAATAAAAGGTTTCAAATGTTTGTAAAAAATATCTACATTTTGAAACTCAAACTAAAACCTATGAAGAGATAATTGTAGGAATTAAGATCGATTTTGAAGATAAATTTGGCTTAGGTTTTGGAGAAAAAGTTGTGACTAGCAAAACAACAGTATCTCCTGAAAATGTAATTTTTGTTAACGATGGCCAAAATTTTCAAAAACCTCAGAGAGGAGTTTACACTGTCAGTGTCTCTAAGGAAATGAAAATTAGTGTAATCAATGGCGAAAACCTAATGGAAAAGCTAAGTATGCATGTCCTCATGTAAGAGACCAAGAACAAAACACTAAGACTTGTAGTAATTGGACTACCGTGGCTTACAAGAACAAACCCATTTTGAAGGATTTTAATAATAAGCTCAAGCCTACGTTGCATCATCATTTATCTTATTGTGATGTCTACGAACACACCATTACTGAGTTTTTTCAAAAGAGACTATATACGCCTAGTTATCAAAAGTTTAACTATTCACGAAAGAGTAGGAATATGTATGTTCTCCCAAAGCAGACCACACATAACTCTAACTATAAAAAGAAGAAAGGTGGACCTAAGACCAAGAAGAAATAATTTAGAAAGACTGCTGAGTCCTTTTCTAAATCCAAGGGCAATAAAATTTTAAAACTGGGCCCATTTGGATAAGAAAATATGACTTGTTACTCCAGCTCAAGTGCAATGTGGTGATAATAAATTTTAAGGCCCAACGCACTTCAGCTGGTTGGTACTTGGATTCCGGATGTTCCAAATATATGACCGTAGATGAAACAAAATTAAATAATAAGACAGACTTCTATGAAGGTAGTGTCCCATTTGGTGATGGCGTTTCATCTCAGATCATAGGTAAAGGAATACTGTGTGAAGAAGGGTTCCCTACTTTAGATGAAGTCTTACTAGTTAAAGGCCTTAAGATTTACCTATTAAGTATATCTCAATTTTGTGATTCCAATCATAACATTACCTTCTCAAAAAACAATTAAATTTTTTAAATGAAGAGTGTAACTATATTTTGTCAGGAAATAGGACCGCGGATAACTGTTACACAGTGATTCCAAGACTGAATCTTGTAAGATTTCCAGATTAGAGGATTCTGATTTGTGGTATAATAGATTAGGGCACACAAATTTTGATAACCTTCGTAGGATAAGCTCTCAAGATATAGTTAGAGTATTAACCAAAATCAAACTTAATTTTAATTCTGTGTGTGGTCCCTAACAAGTGGGGAAGATGAGTAAATTTTCTCATAATAAAGTTAAAGACATTTTAACCTCAAAGCCTCTTGAACTTATCCACATGGACCTTATGGGTCTCTCTAGAACTGTGAGCCTATGTGGTAACATTTATATTTTAGTTAGGGTGGATGCCTATCAACGATTTACCTGGGTTGCTTTTTTGAAAAATAATTCTGACACCTTCCGTGAGTTATTAAAAATTCTTTTAAAAATTGAGAATGAGAAAGATACCCAGGTATGTCATATTAGAAGTGATAGAGGTGGAGAGTTTAAAGATTCAAGCATTACATAATATTATGTCAGTAATGGGTATAAACACGAGTTTAGTGCGCCTAAGACACCTCAGCAGAATGGCATTACTGAACGTAAAAATAGGACCATACAAGTTATGGGTAGGGTGATGTTGCACACAAAAAGTTTGCCAAAATAATTTTGGGTTGAGGTTGTACAGACTGTGTGTCACATCGTTAATCGTGTATAACTTAGAAAAAATACAAAAGAGATGTCATATGAACTATTCTATAATCAAAAGCCTAACTTAAAATATTTTCAAACCTTTAGGAGTATCTGTTATGTTTGCAAATGCAGGGAACATCTTTCAAAATTCAATACTCGAGGTGATAAAGCTATTTTTTGGGTTATTCCCAAACAAGTCAGGATTATCGAGTTTATAACCTTCGTACTAAGGTCATTGTAGAGTCTATTAATGTAATTGTAAATGACAGTAGCGCAGAGAGTCGTGATAGTCAAACAGTGGTCCTGGATGAGTTACTCTTGACTCTTCTGAGATAGATGATTCATTACCACCTGAGGTACCTATGGTACCGACTTGGGTTTCTAAGGAACACCCCATGAAAAAGTTATTGGTAACCCATCTGAGTTAGTGAGAACGAGATCTCAACTTCAACATGTGTCTACTTTTTCATGTATTGTTTCTCTACTAGAACCCATAATTGTAAATGATGCCCTATCTGACTCATTCTGGATCAATGCTATCCAAGAAGAGCTTGTTCAGTTTCAAAGTCATGAACATTTGGTATCTCACCCCGCGACCTGAAGACAAAAAGGTTAAAGGCACCCGTTGGATTTTAAAAAATATAACTGTCGAGAATGGGGAGGTAATTAGAAAGAAAGATAGGTTATTAGCTCAAAGATTTTCTCAGATAGAGGGAATAGATGTTGAATAGACTTTTACCCTAGTCACGAGACTTGAGTCTATTCGTCTCCTCCTTGCCATGTCCTGTCATTTAAATTTCAAACTTATTCAAATGGATGTTAAGTTTGCTTTTCTAAACTGTATTTTGATAGAGGAAGTATACATTGAGTAGCCAAAAGGCTTTGAAGATCCCTCATTCCCTAAACAAAATAAGCTCCTAGAGCGTGGTATGAGCAACTCTCGACCTTTTTAGTTAATAAAGGGTTTAAGCGAGGTGACAACGACCATACATTGTTTTCTAGGAAGATAGAACACGATGTCCTAATTGCACAAATCTATGTCGGCGATATCATATTCGGTTCAACCTCCATTAGTCAAGTTAAGGACTTTTCTAATATTATGCATGTTGAATTCCAGATGTCCTTAATGGGGGAATTATAGTATTTCTGAAGACTACAAATCAAACAATTTAGTGATGGCCTATTTACCACAATATCAAAATATGCTACTAATCTAATTAAAAAGGTTGGGCTTGAACATTAAAAAACTACACGTACACCCATGAGCACATCCGCTAAATTATCTAAGGAAGAAAATGGGCAAGACGTTGACCCTGCTTTATATAGTTTTATGATAGGGAGTGTGTTATACCTTACTTCCTTTAGATCAGATATATCCTTTATTGTGTGTGTCTGTGCACGATACCAATGCGCACCTAAAGAAACTCATATGCTATGTGTTAAACGAATAATTAAATACGTCAAAGGCATATTAAATTTTGGTATTTGGTCAACAAAGGACGCCATTAGTTCCATAGTTGGCTACACGGATGGCGACTGGGTAGGCTATTCAGACAACAATAAGAGCACATCTGGCGCATGTTATTATGTAGGAAACAAACTAGTAGGATGGAGTATTAAAAAATAGAATTGCGCATCCCTTTCAACAGCTGAAGTTGAATACATAGCTACGGGAAGTTATTATTCCCAACTTTTATAGATCAAGCAAATGCTTAGTGACTAGGGTGTCATTGAACTAACTTTGCCTTTCTATTTTGATAATTAGAGTGTGATAAATATATCTTAAAATCCAGTACAATACTCATGCACTAAGCACATTAAGGTTAGGCATCATTTTATTTATGAGCTTGTAGAGTCCAAAGAACTTAATATCGATTATTTAAACACTGAAAATAAATTAGTTGATAGATTCACAAAACCTTTGGACAATATTAGGTTTAAATTCCTTAGAAGAGACATAGGGATGATATTACTCACTTAATAAATTTTGAATAATTTTCATAACCTTGGTATTTTTACGCTAATAATTGGTTTATGAGGATTTAGGGCACGAACATTTCACAAATGACTAAAGATGCCTCCTTGATCTATTTAATGTAGGAGACCTTTGAATATTCCCTTGTTTATGACGTAATATGTCTAGAATAAATTCTTTATATATCCCTATATTATATATTTCTTTTACCCCATTGTATATTTGAGAAAAATTAGGGGAGAAGTACTTGAGTAACCAATTTGATCTTTATAATTTTTGACTCAAATAGTATGACCATTGAGTGTTCTTATTTTAGGCATTTCATATCAGATTGTACAACTTTCAATATTTAGGGTAATGTTCTCTATGATAGTTGAGTTATGTATTTTTTTCCTCTCTTATTTTCAGTTCTAGTATGGAAAAAGGTAGATATCTCTTTGGTATAGGAAATCTAGGATTTTTATTTTTACCCATAAGTATTGGTTACTCAAGGGAATTTTTTCTACAATATCCAAAGGGGGATAATGAGAACACACTATACGGTTGACTTGCTTGAGTCTGTACCATATAAGAGTTCCAACTAGTTTGGATATGGTGACAAAATAGATTAGATTTTTCTTGAGCAATCTTCTCCATGGTTTGCAAAGTTACATCAATAATCACCTTGTCCAAGATATCCTATATACCAAAATGGGAAGTAAAATATTGCACTAAACACACTATAGGGCACAAATCATGCATAAATGAGTGTGAGTGTGTGTACAAGTGTTGAAATTGTTTTTGGAATTTTTAAAACATTTGAAATAATTTTTAAAACATTTTAAATATTAGTTTGAAAATGTTGTGGGCAAAATTGATTTTTTTTTATTCCTATAAAACTTCTCACGGTAGAATCTCAAATCGACAAAGAATTATGGGGGAGAAAATGGGATTTTTATAAAATCTAAAACATGCATTTTTCATTCAATGTTAGCCATACATGTGTTTGCTCCTTGTCGGTTCCATTTGTGTTTGTTTTCTCTCACATATGAGTGTTTCACTTTTAACCCTTGGATCAAATCTAATTGACGTATTGTATGTGTTTTAAGTCAATCGAAGTGCGATCCTTTAGATCCAATCGGAGTGTAAGTTTGTGTGGTTATTTTATAACCCATGGATTTGAATTCTAAACGTTGCAATAATCCCAGATGTCCATTTTAACTCGACCTTCCAAACCCTTGCACAACCTGTATAAATACCAGCCATGGTTGAGCTTTAGAAGACTTTGGCATTTCATCCATTTGAGTGAGAAAAAGAGAGAATGGAGAGTAAAGAGAGAAACAATGAGAGAGAGAGAGAGAGAGAGACCATAATCCATTAAAGATATCATCATAGGTTTTTCTGAAACCAAACATTTGCTTATTCGCATAAACCAAAACCAGAAAATAACCACCCTTAAATATTTATTTTGTTAGGTTCTCTTAGATATTTTTGGGGTTCAGCTATCTTGAAGAAACTCTTCAAGCATTATCTCTCATAGGAACACATTATTTAAGAGTTTTTCACATTTCTTCTTAGAAAGTGTGAAAAACTCACTCGAGAAACATTTTCACATATATATTTTTAGTGTTTTCGATCCTGTTATTTTCTGGATCTAGTATTATTTTGTATATCTATTTAGATTTAGTTTATCTTTTTTAGATTTCTTGAAAAGGAGAGATCTAAAGCGGCTAATATTTAAGATATGGAGTTTAAATCCGTAAAATAGTGTTTCACAGTTTGTGAAACATATTTTGTATATAAATAAGTTCTTGTAACTTAGATCTATTTTTAAGAAAAGGTTTAAAGCTTCAGATCTCAAAACTTCATTTTCTATATTTGACGTCTGATTTTCTTAAGAATCCAAATAGTTGCATGTCATATAGATCTCTGTAATTTTTTAGGATTTGTTTGTATAAATCTAGTGAGAGATGTGAGAAGCATATTTGCATGTGTTTTTGCACTTCACTGTCACATACACTCTCACAAGATCACGTAATAAAAAGCATTGTTCCCGTTGAGAGATTTTGTGTTGACTAAGTCCATTGGAGCTTGTTTGAGTGCTTTTAATCTTGTAAATCTTGTTTCATTGTAGTGGATTTTTTGTATTGTGACATAGAGGTCACCGTGGATGTTTTCCCTAATTTGGGATTTTATCATGTTAAAAAATATTATGTCAAACATGCTTTGATTGTTCTTATTGCTTATATGGTGTCGTTTCTCATCAAAGAATTATGATAGGTTTTATTTTGAAAACCTAAGGCGATCTATCTACCAAATCTAACATCTATCACAAATCTATTTTATACACATCTTGTGTACTAATTTAAAAAGTAGTTTCATCCAACGAGTTTGATTTTTGGAGTTTACTTAAATATAACATTTAGTTAAAGACTTAGTAAACAAGTTTTCAGATGCCCACGTAGTCTAAGGGGAATCAAAGTCCACATAGTTTAAAGATAGCATATGGTGGGTTCAATCCATAAATCCAAACGGGGGATTTCTCTGATATGTACGTGTAAAGAAAATGTGCTTCTAAGAGTGAGTGTGAAATGGAATCCCTCGTTTGAAATTTATGGATAAACCCACTTTTTCTTATTTTTGGGTTTTTTATGAAATTAGATTATGTGAAAATACTACAAATAAAAAGTTGAGATTAATGGATGTGATGTAATGAGATAAAGTACTAAAATAGAAATAAGATGATTAATGCTAAAAAGGGAATGGTTATAAAAAGGGATGGAGAATTAGACCTCCTTATCAATGTTAGATGTTGACCTTGAGATGTAGATATCTTGATATTGCAATGTTATGAAAGTGGTATGCATAATGGGGGGAATTTCCAATTGAGGCAAGAAAGCGATAGAAGGCAATATGGGAAAATGGGTTTTTTTGGAAAGGGAATAAGTCTGAGTTCGAGAGAATGTTCTTTGACCGGATGAAAGGGGTGTTTAGGGCGTGCCTTTCAAAGTGAGGTCATGGACTATATTTATAGCCCAGAAGGGGTGCCGAACGACATGGTCCTGGACTTTTTGATCGGCATGGTCCTTGGTATAAGTAGTCCAGAATGGGTTTTTTGAAAAAAAATGGACATAAAATGCAAATTATAAGTCCGAATTGTGCACGGGGTGGATCATTGGCAAGAAAATTTAGACCATATTAATAATCCACAGAGTCACTCCTGGGTTTGGGAGTTTACCTAAAGTCACATTGGGCTCGAAAGCACCCGATGGTCTCTAGATGCGAGGTTTTCGAACGAAAATGGATCATTCATCCGAATCTTAAGGCCAATTAGCGCACGGGATGGACCGTTGGAAAGGGAATTTAGTGACCTATGAGATTTAATTCAGATTCATTATGTCCAGAGAGTTTAACAAGATCAAATGTGGCTCAGAAGTGCACGCTGACCCTTCGGAGTAAAATAATTCGTTGGTTCAAATTGTAAGTCTGATTCGTGAACATGATGGGCCATTTGATAATGGAGTCTTTTAAAGATTTCAAGTTGGAGAGATGATTGGAGTCAAATGGGCTCAGGAGCGCCTGATGGCCTTTAGAACCGCAAGTCTGATTTGTGCACACGATGGACCATTGGAAAGGGAATTCAGATCTCTTTGAACATTCCTTGATCTTTCGCTCAATAGGAGAGTTTACTAAATTCAAATAGGCCTAGGAGATCTCGGTGGCCTCCAGATCAGTACTCGAAGCATGACTTATGCTTGATAATAAATGAGTGAATGATAGGGACCTATGGAGGTGCTTAAGGGTGTCCTCGAATAGTGTGCCTATAGAGATCCTCTTGATTGGTGAGCTTATAACAAGTGAGACTATCGAATTATAGACACCACATCGACGTTGGGAAGAGGATTTTAGGACAATTTTGGGACCTAGAGGATGAGGACAACTGATTCGAAGAGTCGATGCCAATTCTATGAAACTAGAGGATGAGGATAACCGATTCATCGGGTCTAGATTAATTTTGTTGACCTAAAGGACGAGGATGATCGATTCAAAGGGCTGAGGTCAATTCTAAGGACCTAAAGTTAGGATCACCAATTATGTGGGCTGAGGTTAATTCTGAGGACTTGAGGTAAGGATGACTAATTATGTAGCCCAAGATTAATTCATAGGACCTTCAGTTATGACGACCAATTCTGCGGGTCGAGGTCAATTCTAAGGACCTAAGGCTGGTACGACCTAAGGTTATAACGGCCAATTTTATGGGTTGAGGTCAATTCTGAGGACCTAAGGTTAGGATAAAAAAATTTATGGGTCAAGGTCAATTCTGAGGACCTAAGGTTACGTCGATCGATTTTACGGGCCAAAATCAATTATGTGGATTAAGGTTATGATGATCGATTCTGCAGGTCAATGGCAATTATGAGGACCTAAGGTTGTGTCACACAGTTCTACGGGCCAAGGTATATTCTTAGGACCTAAAGTTAGGATGATCAATTCTGTCGATCGAGGTCAATTTTGAGGACCAAAAGTTATGACGGCCAATTCTATGGGATGAGGTCAATTCTGAGGACTTAAGGTTATGACGAACGATTTTGTGGGCCGAGGTCGATTCTTATGTCCTTGAGATCATGACGACCAATTTTATGGGTTGAGGTAAATTCTGAGGACCTAATTTAGTATGACCAATTCTTCTGATCGAGGTCAATTCTGAGGACGTAAGGTTGTGATGTCCGATTCTACAGGTTGAGGTCAATTCTGAAGACCTAAGGTTGTGACGACCGATTTTACAGGTCAAGATAAATTCTGAGAGCTAAGGTTATGACGTCCAATTCTATAGGCTGAGCTCAATTCTGAGGTCCTAAGGTTATGACAATGGAGGTCAATTCTGAGGACCAAAGTTTGCGATGATCGATTTTACAGGCTGAGGTAAATTCTGAGGACCTTCAAGTTATGATAACTAATTATGTAGACCAATGTTGATTCTTAGGACCTTGAGTTATGATGACCTATTCTTCAGGTCGAGGTAAATTCTGAGGACTTAAGGTTGTAACTTGTGGGGAATAACTCCACAAGGGGAAGATGTAAATTATTTTGGGTGTTGGCGTACTTATGGTTTCATTGGGAAATGTGTTGGTATGAAATTCCACTATGGAATGTGTAGGTTTTTAGTTCCTATTGGGAATTGAATCGTTGGTTCCGTTAGAGAATATGATGATAATAAGAGTTTAAGGGTAATCCAATTGGTTCTTTTCAGAGTTATCAAGCGGTTTGATGTCCCAAAACTAGTTTTATTGAGAGAAAATATGGTTCAATATTTTTTTGAAATTTTTAGGAATTTTCTCGGTATTTTTCATATTTTTTGTTATTTTTAGGATAAAACCTGAAAGGGACTGCCGATAGGTAGGCTTTAGGAGGTGATAATTTCCTTAGGGAATGGACTCCTAGTCCTCTTTGAGAAGAGGAAAAGGCAGCTGCCGATCATCTTGGGAAAGGGTTTACCGATCGACAAGCCCTTTAGCCTTATATATAAAGTGGGATATCCCTCTTCATTTTTCACACCTTCAAGTCACTGAATTTCTTGCTTTCTCTCTATAAGAGTCATTTTTAAGTCCTTTTTTCTTCAAGACTACAAATGGATGGCACTTAAGGTGATGTTTATAACAATGAGTGCCTGGGGGTTCATTATTGGGCCTACCTAGAGTGGCAGTCTATGGTGCCCCTTATGCTGGGAAATGATAATGCCTTTGAATCGTTCGAGACATTTGTTGATGAGAGGATTTTTATACACAAGCATGTGCACAATCATCCAGCAAGGTGAAAAACCCTAATGTCTATGTAAGTATGGTGACTTTTGGTTTTCCAATTCATTTTTCTCCTTTCTCTTCTTGTGCTAATATAGGGGTTTCTTTTTGTTTCTTACAGACTGGCATATCTCTTTCAAGCATTCAATTTTTGGGGATGACTGGGTTTAAGGAGGTTTCGGATAAGATCACTAGGGTTATAAACTAGATGGCATGGTATGTCAGTTTCAACCCATTGGTAGAGGCATTGGATGAGACACCACATTCTACTGTCGTGTTTTGTGCTCTTGGGGAGAGATGGTGGGACACTACCGACACATTCCATTTGGAATTCGAGGAGATGACCATTACTCCCATTAATATCCAGAAGCTGGTGGGGTTGGATTGTGAGGGGTTCTAGATTGTGGTGGATCACACATTAAGGGTTACGCCACAGGCGGTGCACGCAGAATTGGGAAATTTGGGAAGAATCATGTTGGGGGTAACTATCCGGACTTATATAATGAGGGAAAAAGTGTTGATGAAAAGGGGGGATGTGATAGATGAGCGTTAGGTAAGGCAAACAACCCATTTATTTATTTTGCTTCGGCTTGGGGGTTGTTGGCGGTGACAAGTGGCGACATCGTCCCTCTTTGGTTTTTGTCATATTTGAGGATTTCTTCAGACATTCCTATGTATATTTGGGGGAGATTTCGGTTGGTGTCCCTTTACTCTTCCCTGGGCGCATTCAATCGGTGTCGCCAATAGACCTTTACAATTGCTACGTATATTCTGGACGTAATCTTAGGTTTATTTCCCTTTTTCATTATTTTCTTGCAGTCCTTTTGTATTCTCTTTGTTGATTGGTGTCTTCTTGAAAACGTGGTTCTACGAGGTGATTGGCAACAATACGAGGTTGTTGTCCCTGAAGGATAATGATTTGGGGGACTTCTATTGAATGTTTCGGTGGAGGAAGTCCAATCGGCGATCGAACTTGTCACTGAAGGAAGTGCGGGTGTTCTTGAATGACCTGACAAGCGATTAGGTTAACTTTCGTCCTTTATAAGTTATTCTTGGCATCTCTATTTCTTGAGGAGATACTAATTATTTATTGGGGACGCAGGTGAACTTCTACCCCCGTGGGGTGTCTTCGATAAACACGGGGGTTACTGGAATGCATGTATGGATGCGACGAATGATGGCACATGAGTTCGGGTACATCTGGTACCCGAGAAAGAGGGTGGTGAAGCAGATAGTTAAGGAGGAAATGGAGATCCCACCATCGAAGCTCCCTATGTATATGAGGCGGGTGAGGGAGATGCCTATTGATTCCAGGGTGATAGCGATGATAGGAGAGCTCTACATGCACTATATGGACACGACAACGAGTAATTATTATCTGGACTTCATGACTAGTTGGTTGATGCCCCCCTTATTTTATGGCATGGATAATATTCCTCCACCCACTAATGCTTCAGGGAGGGGTACCAATGTACTAGCAAAATTATCTTGTAGAATCGGAGGTGGTGTGATGCTATCCGTGGAGGAGGATCCACTCATTTAGGTCACTCCCCCTTCTTATAATTTTCGGTTGACTAGTGGGGAGTAATTGAGCATGCCACATTGTCCTCATGCGTCTGTGGATAGGTTGATGAGGCTTATTGTTGAGCTCTTAGGCCCAAGGTATAGTTCTCTATATCTCTTTTCATTTTTCATTCTTCCTAACTTTTTACTAACTGGACCGTCTTTTTTTTTTACTTGCAGTATGTACAGGTTCCAACCAACTGTCTCTGGGACATCAATGATTGGATGTCATCCATGGATACCTATGTGAAGAATTCATCCACTGCATGCATGGTACCGTCGACTACTACAATGGAGTGTTCCGATTCTAGGAGTGGAATTTCAACTGCCCGTCATAGAGGAAAGCATGTGTGCCGTGAGGTCTGAGGGATTTTGGGACAGTTTGAGGGTTCGGTCAAAGTCCTATTGTAGTTTTTTTGTTCTTTTCCCTTTGTACCTGAAAAAATGTAATCATCCGAAGCAAGAATATGCATGAAAGATATGAATTTTCTTATTGGAATTTTTCCTGATTTAGTGACCTTTCCTATATGCACTTTTGATTTTCTAATGAGGTTGCTTTATTTTTGCAAAATTGGAGATGAGGATGAAAATGATTTCGAGGAAAATGTTTACTTTATTAAAAGAGGAGTGATAAAAAGTAACAACCTAGGGGTAATGTTTCAATGTAAGACTTCTTGGAAATGTATTTTGGGTAAAAGAGGAAAAATGTAATTTTTCTAAAATAACGTGGGGGGTGGGAGGGGGGGGGGTGTCGATCGGCATGCCCCTTGACTGCCTATCAGCGTAGGGGTATGGTAAAATCACTCCTAGGCTTTGATTTCACTTTCCTGCACAGCTGTGGTACTCTATAGGGTAGAGAATTAAATGGAATTCCGGATGGTTTCTTCTTTGCAATAGTTTTTAGGTATAAAAGGAGAGTTAAGAGATGTGTTCTTTTTCACCACCATCCATATTCCTTCTCTTGTGTCTTCTTTCTCTTAATCAAAATGGATCTTCCCATGTATGAAGAATTATCTTCTTACCTTGAAGGCTTAGAGGCCATGTGCCTTTACAATATTTACTACGAAACTTTCAACTTCCATTGAGTTTTTTTATGGCCATAGACTGGATTTTGCTAGAGGCGATACTACAATTCTGGTACCCTAAGGATCATGTCTTCTGGTTTGGCCTAGATGAGACATGTCTTACTTATGTGGAATTTTCAATAATGTTGGGGATTACTGCTAGTGTTTCGGCAATTATGACTGATCTTTTCCATTGTTGTCGATTTTTTTTACTGAGTTTCTCCATATTTCCCTATCGGAGGGTCGACCACTGGTTCATGGAGGGACTATTTCTCTTCCTGCAGTTATGCACTAGGTGCGTCAAAGGGGCTTTGTTGATTCTAGCTTTTCTAGAGCTGTTACTTTAGGCTTGATTGCGAGGCTATTATTTGTGATAGGATACCTGACGATGATCCGCAAAGTTGACACAATAATGAGGTGGATGTTTTATCGTTGTAGTTCTACGGCGGTGATGTTGGGGGAGACCTTGAATGGTTTCGATGCTTGGAAAGAGGGCAGTTATGATTTTCTAAGGGGCATCCCATTGATGATGTTCATGTGGCTTACAGAGATGTTTTGCCTGGCGTCCTTTCCTGAGTATCCCTTGTTAGGTGTGCCTAATTTCTTCATCAGTCCTTTCTCCAATTTTGGCCATTCAACAGATAATTGGGTTAACTAGTTCATGGAGCATGGGTCCTGATGTCTTCATTGTTCTGTATCATGGTCGGGAGACCTACAACATGTTTTACATCTAGGAGCTTACCGATTTGTATATCTAGTTGGCCTCCAGCAGAGTTCCATTTATTTCCCTCGACGACTTCTGTGCCAAGGTATGTGGAAATATATAGTCCCTCCTTGCATAACGAATTTTTTTCCAATAGAGGACCTAACTGAATCTTTGTGAATGATCCCGGGAGCTATATGACAACGTCGCTGGACATCTACCCGCCTGTCATAATTTGTAAGAGGGTATTGGTATGTGCCTGGGGAATACCTGAAGTGGTTATGGAAGCAGGTAGTTGGGAAAATCTTAGAAGAAGAGACTGATCAAAGGTGGCTTGTGGCTTTCGACACCATAGAGGAGGGTATTGTGGGTTCATCCAAGCTTATCACATCGTATTGCTGTATGGAATGCATACGGAGTGTTAACTACTAGTGGGATACTTGGGGACCTCTAAGAGCGGGAAATGATGACGAGGCAGGGACATCTGATAGTTTAGGGAATCATTTGTGTAATTGGGGGTAGCATCTCTGAAGGTGGGGAATTTTTTTTGTTTCGGGTAATTTTTTTTGGTATCTGGCATGTTTTAGTTTTTTTTTGTGATACTAGTTATTTGGATTGAGTAGGTTATTTTGTAGGTTTGTTTACTTATTGGAAAAGGGTGGTCTATTTGATTCCCTTCGCTAATATTTTGTGTAAAGTTTGTACTCCTTAATTTTAAATAAAAATAATTTTGACATATTTTATTGGGTCTTTTGATGAGTTTTGCATTGGAATTATCTATACCAATTGCCGAGGCATACATAATCTTTTTGTTCATGTAAATGATGACATGGGCCACCGTTCATGGGGGGTTAGAAAATAATAGCATTTTTTGAAAAATAAAGGACCACCCCCAAATGTGTTGTATGGCTACCTACGTACCTCTGAGGGTATTGAAAATTTATGAGCTTCATTTTGAAAATAATTGGTTTAAGAGGATTAGGTCCCACGTAATTCTAGGTAGGGGATAAATATTTTCTTTTAGAATAGAATGGGAATGAGAAGAATCATAATGTGCTGAGAATGAGATTAAGGGTAGAATTTCTTGGGATGGTCCAGATTGACTGGATGCGTCATTTCTTCTCCATCGAGGTCTATAAGTATAGCAGTACCACCTGATAAAATTTTCATCACGATGTAGGGGTCATTCCAATTTGTTTTAAACTTCCCTCTCGGGTCCTAGAAGAGTTTCATAACTTCTTGAGAGCCAGGTCTCTCTCTTGGACACATGGTCCTTGACATTCCTATTAAATGATCGCGCTATCCGACGATGGTACCCCTTTGGGTGGTATAAAGCCTTAAGTCTCTTACTACTTCCCTGCCATATAATAGGGAAGAGGGGGTAGCCCCAGTAGGTGTTCTAATAGAGGTGCGATAACTTTAAAGGGCATACGAGATCTGATCTAACCAATCTCCGTAACTTTCAGTCATCTTACTAATGATGGTTTTGAGGCTTCTGTTGGTGGCTTCAACAGTACCATTATTTTGGAGTCAGTAAGGAGAAGACTCATGTCTCTTAATTCAATACTTGTTGACCTATTTTGTGACCTCGGATTCTAAATGGATCCCATTATTTGATACTAACTCATGGAGAACCATGTATCATCCAATGAAATTATTTTTGATAAACTTGGTCACTTTCTTAGAATTCAGCACTGCATATGACTCGACTTCAATTCATTTGTTGAAGCAATCAATGGAGGCCACTATAAACTCATGACCTTATGAAGATTTGGGTGTGACATTCCCTATGATGTCTATTCCCTGAGTGGAGAAGGTCCAGGAAGAGGTCATGATGTATAATTCCTAAGGAGGTAAATGTTGGAGATTGGAAAATCGTTTGCACTTAAGACATCTTTAAACATAGGCAGTGAAGTATTAAACCATGGTAGTCCAATGGTACCCTTAACAGATCATCTTCTTGGCAAGCGTATGATCGTTCATGTGGGGTCTACATTCCCCGTTGTGGATCTTCTCCATCATTATTTCAATATGAGTCCCTATTATACATGTAAATGGATTCCATCAAAGTTTCTATTGAAAAGTGCTTTGTCGCAGATGATGTACTGGGTAACCAGTTTGCAAAAGGTTGCACAGTCTTTGTTATCTGCATCTTGGGGATAATTACCATATTTTAGGAGGTACCAAATGTTATACCAACATAATCTAGCTATTTCAGGATCTTCTTCAGTAATGAGATCAATGTGGTTGCAATGGGTGGTCATAGCCTATTTTTAAACCAAAAAAGGGGCCATTGTTATTCCTTCAATCATATCGACCATGGAGGCTAGGGTTAAAAATTCATCGGCTAGGTTTTTCTTAGAGCGAGGAAGGTAATTTATTTAATCAGTGAGGAAATCTCTTCTAAGTAGGCATGGAAGGGTAGGATCTTTTCATCTTTGACTTTCCATTTTCTAATAATTTAGTCGACAATTAGGGCAGACTCCCCATAAACGTCAAGGTAATTGATACCTTTATTGAGGATGATCTTGAGGCCTATAGTTCATGACTCCTATTCATCCATGTTGTTGGTGCATTGGAATATAACTTAATGGAAATGTGTGTGAGGGGGTCATCGGGGGAGATTAGGATTATCCTAATGTCGTACCCTTTCTTGTTGGCAGCTCCATCGAAGAACATCTGCCATCTGAGATCCTCCTCATAGGTGTAGAGAATGTTTTCATCTAGGAATTTAGACACCCAAACATTAGTTCCTTCCATAATATAATCGGTAAGGTTGTCGTAGATGTCCCTTCCCTTCATGGTTTTCCACATAACATACAGAACGTCGAACTTGGTTAGCAACATCAACCAAAGGGCCATTCGGCTTGACAGAGCGGGATTTTCTATCAAGTACTTGATGGGATCAATTCAGGATATTAATCTGATAGGAAATTCAAGCATGTAGTTCCATAACTTTTGTGTGACCCAGAATAAGGCGTCACATGCTTTCTCTAAAGAAATGTAATTAACTTCGTACCCAGCTACTTTTTGACTAGTGTAGTAGGTAAGCCACCTCCATTGCCGCATATTCAACTCCTTCTGCGAGAATAGGTACTGTAGGGACTTATGGTCCGTGAACAATCAAAATTTCTCCCCCAAAAGGTAATGTCTCCAAATCCGAAGGGCAAATACCACTGCCGCTAACTCCAAGTCATGAGTGGGGTAATTCTTCTCGTGAGGCTTAAGCTTACGGGAAACACAAGCTATGGCCTGACTCTCCTGCTGCAATAAACCTCCAAGTCCTTATAAGGACGCATCGGTGTAAACTAGATACTCAACTCCCGGTCTCGGCAATGCTAACATAGTTCCCGAGGTCAACTTATCCTTCAACTCATCAAATGCCAACTAACAGCCATCACTCCAGATGAATGGCACACCCTTACGAGTCAGATGTGTCAAAGGACCTGCTATCTTCGAAAATCCTCGAATAAACCTCCTGTAGTATCCTGCTAGGCCCAAGAAATTATGAATCTTAGTCGGTGTCGTGGGATGTCCCCACTCCCTCACCGCGGATACCTTCCCCGGATCAACAGATATCCCCCGGTCGGAAATAATATGCCCCAAAAACTGAACCTCCTTCAGCCAAAACCCACACTTCTCATACTTTGCATACAACTCGTTCTGACATAGCGTCTGCAAAACTTGCCTTAAATGCTTGGCGTGCTCCTCCTCTGTCTGGGAGTAAACCAGAATATCATCAATGAAGACAATAACGAACTGATCTAGGAACTCTCTGAACACCCTATTCATCAAGTCCATAAACACGGCTGGAGCATTGGTCAAACCAAAAGGCATAACCCGAAACTCGTAGGAACCATATCTCATTAAGAAAGCAGTCTTCGAGACGTCCTCTTCCCTGATATGCAACTGATGGTAAACTGATCACAAATCAATCTTTGAGAAGAAAGAAGCTCCTCTCAACTGGTCGAATAAGTCATCGATTCAGGGCAACGGATACTTATTCCGTATCGTGACCTTATTCAACTCTCGATAATCCACACACAACCTCAACGATCCATCCCTCTTCTTAACGAACAACACAGGGGCACCCCACAGCGAAGTACTCCTCCGGATAAACCCCTGACCCAACAACTGCTCAATCTGATCCCGTAACTCTCTCATCTCAGCTGGAGCCATACTATAAGGTGCGTAGGCAATAGGCCGAGTGCCCGACGTCAAATCAATCACAAAATCTATCTCCCTACTCGGAGGTAGTCCAGGTATCTCCTGAAATACATCGGTGAACTCACTAAGAACTGGTATCGAATCAAGTGGTATCACCACTTCCTTAGAGGTCTCCTCCTTTATAATACAAGTGGGTGGACGATCCTCCCTCAGGACGAGGCATCGCCACCAAAAACATCTCCTGCCAGGGAATGGCAAAGGTAATACTCCTACTAAAATAGTCAATCATGGCTCGGTACGCAACTAGCCAATTTATACCAATAATGGCATCATACTCGGTCATTTCTAACACCAACATATCCGCGGGTAATACCAAACTACCAATCTCTACCCCCACTCCCGGTATATAAAGAAAAATGAACCATTCCCCAGTGGTGAGTCTACCTACGTTACCGTTAAAAGCTGTGGTTAATACCCTAAGGTCTTCGCATACTATGTAGCTATAAAACAATTGCGTTGTCTCAGTAACAAACAAAATTCGACCCAAAAGTCTCATGGATAGAAAACATACCCCAAATCGCGGGTGGTGCCTGTGGGGGGGCTGCCTGGTTGATATTATATATATGTCTGTACTGTAACTGCCCCTGCTGCACTGGAGCTACAGGAAAAGTTGGTAGGGCTAGTACTTGAGCTATGGCTGGGAGGGCGGCAGGAAACATAGGCCTCTGCGGCTCCTGTCGGGCACCCTACTGCTGCTGCTGCGGGGCCCTTCCCCTATCAGGACAATCCTGGCGTTTGTGGCCACGCATGCCACATACGAAACATCGGCCTCTGAAGTTACTCCCCATCTAACCCTGCTGCTGACGGTGTCGGCCTTGCTGTCTTGGGACCTTATTCCCCTTTCGAAACTGCTTCATTTTACCACGTTGTTGACTAGAACTGACTCGGTCTTGGGTAGTTTGTTGTCGAAATTTCGAGGTCTTTGCACATTTTTCAGCTTTATTCACGTGCATTTGGCTAACCTCTCTAGGTATTTTGCCTCCATTAAGTTGTATGTTGTGTTCTTGGTATTGTAAAACTGCAGTGGTAACTGCTTGTGCCACGATACCTGCTAACTCGACGGTTGATATTCTCTCTGGGGATACCTGAGGTGTGAGTCGATCTTGCCCGTTGACTCCCTTAACCGTTTTAGCTAGTTCTTCTTGACGGTCCATCTGAAAATTTGAGTAAATTTGGATGAGTTCATCATTAAAATAAACAAATCGCGGAAGTACGAATTCCCAATGTATAGAGATGAACACAACATTCCTAGTATTAGGGCTCTATATCAAAGAAAGCTCAGCGGAAACATAATAAGCCGTACAGATCCTAAAGGACACTAGAACCTGATGCTCTGATACCACCTGTGACACCCCGACTAATTAAATACCGGGTAGCTACTCCTTTATTAAATTAATACAAAATGCCAAGTTGGTTCAGTTAATAGCATCACTGTCGAAAACATTTTAATGATTACTAACTACCTAGTATTTAAAAAGTAAGATGTCAAATTTTAAATTTAATTTGATTAACATGCAATAAGTGAAATGTAAAGGATAACATAACCATTCACAATAAAGTCCAACTATAGTAAATCAATAAGTAAAAATGAGTCTAGAGGAAATACTCCTCACAACAATCCCAATATGGAGAGAAAATAAAACAAGTCTGCATCCTGAATTAATTACAACCCAAAAGTCTGAATAACTGAAATAAATGAAATGTCTCTAAAAGAAATGGGCGACATGCCCTACAACTGAAGAAATCTGAATATAGAGTCAAAGTAGATGAAGCGTCTACTAGCAAGGTCCTATAACTTCCACAACAGCTACAGCTCGTCACCTGACTGGAAATACTATGCATGGTGTCCTTGTGGCTGGGCACCTAAAAAGGTTTTTACAAAAAGTAGATTTGAAAGCAAACGGGTCAGAGCCCGAAAGTGGAGAGTATTTTAAAAATAGCAAGTGTTTTAATAGCATTAAAACAATGAATGCAAAGTACATGTTAGGACGTTCTCTCACATAAAATACTCACCTCTCGACTACTTGTGCACTCCTAACGTACAGTACCCATCTAAATGGTGTATATATATATAACTAACCGACATAAGTTCTAACCTTTACACTCGATTCACAACATGAATTCCCAATATTATCACTTAAACAGATAGCTTTAATTAAACTCGGATTCTCAATTGTTAACATTTTCAATTCCCGGCATGTTATCCCTTTTTAACTTCTTAAGGAGTCACTATAAATTATTCTCGCAATTTAAACATAACAATTCCTTTTCATTTAACCGTATATTATTCACATCATAAATATACAATACAAGCACCCCGAGGATAAGCTGTGGTTCTCACATACTCTGCTATCCATCCCGGTACATCACGTACATAAGGATTACAAATTCCGAATCTCTCAGGAATTGTTAGAATAAACACCACACACAAAATGGAGGCGAACATAATTCAACATATCCATGGTCACGTACATACCTATGCTCCATAGTCAGCTGTCTTAATTACTCACAATTAAGTCGTCCCTTGAACTATGTCCTCTAGGTACCACTCTAAATCCGGGCACACAAGGATTAGATGGCCCTAAGCGAACGTAAACCTCCCGTGATAGCAAGTATGGTAGGTATGTCATACACATAAAAATCATATACATATACTAAGCATGCACACATCTTAGTACTTAACATATTTTTATTAGTGGTATACTTCTCATTCTTATACCAATACACGTGTCCCCGGTTTATATATATATACCATCATCCCTTATCCTCACGTCGTAATTTGTTACTCACGTTCTAACCCATAAATATCATTTGGTTAAAACCACACTTCTATGTTTTACTCCTCAATATATCCCAAATGTCCCAACTATATCGATTAGTCATCACGGAATTGTCATCTCTACAGTTTAATAAGGTTACGGAACACTCGAAATCAAATCAGGCCAAAAAGGCCAAACTGTCAGCTCGTTAGAAGTCTCGTTCGAACGAGGCTGGTTCGAACGAGAGTTCGTTCGAACGAAGTGGGCATTGAACGAGGGTTCGTTCGAACGAAAGGCATCGAACAGATTTCCCCCTAGTTAGAAGGCAAACTCTCACCTCGTTAGAAGCTCGTTCGAACGAGCTCGTTCGAACGACCTGGGCAGGTCTTCTAACGAGATACCAGTTTCGAGCCCAAAATTTCCTATCTCGTTTTTCACCAATTTCCTCTCCTCAAAACTCCTCTAAAAATTATTCCAACAATATTTTAAGGTTCCTCAACATTCCTAAACATTCCTAGGTCATAATCTAGCACATTCATGGGATCAAATCTTCATATACAACACCCAATTATTAAATTTCCCAAAGTTTCCCCCAACCTTATGTGTATGAACCCTAGAATTTAAAGTCATCAATTTTCCATAAATAAATTCCGTTATTACATCATGAAAAGTTGTATTTCTTTTAGCCCAATCACCCAATAACATTCTACATGCAATACCTACATCATAACTTGAATTTCTATCTCCAATTTCATGGGTTTTTGTCATTATCCCAAAATAATGCAATTTTTACACATTTCTACGCATGGAATAAGTATTCGAAGTAAATAACATAATTAAACCACTTGCCTATAATCTTTCTCTGAATTTGAGGTTGAATCTTGAAGGTTGAATTGTCCTCTCTCTCTCTCTGCAGAATTCTCTTCTCTTTCTCTCTACAAATATCTTCTCTAAGGATGACAATGGAGGTGGAGGTTGAGGTTGGTTTTTGGCAAGTTTAAGGTTTCTAAACTTCTCCCGTAGCCCACTACCTAGATTGGGGTTGGAAATGGCTTAGTGGGTTAAGACTAAGTCAGATTTTTAACTCTAATTTTCGTGGGTTTTAATTCCCAAAATTTTCAAAATTACAAAAATACCCTTCTAAGTTGCCGATATGGCCTAAAAATGCCCCGGGACCCAAAATAAACTCCCGGCTAGTGTTTTCTAACTATCTCGACCCTTCCGAACGCGTTGGTGCACTCAAAATGACCATACGATTAATAGAAATAAAATTCACTTTTTAATTAAAATAATTATATTCCTGACGTGACTGTCACACGCGTCCCAACAAAATTTCCAAATTGTCGTATTTCAATCTCACGACAAATTTCCTGATTCAATATTCATATATAGCCATATTTACTCATTAAAATCAAATACCAACTCGCATCTCGTTAGTATTTTTATCCGGATTAATTTCCAATTAGTACACATTTAATTCAATTAATCCCATAAATAAATATCATAAAAATACGGGGTATTACAAGGGAGACCTGGGTGCGAAGGCATGAGCACCAGAGGCTATGTGAGGTATTGCTTGATTCTGTCAAAGGATTCTTGGTAAGCCTCATTCTAGACTTTAGTTGAACCTATCTTGAGAAGTTTAAAAATCGGTTCGTAGATGAAGGTTAGTTAGCTGCTGAACCAACTAATGTATTGCAATTTACTAAGGAATCCTCGAATTTCCTTCTCCGTCCAGGGTGGTGGCATATCAATTATGGCTTTTAATTTAGCGGGATTCACTTTAATTACTTTCTCACTAACCTTGAACCCAAAGAGGTTCCCTTTAGTGATGCCGAAAACACACTTCTGTGGATTTAGCTGCATCTAGTACTATTGGAATCACTCGAAGAACTTTTGAAGGGTAGTAATATGACCTTCTCAGGTCTTGGAATTAATGATCATGTAGTCCACATAGACTGACTTCTTCGTGAATAAGGTTATGCAGGAAAATTTTGGCAAGCCTTTAGTGGGTAGCCTCGACATTTTTATCCCGAACGACATGACGGTGTAGCAGAAAATCCACCATGGGGTGATGAAGGCGGTTTTATCTTGGTGGTCTAGGTTCATCTTAATTTGGTTATAACCGGTAAATCCATTGACAAATGACTTAAGGGCTTGGCTAGCTGTGTTATCCACGATCATGTCGATGTTGGGCAATGGGTAATCATCTTTCGGGGATGCTTTTCTTAAATCTCGATAGTCAACGAACATGCAAACTTTTTCCTCCCGACTTTTGCATGTGGATGATGTTATCAAGTCATGTAGGGTATCCTATGTGAATAAAACCCAAGTTCAGTTATTTGACCACCTCTTCTTTGACTTTAAGTGACCATTCCATTCGGAGTTTCCTCACCTTTTGATTAACTGGTTTGCATTCTAAGAATGCTAGGATCTCATACTGAGTTATTTCTGGGTCAATGGTAGGTATTTCATCATACGACCAAGCAAAGACGTTTACAAACTCTTTCAGTACCTTTTTGAATTGTGCACACTCATGCTCATTATGGGTGAACCCTATCCTAGTATCGTGCTGGTGGCTACTAGAATCGAAATTAATAATAACAGTCTCATCATCATTAATTTGAACACGATAATGTTGTTTATTTTTTCCTTACTGAGATCAGTTAAGAATCTTTCATTTGAAAAGTCAAAATCATGAAAATTTTGATTAGAATCAACACAATTAATGTAAGGCACAACAAGATACTCAAAATCCTCATTTATATCACTTTGAGGGAAAACAATGTTGAGAATCTCATCAAAAGAGGCCTCAATTATATTTACAGTTATAAGGACACAAATTTCCAATTGAGTCTTATGTAGTGTTGTCTCAATTCCGGACAAAAACATTTGAGTCATAGGTTAGATGTTCATGGTTGAATCTTTCAAGCCTATGACATTTAGAGTTTGGGTTGTTGAAGACGTAGCAACTAGAATTCAAAGCTCATATCATCGTTTTGTGTCCTCAACAGTATAGTTTCGAAGGCTCCTTAAGGTATGGATGCTTTATATATTTGTAGATTCATGGAAAAATTTTAATCGGTGTATTTTTATATATAATAATTTTTATATGTTAGAAACCTATTTTATAACTTGGTATAAATGGAATTAATTTTATAAGTTTATACAAAAGTTTTTGGGGGTTAAAAATAAATTTTGCATATTCTGACATTTCATTCGAAATGTCGTGCAAAAGAGTTTGTCATTCGAACGAGATTTCGAACGAGTTTATTAATGAGAATTACCATTCTACACTAGACGTTCGTTAGAATCCTCGTTCTAACAAGTTTATTCGAACGTACTCTTCAAACGAAAATTCTAACTAGTTTTGCCCCGAAATCTCGTTCGAACATTGTTGTTCGAACGACCTTTAAATGTCGTTCAAACGAGATTTCTGGCAGGAAACAGTTTTGGCAGTTTTTGTCCATTTTTCCACTATTTTGTCCCGCTACTTTTTGATAGTTTTTATCAACTCTGGGACTAGATTTTTCACAAGACTTTTGAGCATCCTCTGAGAGCTTTTGAGAGAAAATACTTCCATACCAAAAGTCCATGTTTTTCATGTGTTAAATCTGTAAAGGAAAATTATTTCATACACATGTATTTACACCCATAAATCAGTTTCTTTTATCCAAGTACCTCTATACATATATCTATTGGTTGGAGTTTGTTTTTGGCACCATTGGCTCATATCTACCACAAGAAGGAGAAGTTTTTGTTTACTTCTATTTCCCATAGAAGAAGAAGTCTTGTTTTTGCTGTGGCATTCTTATACGGTGAAAGGCACCGTGTATGGTTGACGGTTTCCCAAAAAGCTTCATTGGAGGAGTCCAAGGTTCCTATGGAGTCCAGGATTGTAGACTAAGTAGAGGTTGGTACAAGAAGACGCGTCAGGGGCTGGAAGGGAGTTGAGTTAGGTTATGTAAGTCATCTGTCTTGTACTTGTAATTTTCGTACTTAGTGGACTTAAGGCTAGGGGTCGTTCGAGTTTTTCCCATTTTGGGTTTTCCTCGTACATCGCGGAGTAGTGTGTTGCGAATTTATTTTATCTTGCAAAATCACCTAGAATGCATGCTTAGGACTAGAAGATAAAATATGGTTTAATTTGGTTTGAGTATCACACTAACTTTATTTTGGTGCTAATCAAAGTTTGGGTGAGATTTTAGTTAATTTAATTCAAGTCTAATATATCTTAATTTGGTGAAATATTATTTAATTTAGATTGCAAAAATGGAATAATTTGTGTAGGAAAATTTTAGGACTTGTGTTGAACTAAGTTGTTTAAGTAAATTGAGTGAATTTAAAACGTGTGTGTGTTTACTTTAATTCATTTTGTAATTTTTAATTGTTATTTGTTTTAAGAAATTAAAATTTGTGTCTAATTTAATTTTTCATCCTTCAAAGAAAAGAAATTTAAATAAATTTTGGAAAATTAAATTTTGTTAGTAACCATCTATTTTTCGCACTTGTTAGGAAATTATCTTTGATTAAAAGAAGAATTTTAAAATTTGGGGGTTCAAAAGTTCTCACAATAGGAGTGAGAGAAACAAAAATAGGTGCAGAGATTGCTTGGATAGGATAGACAATAGAGTTTGGTTGGGGTTGAGCAGACAGGACTAGGAAAGCATGCCAGTTTTAAGAGAGGGATATCAGCAGCCTTGATCTTTACGAACGGGTCTGATGGCGCAATATCTTGGTGGATTATATAGAGACTTAATTCCAGTGTTTACATGTCAAAGGATTCTTCAAAGTCACGTCCCTCTAAGTTCTCAGTGATTGTCATGGTTTTCTCAGTAAGAGGATTCACTTCATATTTTGAGTTTTCATCTAAAATATGATTATGTTGAAAGAAGATCTCTGGTCCTGATTTCATCTTCTTGTGAATTTGGTCATACCATGGTTTCGAGAATCCAAAAATGGGGGAGTCTTTACCCTTTTTGATAAATCTTCCGTTAAAAGAATATCTTGAAATAATATTTTCATTCTCTAGGTATCTTTTCAGTCGCGGTCAGTGGAGCGCTTTGAGTTAGATTGGTGAAGGTTAGTAGCATAGGCCATATGGGGGAAAGGATTTTTTCAAGATTATGGGATCGAAGATTCTTTACAGGCATCAACCTAGCCCTATTTTAGGCATGAAGTGCATATTCTTGAACAGTTAAATTACATTGATGTTGCCGCGAGGGCAGTGTTCGTGACAGATTTGGTCCTTAAAGTTCTTTCCTACTATAATAGGGAGTGGGTTAATTGTCAAATTAGACAGGAACATGTCATTGGTCCTATAATGAATCTCTAATACTTGATTATTGGTACTGGTACTGTCCATACTATCGTCGTCCCCCAAAATGATGATGACCTGACCTTTGGCAAATAACTTTTGTTTCTTATGGAGAGAACAGGATAACCTTTGAATGTTGTGGATGCATGTATGACCAATGAGTAGATTGAAGCATACATGTATGTCGATGACTTGGAATTCTGAAAACGGTTGATAGGGCTAGCCCCTAGTGTAAGCTTTACATAATCCATTACTTCTCAATGAGTGTTGTCGTAGGCGCGCACATCAATAGATGTAGGAGTGAGATCACTAACTTTCAATCACAAGCAGTTAAAGGTTCTAAGAAGATAAACATTAACAGTATATCCATTATTAACAAATGATAGTGGGATTGTTTTCCCTAAGGCTTTAATAGAGATGTTGAGATCATAGTTTTGATCAGGGCCAAATTTCAAGATTTCGTCTTCGAAAAAAGAGAGAAGTGTGGTAGAGGTCAAGGATCTGACCATATTTAAGGCTTCTTCGAGAGTAGTAGACGGATAAACATGTTCAGTGGGGAATTTTATCAACGCATTCTAATGTAGCTAGGCAGACATGAAGAGTCCCCATAGGGTTATAATGGCTTGGGTTTTCTTGAGCTGATCGAGGACTTTACTTTCTTCAATGGTCTTTTTGAGCATTGGGAGTTATTCAATATTTCCCTTTCCTTTGTTTACTTTGTTTGCATGGGAAATCGGATCTTTATAGTATCATCCTGATCTGGTCGTGTGGCTAACCAAGATGGGGAAGAATAAAAATCCTGTGGCTTAATATATCTCAACATGAATGGATACTTTCTTAATTTCTCCCAATAAATCTTCAAAATAGATCATTTAAAAAAAATTATCAACTAAATTGGCTTTTTGTTCATTGTCTAAGATGTTAACGTCATCTCCTCATAAGGTGGCAACGATGTCCTCCTACCAAGAGTACTTGATGCACTCGACGACTTTAATGAATTCATAATATAAATCTTCCCATGCATTAGGGAAGTGAAGGAACCAACCAACCTTAAAGTTTTAAAGTAGTGAGCAACTCAGGGATGCTGCAAATTTTCTCCATCTTGTGAAACATATTGGCCATGATCCGTACAAGCACCACTTATTCCGGGCTTCCATGAGTATGCCACATAATTTTTGGTAGTTTATGGACATCTTCAAAGGAAATTTTAGCCGAACTTCTTGGAGTTGGTCTAACACAACAGGTAGTTCCATGCCTCTACCCAAAGATTGGGTGCGAACGATAATGAAGGCCCTCATAGGGAGAGATATAGCTTGATCAGCGAGAGATGTAAGGTGAAAGAGAATGGATGGACAAACCTTGAGATGTTTGGATGAGACTATGAGGAAGATGGGTGTTTCGATTGGCATAATCTAGGTGAAAGGGTTAAATTTAGGGTTATATTCTAAGAAAATGGCATTCGTTCCAGTTACATGTGTTGGAAGAGGGTTGTGAGTTGTGTTAGGCTTGGAATTAGTTGACTAGGTGATGAAACCCCAGTCTATTATGCTTTGGATCACATTTTTAAGATGGAAACATTGGTTAGTGGTGTGGCCTATTGCTTAGTGAAAGTAACAATGGGCATCGGTATTGAAGTTTTTAGGGGGTGGGTTTGGTAATGGTTGAGGTTATAATGGTTTGATAAGTTTCTTGTTAATAGATCTTTATAAACTTTGGATAGGGGATTAAGAAGCTCTGAATACTCCTTTTTCATAGGGTTGGGGCAATTTTTGGGTGCCCAAGAAGTTGCTCGTTGTGATATGTTGTCGATGGATGAGACTGAGGCATTAGAGGGATTTTCATACTTCTTCGGTGTAAACTTTCCAGTCATCTTCCTTGGCCCAGATTCCACTTTGGTGATACCTTCATCAATTTCCACCCTAGCCTCTCGAAGGGCTCAAAAGTGTGGGTAGTATTGTCCTCCCATAGATGCTCGGATGTGAGGCAAGAAATTCTTCTTAACAAAACTAATTTTTTCCTCCTCTGAAGGCCTATTGGTCATAGTGTCATCTTTTTCTCTCCACCTTATAATAAAGCCACTGACTGATTCCCTTGGGTATTACTTTGGTAGTTCTAGGTCTTAGTCATGATCTGTAACTTTTTGTTGTGATTGTATTGAGACATGAATTTCCAGGACACATCTTCCCAACTATGGAGGGTGGTTTCTTTCAAGGTTTTCCAAAACATTTAGGCCATTATCTCTTCGGAGGAACTAAGAAGGGTCATGGGTCGGTGATAGATTTGAAGGTGCATAATTGAGGGCCCACTACCGCTAAACTTCTCGATGTCCGACATCTTGAACTTCTCTGACAACCTAACTCTAGGATAAAGAGACATATAGGTGTAATCCATGTATTTCTTGGATATTTTGACTTGGTCAAACTTATTTGACAACAGTCAAAGGTTCATTGACCTTATTCAGTTCCACTTATTTGGGATTCATGATTATTGTCAAATTAACTCTTGGTTGGGAGATGTTTAGAATCGAGAGTTGAGTAGGTGGTAGCGCATTTATGGGAGAGGCGAGCGGGACGTGCTGGTATTCTTCTGGGACCCAAAGGGGGCAGCTGGACCCATAGCATGAAGAAAGAGGACCGTGGGTTCCTTGGGGATCTGGGCTCGGTGTTGCTACATTTCTTGGAAATTGGTGTGAAGGTTGTCAATCTTAGCACATAGTTAGGCTAGAAGGACCATCAGATCTGGCTGAAAATTTTCTTCTTGGTCGGTTTTATCCATGTAGATCTAGGGAGGTAGGTTCTAAATTTGGTTGAAGTAGCAGAAGAAGCGACGGAGCTTCGATGCGGTTTGATGGAAGACTGAAACCAATAGGGACCCGATCAAAGTCGGGTATTCGATCGTCCTAAGAGGGAGAACGATTTGAATTAATTTTTAAAGGAAAGAGGGAAAAAGTTTTTGTATTTTTGAGAAAAGGAGGAAAAAATGTTTTTGGTATTTTGAGTTTTTAAAAAGGAGGAAAAAAAGGAGGGAAATCTCAGCATCATCATCATCATTATTATTATTATTATTATTATTATTATTATTATTATTATTATTATTATTATTATTATTATTATTATTATTATTATTATTATTATTATTATTATTATTATTATTATTATTATTATTATTATTCTTCTTCTTCTTCTTCTTCTTCTTCTTCTTCTTCTTCTTCTTATTATTATTATTATTATTATTATTATTATTATTATTAGGTTTTCACATGTATTCGATAAGCCTAAATGCAGGAAAAATGCCGGACAGGACGCGAGCCTGGGAAAATAGGGTTTAGAAGTATAAGACACGATTTGACTTATTTTTCAGGCTCACAGATAGGTTCTTGTTTTAGAAAAGGTGAAATAGCACAGAAATTCGAGTGGTATGCCGACCCAGAATTTCAGGAGAGTTTCTCATGCTAAGAAATAAACTAATTATGAGTGACATATGGTTGACACCTATATGAGGTTTATGCACTTTTGGGTTAGTGGAAGGGTTCCCCCCTTTGGAATGACTTCTAAAATATACCTCTTACCTATAAGGGTAGTCATTCATCGGTACGTGTGGACGAGCCATTTGATATACTTGAGTGTATGCGAATTGCCTCACGACATACCTTGTGGGTATAATACATATGAGAGCAAATTCAATATACTCGACATACATGAACTAGTTCCCTGCTATATACATCCCGTCGTAATTTTTGTCAAGCGATACGATTCTGGTGGAACCGTTCAATATATGTCGAAGGTACTAGGTCGATGAAAGATGATAGTCGTATTGCTTAGATTGCTCCGGTGAATCCAACTCCCATCACAAAGTGACCCCCTAGTATGGGACAAAATTTTGGTCAAATTTTCCATGCTCTGGTGATGTAGTGTGCAAAATTGCGTTAGTCTTAATATCATATTATGGAAAGATATTTTTTTATTTTCATGATAAGTAAAGGGAGTAATACAATAATGAGGGAGAATATACAAGTATAAGGAAAAGTAAATCTAGCATGGAACATGACTATACTAAGCATGGTGGTAGGAAAGCATGGGCATATATACATGTGAATGAGTAACATGTGAAGATATAAAGTGAGTGTTTGTTCAAGTGAGCCTATACATGGATTAACTACAAGTGGTGTGTGAGATGTGTAACTGAGCATGGAGATATATACAAGTGAGAGAAGTGTGGGTGTGTGCTAGTAAAGCTATGCGTGGATAGTCTAAGTGGTGTGTGGAGAATGTGAGTAGAAGTCAAACTATATACAAGTGTAAGTGTGTGAAGTGAATATGGAAAATATATACAAGTGTGTGAAGTGTATAAGGGAGTGAAAAGTAATATTTACATGAGAAGGGGTCATGGTAGATATAATTATGAGGTAGATGTACAAAAAGTAAATGGATGAGTAAAGGGAACATACATGTGGGAGCATATGCACACAAGTAGAAAAGAATAACATCCATGTAGAAATAAAGTCTAGTCCTACTAAAATAAACATCCCCAGTGGAGTCACCACTATGTCCATCCTCGGGTCTCGAATTCCCTCCGACGAGTGTGGGGTGCGCCCTTTCTTGAGGCGCTCGACCGTCGTCTTTATGGGGGATAACGTTAAGAGATAGAGTCTCCAACCATTTTTGCTCAAAACAGGAAATAAATTCACTACCTTGAGAGAAAGGCATCAAGGCCAATACTGATGCTTGCGAAAACAAATAGTTCGAAGGTCTGGGGACTAAGTTACATATTGGGAAGGTGTTAGGCACCCATCCCGCCCTTACAGTTTCTCATGAGCTAATGTTAGTCTTTTCCTTTTAGATTCCATGATGCGCGTATGCATGTGTATAATATAGGTGAAGAATGAAATCATTCTATTCGTGTCGTGGAAAAGGACGGAGTGAATTCATCCTAAGGAATGTTCTCGAAAATAGTAATTCAAAATATAATATGAGTTTTTGCCGAATCACAAGTCGCTATGGAAGAGTGATTTTTTGTATTGGATGAAACCAAAGCATGTATGAATATGATATTCAAGAAATATATATATATATATATAAGATATGAAAGAAACATATAAACGTGAATAAAGGAGGACTCGAATCTCGATATTGACCCAAGATGCCTATGTAGCCCAAGGGGAATCAAAGTCCACGTAGTTCGAACGTAGCGTAGGGTGGGGTTAAATCCATAAATCCAAACGGGGGATTTCTCTTATATGTGTGTGTAGATAAAACGTACTTCTAAGAGTGAGAGTGTGAAAGGCAAATCACTCTCTTGGAATTTATGGATAACCCCTCTTTTTCTTCTTTTTGGGCTATTCATGAAAATAGATTATGTGAAAATATTACTAATAAAAATTTGAGATTAATAGATGTGATATAATGAGACCAAAGTACTCAAATATAAATAAGATGATTAATGCTAAAAATGGAAGAATTATAAAAAGGAGTGGAGAATTAGACCTCATTATAAGTGCTGATGTTGACCTTAAAATGTTGATCTTGCAATGGTATGAAAGTGGTATGGATAGGTGGGGCAAATTAGCAAGTAAGATAAGAAAGTGATGGAAGGGAATGTGGGAAAAATGGTTTTTTTAGGAAAAGTAATAGCTATGCATTCTAGAAAATGTTCTCAAACATGTTGAGAGGGGTGTTCAAGGGGTGCCTATAAAAGTGAGGTCATGGGCTCAATTTATAGGGCCAATGGGGTGCCAATCAACTTGGTCCTGGACCTTCCTATTGGCATAGAACGTCAGGCACTTTGCTAATAGACAGGATCCCTGGGGTGCCTATAGGTAGTCCGGAACAAGTTTTTAGAAAAATAGGCATAAGATGCAAGTTGTAAGTGTGAATTGTTCAAGGAACGGACCATTGGAAAAGGGAATTCAGATCCCTTTATTAATCCATTGAGCCACTCCCAGGTCCAAGAGTTAACCTGAAGTCAAATGGGGCTCGAAAGCGCCCGGTGGTCTCTAAACGAGAGGGTTTTGAAGGAAACAAATCATTTGTCCAAACTCAGAGGGTGATTCACAGACGGGATGGAACATTGGAAAGGTAATTCAGTGTTGTTTGAGATTTCATTCAACTTCATTTGGTTTAGAGAGTTGACTAAGGTCAAATGGGGCCCGAAAGCAGTTGATAACCCTTTAGAGTAAAATGGCTTATTTGTCTAAACTGTAAGGATGATTCATGCACGGGATAGACCATTGGAAAGGAGATTTAGATCCCTTCAAAGATTCATTGAGATTCTCTTAATATGGAGAGCTAACCAAAGTCAAACAGGGCCCAAGAGCACTCGGTGGCCTTTAGATCAGCCTTTGAGGTAAAACAGACCGTTCGTCTAGATCGTAAGTTTGATTTGCAGACGAGATAGAACATTTTATAGGGAATTTAAGTCCCTTCGAAGATTAATTCATATTTTACTGAAGAGGGGGAGTTGACCAAAGTTAAACGAGGCTCGGGAGCGCCTGATGGCCTCCATATCAGTACTCGAAGCTTGACTTATGGTTTACGATTAACTAGTGAGGGCTAGGGGCTTAAGGAGGTGCTTATGGGGTCCTAGAATGGGGTGTCTCTACTTACAGCGGTGGGAAACTATATTTCCCACTTACCATGAAATTAGAGACGAGGAGGAAATTTATGGACCTAAAGCAGGAGGGTAGTATCATCGTAGAGTACGAGGAGGAATTCACCACATTATCATTATTTGTTGAAGATGAGGTAAACACCAAGGGGAAGAAAATGGATAAGTTCGTTTCATGGAAAGCTTGGCACACTAGGAAATCCTTATTAGAGAACCCAACTTTTACCACTTACACCCAGATGGTGAACGTCGCTTTATTTTGTTGTCAGAATCACCTGATGTTATAGAAGAGTAAGGATGAGAAGATATCAATAAAAGAGGAAAAGAGGTTCTGATGATCGGAACAAGTAGGGCTAGGGACAACAGTAAAAGGTCCATCAGGGCTGAGGCTAATTGGGGAAACAATAAGATAGGCATTAGTTCCATGAAAATTGCTACATCTACGGAGATAAAGGACACATAGAAAAGAGATCCCCTCGAGGAAATTGATGGGCATATGATCAGGGAGGTTAGCGAGGGTATCACTCACCTCAAAAGCAGTGTCAGCAGTTATTAGGCCCTCTAGTGGTTGCAGTGCCAACACTATAAGCCCCCCCTCAGGGGTAGTAGTTGTAGTTACAACATGGGTATACACCTTATTATTTGGCATGTAGGGCATATTTTATTTCATACTCATGCATCACACTCATTATTTAGTTAGTTAGGCATAAATATTCCATAGTTTTTCCTCTAATTTTAGTATTTTTACAATCCTGAACATTAAATTTAACCCAGATTTATCTCATATTTTTTCTACCAACCCTTTTGGTGAATATTTCATGTTTGTGTATTTCCCTAATGATCAATCGTGCAATTAGATGGAAGAAAAAAGTCAAAATAATGAAAGAATTGCGAGAAATGAAAGATAAGGGCATTTTTGTAATTTTCTATTCAGAACCTGGAGGAGGAGCCAACATAAAAGTTGAAGAGCTCAAAATTACGAGAATGTTGAAAGATATAACACCTCAATCTGAACTACGGTGAAAAAGTTACAAGCATTCATAATTGAGAAGAAAATCCAAGGGCAAAACTAACAATAAGAGGAAAAATGCAAAATAAAGCAATTTTAGGCAGAGGACCTGACCGAACCGGTTCAGTCAGGTGAACCGAGGTTTCTTTATGGGTTCGCTTGATGGTTCGGTTCTACCAATGGTTTCGATCTTGGACGGAAATTTGTATCTCTTCTTAGATTTTAGCTAGAGTAATTTGAGTCTATCTAAACCTCTTTATACGAATTTTTACACTTGTATAAGGCCATTAGGAGTCTTTTGAACCTATTTAGCATTATTTTTAGGCAAATTATGATTGAGAACATATTGGAGAAGAACTTTTACGATTTTTATAATCAATTAAATTCAAGATCAAGTCTTTTACCGATTTTTTTCAATTGGTGTGATCTCTTGTATGCTATTAGTTTCTTCAATATTGGTAGCATTAATTCTTTCACTTCAATGTTTATTTGCGTAGAGATTAATTATATGTCCGGATAAAATCATAGTGAGTTGGGGAACATGAACTTAACTGTAATACCCCGTATTTTTGTGGCTTTTAAATTTAGGGATTTATTAAATTTAATTGAGATAAATTAATTTAATTTTAATCCGGAAAGTTATTTTAAATCTTCACTAGCGTGACGAGAGTTAGTAATTATTGGAAATTTGTTGAATGTTACTGGATGAGTATATTAATATATGAGATTTATTTTATAAAAATTTTCACGTGTGGATAAAATGGCAATTATGGAAATTAAGTCGGGACGCGCCTGTGTCGTGTCAGGACTAGATTATTATTATATAAAGTGAATAAATTATAAGTTTCTCGTATGGTCATTTTGAGTGCGCCAAAGTGTCCGTAAGGGTCTAGATAGTCAAAATAATGTACCCGGGGGTTTAGTTTGGGTCTCGGGGCGTTTTTAGGCTTAATTAGTACCCCGAGAGGGCATTTTGTACATTTCGTAATTATGGGTAATTAAACCCACGAATTTTCTAGGGTTATAACAGATGGTAAGTGTTGTCTTCTAGGATTAGCATAACCAAAAACTAATGACGACCATTGGAGAGGAAGAGGAGAAGCTTTCCAAGGAGTTCTAGGCCAAGAACTCCACCGGTTGCGCCGCCGTCACCGCCAAATGGTAGATCGCGAAACGAGGATCTCAACCACACCAAATTCTTCCACAAATCAGAACTTTGAATTTCAGTCAAGTATATATCTTGATTTAATCAAGTTAATGCTTCTTTTATATTAGTCTAGGGTTGATTAGAATTAGTGTTCTTGAAGGAAAACATTAATTGGAGACAAAAATTACATGTTGTAAAGGTAAAGATTATATTCTGGAAATCCATTTCACATATAGAGGTTGAACAACGAATTTCCATGGTGTTAGTGATAGAAAATCTGGAAAAAGAATGGAAGAAACGAAGTTAAAGAAAAATATTAGGGTTCTTGAGATTTATATAGATTTTACCCTTTTATTTTGTTATAGTTGATGAAAACTCGCATGTTTTAAGTAGGATATTGTTTATATGGGTATATAACTTGTAGTATAAGTGGTTGGGAGTTTGGGACTGAAACATGATGATTTGGATGAGTTTGGGGTAAGATTTCTGTAGCTGGGTTTTTTGCAGTTTTGCCATAACTGCTTCATCGATCGATCGAGCCCAGAGCATCGATCGATCGATCGACCCCATTTCATCGATCGATCGACCCCTCCTGGAAAACTGCATTTTTTCACGTGTTAGATTAATCCGATTTTATGCATAGTAAATCTTGATTAGAGTTGTTAGAACATAATGAAACACAAAAAGGACTAGTAGGGTCAAGATAAACCCCGTTAAGTGGGACTTTAATGTGAAAGGGAAATGAAGGGTAAACGGGGAGATATTCATACTTAGAAAATCATACGTGCGTTGATTTAATAATCCTAGGAAGTTGGAGTAGAAGGTAAGTGAGGGCCTACTGAAATTGTACTTAGGTAAAGATAATACTTCGAGAGATGAGAAGTGAGTTTAGAATAACTTAATTACGAGAATAAAATGAAAGAGTCCGTTATACGAAATAATCGAGTAAAATGTGTAATAACGGATCATTATAATTATAAGTCGTGAGAGCACCTAATTTAGTATTGTGGATGTGAATACATATATATATATATATATATGATGGTGTGATTGTGCATATATCATTTCTGTGTAAAAATCGTACCCGAGCTACTTGCTATCACGGGGGTTTTTGTGCCGAGACAGTCTTATCTAGATTGGGCCTTTATAGGGGATAATGACTCGTACCCTAGAAGAGAGTATCCTTGATTACAGGCTATCTGAGTGACATTCCGATGGTCCTAAGAGACGTGAGGGTATGTGCTGACCTCTTAGGACTGGGAACTATGCTTCGCCTCCATTTGTATGTGTTTTGTGTTAATACAGTTCGAGAGTAATTCCGAACTAGTATTCCCTTAGTACAAGTAATACGAGGACTTGATAGCAGAGTATGCCAGCCCCATAGTTTGTATGTGGGGTGCAAATAGTATGTATATATATTATATGAGGAATGGGTATATATATATCTTCTTATATATGGGAACTTTGCACCATAGATTTTATGTGGGGTGCCGTTTGTATAGATATTATATGTGTAACTAATATATATACATATATCTATATGGGAACTTTATACTATGCATATAAGTAGTTACGAAATGAATAAATGTTTCACTTCACCATAAGTATTCGGAAACGTTATAACGATACGAAATTATTCTAAATAACGTAAGAAATCTTGAAGAGATAGATTTTATAAAGTGAATATCATAACCTTAATTTCACGTGTTAAGACTTATGGAGAATAAGTTAGAAAGATATATGAGATTCATTAGTACGGTAGACATGCACACTAGATGAGAGGTGAGAATTCTCAAGAGAGTGTCGCATACTAATATGATCGTTGCATTAGCCGGTAAGCATTTTAAATACTTGCTAAACTATTTTAAAATTGTTTTACAATCGGGCTCTGACCCGTTTGATGTTATCTCTTCTCTCTTGTGTGTGTGTGTGTGTGTGTGTATATATATATATATATATATATATATATATATATATATATATATATATATTACAGGTGCCCAGCCACAGGGGTGTCATACTTACGATGCTTTGGATGGAACGTGCTGTAGCTTTTGTGGGAGTTGTAGGCCATTGCTTAGACGACTTCATTGTTAACTCCACTTCTAGTTCAGTTTTATCCAGTGGGGCATGTGTCGCCCTTTTCCACTATTCATATGGTTTTTGTCAGAGATTATAATTCTTTTACTTTCGGTATCTTTACTTTGGGATTTATTAGTGTGAGGATGTTTTCCTTTGGTCTTTTAAAGTTGGTATTTGTTATTGATGGTTAAACTGTTGGATGTTCATTTATATTCTTATACTTAATGTGTGAATCTTAAAATGTTAATGGTCAAAGGTTTTATAATTGGATTTAACAAAATGGAAATAAGGTTTTAAATGGTTTTAGCACTTAGCTAAATCCATCAAGATTTTAAATTTGAAAATTTTAATTTGCGACAGTGATGCTAAGAATGAACCAATTGTTCACCTTGATTTTAATTTAATAAAGGATTGATCGCCCAGTATTTAATTGGGCGGGGTGTCACAGGTGGTATCAGAGCATCAGGTTCTAATGTCCTTTATGATCTGTGCGACTTATTATTCTTTCAGCGTTGCTTTGTCTGATATAGAGCCCTATGTTTAGGATTGTCGATTTCTTTGATGAGATTTCGTTCACATGCTATAACGTATAGACATTAGTGAATTCTAATTTCGTTCGGATATGTGCGTGTGCCGAGCGATGGCGGATGTCAGAAGAGGACCTTTAAGCCGACATCAGGAGGCAGGGCTCAGTTGAGGTTGTAAAATATATTCGAGGATGATGACCGTAGTCGAGGTCACCTCTATTATGGCATGATAAGCCAAGACTAGAAAGTGACTAAGGCACAACCATGATTTCCAAATGCTACTATAGTCGAATGAGGTGCGAGAGTAAACTCACCCAACGTGTTACAAAACGTTTAGAGAACTGTCAGTGGGAATTCTAGAAATGCGGGAACTGTGTGTGTTTACCAAAGGAGGTAAAGTATCCAAAGGTTTAGATTTAGGACGGAGTGTGGCTAACTAAAAGCTAAAATTTTATAGAAAATTTTCTTGGCTGTCGGAACGAAGTTATAATGATGGGAGTCAACCACCAATTTTAGAAGTGGAATGCTATGTCTATAGGAAAACTTAGGTACAGTGTTGACCGTATGTTCCTTCATCAGATGTTCAGGATTAGGAGTGAACATTGTCCTGAACTCATCATAGGAGGACGTGACAGAGGTCCATTTTTGAATATGAATCTTAACCATTAGCAAATTTTTTATTGGAAGATGTAAATACAAGTGGAAGAAACGACTCCAAGTGGGAGATCCACTCGTAATAATAGTTGATAACACTCAAAGAGAAAATTCTGATGGACGGCCGATTCAGAGGTTGACAATGTCGTATTTTGTCAATAAAGATGCTAACGCTCCTTTGTGTGGGAAGCTAAAAGAATCGAAGCATTTAGTCGAGAATAAGACTGAATACAACGGTGATGGTGTAGCACCACAAAGAGGTGTGGATACACATCAGGGGACCCATTTAAATGATTCGGATAGTTGAATTCTTACCAAGTGATGGTAAATTCAGTAAGGACTATTATAGACAGTGACATGTTCTTTAGGGCCTAAAAGGCTAAGGGAATAACCGGGGTAGCCAACAGGAATCGAGTCTACTAAAGTTCGAGAAAAGGACAATCCTAACATGGTTAGTAGGACAGGGGATTAGTGGATTATGTGTTGAGATATTTTCTGGGGAGTAAAATCGCACGCGATAATATTTTCCGAAGTGAGTAAAGGGACAAGAATACGGTACCTAGTAAAAGACAACGATTAAAGTAGTTTTGTTTTGGTTTGGGAAGACATATTACGTCCGGAGACCATTTGTGCAGTCAAGACGATTGGCAAGGTGGAAGTATAAGTTGTATCCTCAGAGGATGAGGCAGGTCTATGTGACACGAGCGAGTCCAATATTTTGTTCATTGCTAGATTAGCATGTGAGATGAGTTTAATGCGTAAAATTATAAACGTTATTATTATGTGAATATTTTTCCCTAGTGTAGCGGGATTTTTCTTTAGTGCTATCCACGGAGGATGAATAAGTATATTAACAGTGTTATGTACTTTATTGAGGTTACTCATTGTAGTGATGCGATATGCGAGTATGATATTATCTTCGTTACAACGTTATAGAAATGGTTAGTAAGATAGTGGGTAATTATTGCAAGGCTATCGGAGTGGTTGCATTAGTGCAACATGTTTTTGTTCTGGCGAGGCTTCACCTACAAGAAGGTCGGACTCACACTTATATTATCTATCCTAGAGACTTCGAAGGGGATAGTGGGCTCGAGATATTTGATACCGTTGTATGTATGGACTTTGTTATTATTATTTAGTATGTATCGGGTTTACTGTTGAGCGAAAAGATTTAACTCAGTATTATGTTTAGCACTTAGGACTTGGTGATAGGAAGAGTGCATTGTTATATCTATCCGCTAGAGATGTGGGAGTTAAGAGTTATATCCCTATTATTAGGGAAAGGGATTTCGAGATATCTGATTGTATGTATTCAAGCTTTATGGAATACAATTACCACCAGCCAATACTGAAAGATAGTGCAATTGGTGAAATGTTCTTTGTTAAGTGTAATTACGAGAGGAAATGTAAATTTTCTGTCAAGAGACAGAATAAAGGGTTACATGTTATGGACGGAGGACCTTACGGATTTCGATAACCGACAATGCTAGGTAGTAGCGTATCGGGGGGTTCCTTGTTTGGATTTCGCTTTACGAGACATCCCACGCATGAAACCTAGCGTAAAGTTGGAATTAGGGAGACGTTTGGTCATTAGTCCGTGAGTTCGTTACCTCAGTCGTACTAGGGGTAGGTAATTATATCTATAAGTTAGAAGTTGAATCATGATTTAAGGCCAGTGGAGCCGGTTATGTGGTAAGAAAGCATTAAAAGTTATCCCCATGAGTTGAGGGGTGGAACGATGATAAGGAGGATTTTATTATTTCGATTTCTAGAGTGATTGAGAGTACCCAAGTGTTGTAACCGCGTTCAGAACACAAGGTAAATGAAGAGATGGGATGATTTTTAGCATGGATTATCTGGAAAGAATTCTTATTATACAAAAGAGATGATTTGTATTTATTTTGATGAATAGAGCATTAGTGATTTATTTTGGTTGTTGTACCTATTTGGGAAAATTATTGTACTTATCTGAAGAAGTTTGAGATTTGTTGTTCCTCTTTTGTTGTCATGGAATTTAAATGACCTATTCCTTATATTTCGTTGGATTTAGTTAGTTCTATAGATGAGCAGCATGCCATTCGCTCTCCCAGGGCGGTCGGGGTGTTACAAAATGTGAGCATCTTGGTTAGCTGATATTAAGATCGTCCGAGTTGATGGGGAGTGGTAATAGACATGTGAAATATATGTTTTTGGGACTAGCATAACGAAGTGGAAGTGATAGAGTGGATTAAACATCACATGAGGGGCAATAATCCATACGTAAGTGTGCAATAAGAATAGCACACCCTAATTTGATTGGAAGGCTGTGGGAAGCCATTTAAGAAGGGGTATTCCTTGAATAGAGTAGAATTTAATTATTATGAAGAACACTCGGAGCGGAGTTGTTATTAGTCAAGTGTGAGAGCAACTTGCACATACAAAGAGTGATGATGTTAGTATGGTATAAAAGATCCAGAAGTGCGCATCGTGGAGAAAAGAGCATGGGTCAGAACTTTCGGCATACACCAAGGAAGGAAGGGGAGTATTACATGTCACTTAGTGTGATACATTTCAAGGAAAGATCAATGTTTAGCGAGACGTAGTGAGTAGTCTCTACATGCACCGCCCATAGGTAGGGTTCGGTTGGAAGAGGAGAATCAACCAGAGAATTTTGTGTTTATCGACAATTCCTGTAATTAGAAGAGGTCGGTAAAGTCGGTAAAGTTCTTGGATGGGTTACCATTCTCAAAACAAGATCAATGGTTCATCCGAACATGTGAATTATGTCGCCTAAGAAGGAAGTGATTGATATTCCTTTGGGGTAGTTTACAATATTAACTAGTGTACCCCAGACTTCCTTTGAAAGGAAGGATCGCGCCAGTACATGGTCCGGCACAATATTAATTTCTTAATCGGGATGAGATTTGTGAATCCCACCTTTGATATGGGATTTCAGGAACCAGCGGAGATAAGGTTTCGTTTCGAGTAGGATGTATCACCCTTAGCCAGGGAATAGGCTCACAGTGATTAAAGATTAGTGGAGCCACGTGAAGAAAATTTTGGAATCTTGGTACGATGATTTCAGGAGTGCTCTATAGAAACACTCATACCTGTTTGTCACATACGAGGTACTTATTAAGTTTTTGGTGTGGAAGAACCTCGACTATCCTCCTTCCGTATGTTTAGAGGTAAGTGGAGAATCAGAATTTTGGATCGGTCGAGAATAATCCGATAACTATGGTGGAATTCCACGACTGTTTCAGGCGAACAAGAGTGGTCAAATGTTCGTATGGTTTTTCTTAGAATGGGAGATTTGTATATAAATAAAATACGAGTAGTTGTCATGTAGTGAGGTGCGGCCTCCCAATAATAGTGAGATAATGGAAATTTATAATGTATAGGCGTGACCTATGAGAATGTTGTCGGTTAGGAGCACCATGTGAAGTGTCTCCAATGAGAATGTTAATCAAGCTTGCTGTGAGGCGGGGGCTATAGTGATTAAGCGCCTTACTATATAGATAGTTTGCATACTGAAAAGATATCAAGAATTGTTCTACCAGGTAGGCCTTATTTTCTGAATTTCGTGATGAAATTCCGTTATTAGGGGGGAAGTATGTAATACCCCGTATTTTTTTGGCTTTTAAATTTAGGGATTTATTAAATTTAATTGAGATAAATTAATTTAATTTTAATCCGAAAAGTTGTTTTAAATATTTACTAGCGTGATGAGAGTTAGTGATTATTGGAAATTTGTTGAATGTTACTGGATGAGTATAGTAATATATGAGATTTATATTATAAAAACTGTCACGTGTGAATAAAATGACAATTATGGAAATTAAGTCGGGACGCGCCTGTGTCGTGTCAGGACTAAATTATTATTATATAAAGTGAATAAATTATAAGTTGCTCGTATGGTCATTTCGAGTGCGCCAAAGTGTCTGGAAGGGTCTAGATAGTCAAAATCATGTACCTGTGGGTTTAGTTTGAGTCTCGGGGCGTTTTTAGGCTTAATTAGTAGCCCAGGAGGGCATTTTGGACATTTCGTAATTATGGGTAATTAAACCCACGAATTTTCTAGGGGGGTTATATCAGATGGTAAGTGTTGTCTTCTAGGGTTAGCATAACCAAAAATTAATGACGGCCATTGGAGAGGAAGAGGAGAAGCTATCCAAGGAGTTCTAGGCCAAGAACTCCTCCAGTTGCACCGCTGTCACCGCCAAATGGTAGATCGCGCAACGAGGATCTCAACCACACCAAATTCTTCCACAAGTCAGAACTTTGAATTTCAGGCAAGTATCTATCTTGCTTTAATCAAGTTAATGCTTATTTTATATTAGTCTAGGGTTGATTAGAATTAGTGTTCTTCAAGGAAAACATTAATTGAAGACAAAAATTACATGTTGTAAAGGTAAAGATTATATTCTGGAAATCCATTTCACATGTAGAGGTTAAACCACGAATTTCCATGGTGTTAGTGATAGAAAATCTGAAAAAAGAATGGAAGAAACTAAGTTAAAGAAAAATATTAGGGTTCTTGAGATTTATATGGATTTTACCCTTTTATTTTGTTATAGTTGATGAAAACTCGCATGTTTTACGTAGGATATTGTTTATATGGGTATATAACACTTGTAGTATAAGTGGTTGGGAGTTTAGGACTGAAACATGATGATTTGGATGAGTTTGGGGTAAGATTTCCGTAGCTGGATTTTTTTGCAGTTTTGCCATAACTACTTGATCGATCAATCGAGCCCAGAGCATCGATCGATCGATCGACCCCATTTCATCGATCGATCGACCCCTCCTGGAAAACTGCATTTTTTCTCGTGTTAGCTTAATCCGATTTCATGCGTAGTAAATCTTGATTAGAGTTGCTAGAACATAATGAAACACAAAAAGGACCAGTAGGGTCAAGATAAACCCCGTTAAGTGGGACTTTAATGTGAAAGGGAAATGAAGGGTAAACGGGGAGATATTCATACTTAGAAAATCATACGTGCGTTGATTTAATAATCCTAGGAAGTTGGAGTAGAAGGTAAGTGAGGGCCTACTGAAATTGTACTTAGGTAAAGATAATACTTCGAGAGACGAGAAGTGATTTAGAATAACTTAATTACGAGAATAAAATGAAATAGTCCGTTATACGAAATAATCGAGTAAAATGTGTAATAACGGATAATTATAATTATGGGTCGTGAGAGCACCTAATTTATTAATGTGGATGTGAAACATATATATATGACGGTGTGATTGTGCATATATCATTTCTATGTAAAAATCGTACCCGAGCTACTTGCTATCACGGGGTTTTTTGTGCCGGGACAGTCATATCTCGATTGGGCCTTTATGGGGGATAATGAATCGTACCCTAGAAGAGAGTATCCTTGATTTCAGGCTATCTGAGTGATATTCAGATGGTCCTAAGAGACGTGAGGGTATGTGCTGACCTCTTAGGACTGGGAACTATGCTTCACCTCTATTTGTATGTGTTTTGTGTTAATACAGTTCGAGAGTGATTTCGAACTAGTATTCCCTTAGTACGAGTGATACGGTGACTTGATAGCAGAGTATGCCAACACCATAGTTTGTATGTGGGGTGCAGATAGTATGTATATATATTATATGAGCAATGGGTATATATATATATATCTACTTATATATGGTTACTTTGCACCATAGATTTCATGTGGGGTGCCGTTTGTATATATATTATATGTGTAACTAATATATATACGTATATCTATATGGGAACTTTATACTGTGCATATAAGTAGTTAAGAAATGAATAAATGTTTCCCTTCACTATAAGTATCCAGAAATGTTATAACGATACGCAATTATTCTAAATAACGTAAGAAATCTTGAAGAGATAGATTTTCTAAAGTGAATATCATAACCTTAATTTCACGTGTTAAGACTTATGGAGAATAAGTTAGAGGGAGATATGAGATTCATTAGTACGGTAGACGTGCCCACTAGATGAGAGGTGAGAATTCTCAAGAGAGTTTCGCATACTAATATGATCGTTGCTGTAAGGACACAAATTTCCAATCTAGTCCATATGTAGTTTTGGCTCAATTCTGGACAAAAACATTTATTCATAGGATTGTATTTAATTGTAATATTCTCAAGCCTATGAAGTGTTTGTTAAAGACGTAGCGACAAAGAGTATAAAGCTTCATCCATATGCCGGTTTTCGTGCCTCGTTTATATGTCATCAACCATAGTTCCATGCTCCCAAGGTATGAATGCAATATTATATATGTAGGAGCTTGGAACAAGGTTTATTGGGTGTTAGGTTTAATAAAAATTGTGTTTTATTTTCAAAAAAAATTAATTAAAACTTTAAAATAAGTTTATAAAGTTTTCTGGGCTAAAATCAAAATTTCCAAACTTTCTGGAAGTTCGTTCGATATGTCGTTCGAACGAAATTGTCGTTCGAAGCAGATGTCGTTCGAACGGGATTACCAACGACTTCTCATTAAGACATACTGGAACTTCGTTCGAAATGTCATTCGAACGAGATTGTCATTCTAACGAGATTTCCAACGAGTTTCTAACGAGTTCATACTGGAACTTCGTTAGAAGACTTATTCGAACGAAATGTCGTTCGAACGAGATGCCAGGCGGGAACAGTTTTTGGCAGTTTTAAGCAGTTTTTCACCCACTTCCTCACATGGTTCTTAACCAACCATTTTCAGATTTTATTATGTGCGGGAATAACATTTTCCAACTTAACTTTTCCATTCTAGTTCATCTCTTAGAGAGAATTTGAGAGCAAAATTGTTTAAGGAAAATGTTCTTGTTTTGAGTGGGTTTTTATCAAAGAGAAAAACTTCTACCACTCTAGTTTTCACCCAAAATTAGTTTCTTCTAAGTTCCCATATTCATATATCTTGCATGGAGTTTGGCATCGTTTTATCTCTCCTGTTCAAAGAGAAGTTTCGGGTTTTCGTCTACATCCCATAAATAAAGGAGAAGAGTCTTTTTACTACATTGCCCACTTGGAGAAAAGCTCCTTGCTCGGGTGATGGTGACCTTATAAAGTCCGATCGGTGGATTTCGAGACCGCGGTGGAGTTCCAAGGTTATCCGCTAGGAAGAGGTATCTACAAGAAGAAGCGTCGAGGCTTGAGAGGGATCAAGTCGTGTGTTGTAAGCCTTTCGGTCTTGTATTTGTACTTTCGTATCTAGTGGATTTGAGGCTAGGGACATCCGAGGTTGTTTCCCGTCTTGGGTTTTTCCTCGTACATCGTGGCATAGTGGATTAATTGTTTATTTTATCTTTTACAAAATCACCTAGAACGCATTCTTAGGTAAAAAGATAAAAATTGGTTTAATTTAATCTCCACGTGTTTAATTTGGGTAATGTGTAGTTATTTTATTCAAGTCAATTAATTTAATTGTTAAAATTGGTTTGGCCTAATTTGATAAAATTACAAAATATGATTTAGGCAAATTCTAGGGCTTAGATGTTTAAGTTGAACCATCACATTCTAACGCTTCCGCATCTCGATATATACAAAAGGAAATTATAATATATATTTGATCAAAAAGAACTTTTAAATCCGGGGATCGCACGACTTCAAATTGGTATTAGAGCCAAAGTGATAAATTATTTCGGTAAAGATCCTTCAAATAATTTTTGGCTAAAATGGAATTTTCCCCATTTTCAAAATTACCTATTTTCGATGGTTCAAACTACGCGTATTGGAAAGCGCATATGAAATCGGCACTAAAATCTATCGACAAGAGAGTTTGGATGTTTGTTGTTAACGGGTGGTCCCCACCAACTTATTTAGAGAATGAGTTCAAACTTTCTAATTTTAATTCCCGTGGTTTAAATGCCTTGTTTAGCGCTGTCACACTGGATGAATTCCGACGTATTATGACGTGTGAAACTTCTAAAGAAGCTTGGGATATTTTACAACTAACTCATGAAGGAACTAGTGTGGTTAAAGCTTCGAAAATCCCAAACCTCATCACTCAATTTGAAACTATTAAAATGAACGATAATGAAACTTTTGATGAATTTTATGCTAGACTTTTCGATATTGTCAATTCATCGTTTAATTTGGGAGAGAAAATACCTAACAACCGAGTTGTAAAGAAAATTTTAAGGTCCCTACCCGATGGATTTATTCCAAAAGTGACCGTTTTAAATTCTTTACCATCTTTAGCCTCTACGAAATTAGAAGAGCTTATAGGTGATTTACAAACCTACGAACTAGATATGTTTCCCTCTAAAACTGAAAAAAAATTTGAAAAGGGCGTTGCTTTAAAATCCAGAAAAGAGGTCAAACAAGTAGTAGAGAGCGAGAGTGATAGTGACTCGGAAGACATGGCTTTGTTTTCTCGTAAATTTAGAAAATTTCTTAAATTTAACAAAGATAAATTTAAAAATGATTTTAAGAAATTTGAAACATCTAAGCATGACAAAGCCGAGAAGATCCCTAAAGCCGAGAAGATCCCTAAACCTATTAATGAAAATTTAAATAGGGACGAGTCTAATAGGTGTTTTGGTTGTGAGGGTTATGGCCATAGGGCTTCTGAGTGCCCCACTAAACTAAGGAAAGAGGGTAAATGACCCATTGCATATAATGCGACCCTTAGTGATAGTGATAAGGAAGAGGGGCCCGATTCTCCCACTAAGCCTAATTTTTTGGCTTTTATGGCTAGTCATGTGAGTGATAGTGAGAACTCGTCGGATGATGAAACTTTAACACATGACACTTCCAAGGTCATAGTTTATGATTCTCTTGTTTTTGATGATAGTGAGAGTAGAGAAGAAAGAGAGAGTAAAAATGAAGAAGAGGTTAATGCGAGTGAACTTCAAAATGCTTTTCAAGAACTTTATAAAGAGTCTATTAAATTAAAAAGAGCTAATTTGAAGTTAGAAGCTAGTTTGAATGAAAGTGTCAAGGTCGTTGATAATAGTATGTTGGTTGAAGACCTTAGGATACGGGAGAAAGCTCTTCTAGAGAAGCTTGAATATATAGAAGGGGAGAGAGATAGCCTTGGGGTTTAATGGAATCCTTGAAAAAGGAGCTTCTTGCTTTTGAAGAGCGAAATGTTTTATTAGAGTCTAACATCTTAGAATTGCAAAATAAATTAAAAGACTCTAGTAATGTTAAATTTGATTTGGAGTGTCGTTCGGAAAAATTAGGTAAAATCTTAGGAACGGTCCAAATTAAAAATGACACGTGTGGTTTAGGCTTCAATACCTGTAATGAATCTTCTCGTAAAGCCAAAACCAACATTTTAGGAGAATCTACTAGGAAAGCTTCTAGAGATCACTCCATAGGTAAATCTTTTCGACATGTTTTTACTTGTACACATTGTGGTCAAAAAGGTCATCTAAGGAAATTTTGTTTTGATCTTAAATGAATTCCTAGAAAATCCCAACGTAAAGCATCCAATGTATTTAAAATTCCTTCACCCCAAGATCATCATTCTTCATTAATTTGGGTTAGGAAATCCGACTTGGTTGCCTTGCAAAATAGGGTGTTTGATTCTCATTTACTTTCACATGCTTCCTCCCTTGCTAAATCTAAAGGATGAATGTGTTAGTGTTTGCATACTTTAGCGTTTGTACTTCATGCTATATTCACATGCTAAATGTATGCTTGTTTAATCATTGCCTAGGTTATGCCCCATGCTTAATCACACGCTAGAATAATGATTTTTGTTTATCTTTTGTATTTTATTTCTTTATTTTGTTTGCATTAAATAAAAAATACAAAAATATTTTGTTTATCATTTGGATTTTATCTCTTGGTAATTTAAGCTTAATGAAAAATTCAAATGATTTTTTTGTTTGTCTTTTGAGTATATATTTTTTTATTTTTGGTTAAAAATTTTAAAAACTCAAAAAGATTTATTTTGTGTGTAGTTTAGTTTGACACACATTAAGTGGCATATACTTGTGTTTGAATCCCTCCTTTAACGCTCCCATGTGGTTAGAACTTTTGGTTTAGATTGTCAATCCTTAAAATGTTCTTTACCATATTTTTATGGAGTAGTTGGATTTTGTATTGGTTAAATGGATTCTATTTTTATATGCCTCTATTCACACATGCACGAGATCCTTTGAATTTTTAACTTCATATGTATATTTTAGCTATGTGAGGTGTTCTCCTTCCAATCTTGTCATCTACATATTTGTGACTTAGGAGGACTAGTGCATGTCAAAATCCGTTGCACGTGAGATTTGTGTGAAAAATGAAAACATGATAAATATAAATGTGCACGGGGAAGGGCTCCGAAAGGACTAAGTGATCCTTTGCAATTGTAAGCCACCGTTTTGAATGGACCTAAAAGAAATACGTGGTCTAAAGGCCTAAAAACAGAAAATATGGCAATAAAAAGAAAAAACAATTGCCAAGGCCTATGTTTGATTGATATATTCATTCAAAATTAATATATGCTTATTGAGGGAGATTGGATGATATGTAACCGGTTTGCACAATGTCCATTTATCCTAGTTGTGTATTTCATGTCATGACTCTATTGGTTTGTAGAATCATCAATATGCTAGGCTTGTATGCATTGTGTATGTTTGTTCATTGAGTTCAATTTATATTGTCACATGAGGTTATATTCAAATGTGATGAAGTTTGCAATAAATTGAGAACTCCGTGAACATGTTTTAAGTGATTGGGTCTAAATTTAATCGATACTAGTTCACACCCCAACACTTCCATTTCCATATGACACATTTTTGCCATACGAGTGTGAAAGACTCTTATTATATTTAGTGCGTGTCATTTGTGTGTTTATATCTATATATGTGTACTTGAGTCTCTTTGATATATATTATGTATACATATATTTGATATTTTTGTTTAGTATTTTCTTTGATTTATAATTCATATATGCTTTAATTCATACTTGGTATCCATCTTATTGCATTCTTTGTTGATATCACGTGCTTAATAATTTATATATCATATTGGTATCATTTTATTGGATCCTAGTTGGTATCCGATGTTATTGTTTGGATTAGTTGAACTTTTGTTGCCCATATGCTTTAACGTTCTCATCACTATATGCACAATTACATGTTTTAGCTTGCTATCCCATTCTTTTATCCCTTGCTTAGTTTAGAGGGTTTATATGCTCTATTTGTTTGGGGGAGATAAGTTACTGTTTTGATTCTTTAACCTTTTGTCTATTCCTGAACAAAAAGGGGGAGAAAGATAGGGGTAGAAATGGTATCTAATCCTATTATTATCGTATCTTAGTTTGGGGGAGATTTATCTTAGGGGGAGACGTCTTTCTAAGTTGATCACTGATAAAGGGGAGAATTAATTTTGGGGGAGTATTTCTTTTAATTGCTTTAAATACTTTGATATTCCCTATGCATTTGATGAGTTTGTTAAGTGTTCAGGAATTCTTCTAAAGCAGCATCTCTCAATGGCAAAGCGTTTGATCCTTGGGTTGAGTCAAGTTTGGGTGGGTTATGTTTTGAGTCTAGTGAGCTTGACGGCCCTTTAGGATTTTTGTTTGGTTTTTGTCCCGGAATAGCCAAAGGGGGAGATTTCTAAGGACACAAATTTCCAATTGAGTCCATATATAGTTTTGGCTCAATTCCGGATAAAAACATTTATTCATAGGATTGTATTTAATTGTAATATTCTCAAGCCTATGAAGTGTTTGTTGAAGACGTAGCGGTAAAGAGTATAAAGCTTCATCCATATACCGGTTTTTGTGCCTCGTTTATACGTCATCAACCATAGTTCCATGCTCCCAAGGTATGAATGCAATATTATATATATAGGAGCTTGGAACAAGTTTTATTGGGTGTTAGGTTTAATAGAAACTGTGTTTTATTTTCAAAAAGAATTAATTAAAACTTTAAAATAAATTTATAAAGTTTTCTGGGCTAAAATCAAAATTTCCAAACTTTCTGGAAGTTCGTTCGATATGTTGTTCGAACGAAATTGTCATTCGAACCAGATGTCATTCGAACGAGATTACCAACGACTTCTCATTAAGACATACTGGAACTTCGTTCGAAATGACGTTCGAATGAGATTATCGTTCTAATGAGATTTCCAACGAGTTTCTAATGAGTTCATACTGGAACTTCGTCAGAAGACTCATTCGAACGAGAATTTCGTTCGAACGAGATGCCAGGCGGGAACAGTTTTTGGCAGTCTTAAGCAATTTTTCACCCACTTCCCCACTTGGTTCTTAACCAACCATTTTCAGATTTTATTATGTGCAGGAATAACATTTTCCAACTTAACTTTTCCATTCTAGTTCATCTCTTAGAGAGAATTTGAGAGCAAAATTGTTTAAGGAAAATGTTCTTATTTTAGTGGGTTTTTATCAAAGATAAAAACTTATACCACCCTAGTTCACACCCAATATTAGTTTCTTCGAAGTTCCCATATTCATATATCTTGCTTGGAGTTTGGCATCGTTTTATCTCTTCCGTTCAAAGAGAAGTTTTGGGTTATCTTCTACATCCCATAAAGAAAGGAGAAGAGTCTTGTTACTACATTGCCCACTTGGAGAAAGGCTCCTGGCTCGGGTGACGGTGACCTTATAAAGTCCGATCGGTATATTCCGAGATCGCGGTGGAGTTCCAAGGTTATCCTCTAGGAAGAGGTATCTACAAGAAGAAGCGTCGAGGCTTGAGAGGGATCGAGTCGTGTGTTGTAAGCCTTTCTGTCTTGTATTTGTAATTCCGTATCTAGTGGATTTGAGGCTAGGGCCGTCCGAGGTTGTTTCCCGTCTTGGGTTTTTCCTCGTACATCACGGCGTAGTGGATTAATTGTTTATTTTATCTTTTGCAAAATCACCTAGAACGCATGCTTAGGTAAAAAGATAAAAATTGGTTTAATTTAATCTCTACGTGTTTAATTTGGGTAATGTGTAGTTATTTTATTCAAGTCAATTAATTTAATTGTTAAAATTGGTTTGGTCTAATTTGATAAAATTACAAAATATGGTTTAGGCAAATTCTAGGGCTTGGATCTTTAAGTTGAACCATCACATTCTAACGCTTCCGCATCTCGATATATAAGAAAGGAAATTATAATATATATTTGATCAAAAAGAACTTTTAAATCCGGGGATCGCACGACTTCAGTTGCATTAGCCGGTAAGCATTTTAAATACTTGCTAAACTATTTTAAAACTATTTTACAATCGGGCTCTGACCGTTTGCTGTTATCTCTTCTCTCTTGTGTGTGTGTGTGTATATATATATATATGTGTGTGTGTGTGTGTGTATTATAGGTGCCCAGACACATGGGCGTCATACTTGGGATTCTTTGGATGGAACGTGTTGTAGCTTTTTTGTGAGTTACAGGCCATTGCTTAGACGACTTCATTGTTGACCCCACTTCTAGTTCAGTTTTATCCAGTGGGGCATGTGTCGCCCTTTTCCACTATTCAGATGGTTTTGTCAGAGATTGTAATTCTTTTACTTTTAGTATCTTTACTTCGGGATTTATTACTGTTAGGATGTTTTCCTTTGGTGTTTTAAAGTTGGGATTTGTTATTGATGGTTAAACTCTTGGATGTTCATTTATATTCTTATACTTAATGTGTGACTCTTAAAATGTTAATGGTCAAAGGTTTTATAATTGGATTTAATAAAATGGAAATAAGGTTTTAAATGGTTTTGGCACTTAGCTTAATTAATCAGGGTATTTAAATTTGAAAATTTTAATTTGCAACAGTGATGCTAAGAATGAACCAACTGTTCACCTTGATTTTAATTTAATAAAGGATTGATCGCCCGGTATTTAATTAGGCGAGGTGTCACATTAACCTAGGTTTTTGAAGTTAGATATAAAATTTGAAGCAACTCTATGATTAATTCTTAGAGTTTAATATTTTTTATTGGGACTAATATTATAGATCTCTTAACTCCGTTTGTCGAAGGCAACTAAAGTGTTTGAGAATATAATATACGTGTTGATAATTCTATCATTCTCATAAATTAATTTGTTGATTATATATTATATGGATTAACACCCTCACATGTTTAGTGTTTTGAATTACATTATGTTTATCCAATTAATTATATAGTTTTTGAGAATTTTATATTTAGCAAAATATTCGTACGGTTCGGGGGATTAAATCCCGTTACTATTTTTCCCAAATTTTTTTTCAAAACCAAAAATTTCTAGTTCTTTCTTTTCTTAGTTTAATTTGTAATTGCCTAGTTTAATTTATGTAGTTAAATTTTTTTTCCCAAAAAGTAAAATCGCATTTTCTTTATTTCGTGAGTTGACACCGAGATATTAATAGTCGACCGTACTGTCGTCAAAACGTTCTACATCCTATTCCCCGAGGATTCGACCCCGACTTACTGGGTATTACTTGAGTTATTGGCTTGCACTTGATCCATAGGTACTCACATATCAAACACATTCTGCATCACGTCAAGTGTTTGGCATCGTTGTTGGGGATTAGATAGACCTGTAAGTTAGTTCGAATTGATCTAAATTTGACTCCGATTCTTAACAAGCCAAAAAAATCATATATCCCAAAAATACAGAAGAAAAATAAAAATAACAATAAAAATATTCTCTCGAGTCCTTAAATGCAAAATACTCAGCCCAGTAAAAATTCTGAGCCAATAGTCGAACTCCATCCTTCTAGCAATAACACTCCAAACACTCTAAATTTTTGGGTACCACCTCCTATAATGAGTAATCAAACCATGAGTCAAATGTCTAGGAACTCCACTGAGGATAGTGATTCTTTAAGGGTGAGTACAATTTCGTACAATGCTAGTTTCGAAACGAGAGATGGTGTGATGTCGTACCACCCTATAAGAAACCTTTTATACCCCGAGCGAACCATCTCTGTAGGATGCATTACATTCTCGTATAATGCGGGTCAATTACACTTTATGCGTGCAAGATATTTAATGATCAAGCTTGCACCCAAGATGTTGTACGTCTCAAGATTTTTCCTTTCTCACTTAAGGCCAAGGCCAAGATTTGGCATTGGTCATTAGCACTAAAATCTATCGTTATGTGGAGAGACATGAAGGGTAAATTTCTCAAAAGTTCTTTCCCCCTCTCAGGAACAACTCTATTGGGTCTCAAATTCAGACTTTAAGCAAAATGATATTGAGCCTTTTGATAGATGTTGGGAGTGGTTCAACGAATTAGTCAATATGTGACCACATCATGGCTTTAAGAAGTGTAGAGTTATGTCCTACTTCCATCACGGGCGTAGTCTAAGCTCAAAGTAACTCGTTAATTATGTATCGAAATAAGGTGTCCAGAAGAGTTCGTCGGGTTAGATGCGGATGATGTGGAAAACCACTTTAATTATGTCTCAAAGACTACTCAATCTTGGGACACATCGGATCTGAACACCCAACCCAATGATGAAATCACATCCATAGCTCCTTCCTCATTTGGACTCCACCAATTGGAAAAGAAAGTTGAGTTGAAGCTCTAAATTAATTAATTATCCAAGCATTGCAGCGGGGACACCACATCATTGATAAGTCTACTTGGGAGCTGGAGGATGACATGAGAGAGAAGTATCCAGAGTTGTTTATCTTAGGTATGACCTAATTTTGAGGAAAAAATTCCTTTGTAACGGGGGAAGTTCGTAATACCCCATATTTTTGCATATTTAAGATTTAATTAATTTGGTAATTAAATTATTTTATTTTAAATTATGCGAGAGAAATAATTTAATTAAATTGAATAGTAATGTGACTATTAAATATTAATCGAGAGTGAGATAATGATTAATAATGTGAGTTAGATTTACTGAGTCAATAGTAAATGGTTAATGATTAGAAATTACGTTATAGAGAGTGATATGGGCATAATTGGAATTTATCTCAACTAGGAGTCACGTGTAGACTAACTTGGGGTAGAGATGAAATCTTTTTAGATTGACTAGAATGATGATTACGAGATCATGGATGAGTCCCGAAGGGTCGAATTAGTCAAAATAGTATACCCGAGGATGTCGATTGAGTCATGGGTCAATTTTAAGCAAAATCGGGACCATACGATAGTATATTGGTCATTTTACATTATGAGGTTTAGATACCCTCGGATTGTAGAACTCTTAATCATTGTGTAAGGATTAGGGGCTAGGTTTTAGAGGTTAGAACATACAGAGAAGCCATTAGAGACCAATATTGGATCTTAAGGAAGTGTTCTTGAGAAATTCAAAGGAGTCTTGCACCACAAACACTTGGGAAGGAAGATTGAAGGAGAAAAATAATCCACTTAACTTCTAATCCACAAAATCAGAGTCTACAGTACCAAGTCAACTGTTTATTTCAATCAATATGAAGTTATAATACTCATGTGACTAGGGTTTCAATTATATTGATTATTTTCATGATTTTTGGAAGAAAAGATTGATTTAAATGCATGTTTAGGTAGGAATTGCATGTTGAAAGATTTGATATCTGTAGAGGATAATAAAGTATAGATTTTGATTGATTATCTACGACTTAAATATGGGTTTTAATGAATAATAGGATGAACATGAAAACCAAGGGTGATAGAGGATTAGATGTTAGAATCCATCCTTGATTGTTATTTGTAATGTTTTGAATCAAAAATTACATTAAAAACTATCCTCATATATGTGAGAAGGATTTGGGACAATTGATTTGGATTTTAGTGGAGAAACATGGAAGTTATAGGTGTACTAATAGTGAAAACTGTATCTACGAAACGAAGAAGATGAGGTTCAGAGGGGAAAATCGGTTAAGTTCAGAGGGGTGAATTGGTTCGGTTCGAAGAAAAATGTAAAATCTCCATTTTTGCCTAGAACTCCTAAATTATTGTCAGGAAAACTTTTGGGAGATGTATATTAATAGGTTGTGTGTGTACCTATATGATTGATGTTATGAATGAGCATACCTACATTGCTTGCTATTAACGGAGGTTGTCGTGTAGTGGGGGAAACCACCTTGACGATTCCAGTGAGGTCTGGATTGGTGCCCCAGAACATAGTACTTATGGTGACTCACTATGTGACGTGTATTAGTGAGATCGGCATGTCGTTTGGGTACATTAGGTATGTGTGTATCCCAAAGTCTTAGAACTATGTTCGCCTCCACCGTTTGATTTTTGGTTCGAGGAGACATGCCTAACCAATAGTCCCCATTTAGTATAAGAGGTACTTGGACTGATAGCAGAGCATGCCCATTGTTTCACGGTGGTCCTATTGAGAGACACTGTATATATATATATATATATATATATATATATATATATATATATATATATATATATATATATATATATATATATATATATATATATTAGAGAGAAAACTATTTATATATACGATCGTGATTATTCTACTTACGTGTGACAGTAGACTAATAGATAATGTATATCTAAAGAATCAATTAAGTAGTGAAACTTAATTAATTGAATAAATGAGAAGATAAATGTAATGTTAATTTCAACTCTTAACATACGAGAAATGTTAATTGGGTTAGCGTACTATATGGGCGGTACATGGACTTAGAGATGTGAATAGTCTAGATAGTTACTTATGTCTAGTTAGCTTGGGTAGTACAACTAGGTAGGCTAAGTAGAGAACATTAGGCATGCAAAATAATTGAGGGGTGAGGAAACTCAAGAGAGTGTACGTGAACTTAACTTGTGCAATCAATAACCGAACTTTGAATTGTGATAAACTCTTGCTAAATATATTCAAAATGTTTTGAGTAATAACTCTTGCTATAAAAATATTTTGAAAACCTTTTAAGTGTCTATCCACAGGGACATCATACTTGATATTCTATTCCAAAGACACGTAGCTGCAATATAGGTGGATGCTTGTAGGAGTTTTGATTAGATGATTTATTTACTCATCTCCTAGTGTAGGATCTATTGGGATGACTTCAGTATTAGAATCTTCATATGGGCATGTTGCCACATTCAAATTTTATTCAGTTATTATTATGTTGGATTCAGTTAGTTTGGTTTTAGCCGATGGTTTATTCAATAATACTTTATTTATAAAAATCTTGTGATAGATTAGACTCTTTATTAGTGTATTGTTTTAATTTGATTTTCCGCATGTTGTTATCTGTTTAATGAAATATTAAATTTGGCGCTGGTTTAATTAACTAATAGGTGATTAGTAATTAGTTTGGTTTTCGACAGTGATGCTAAGAATAAACCAATTTGTAATTCCTTATTTAATTTAATAAATGACAGATTAGCTGGTATTTAATTAGATGGGGTGTCACACATTGGTCCCACGCGAGGTGTGGGTGTCGTTCATGGGGCCGTTTGGGTGGTGTTTTATTGTTTTACCCTCTAACGCCATGTTTTCAATCCTAAGTGTATATATTCCTAAATTATCTCCGTTCTCTAAAATAAGGGGTGTCATTACCATGCAGTCAGTTCCTACGAGTTACATTGGTTCTGTACAAGGTGTTGGTGCCGCTCATGGAGCCATTTGGTAGGTGTTTCGGAGTTTCTCCCTCTAATGCCATGTTTTCAATCCTAAGTGTAGATATTTTCAAATTATCTTCATTCTCTCAAACCCGGGGTCTCATGACTACGCGGTCAGTTCCTACAAGTAATATTAGTCTCGTACGAGGTGTGGGTACTACTCACGGAGCCATTAGGGTGGTGTTTTGGGGTTTCTCCCTCTATCGCCATGTGTTCAAGACTAATTGTAGATATTATCAAATTATTGTCGTGCTCTCAAACCAAGGGTCCCGTGACCACGCGATGAGTTCTTACGAGTTAGATTGGCCCCGTGCGAGGAGTTGGTGCCACTCACAAGGCTGTTTGGGGGGGGGGTGTTTCGAGGTTTCGCCCTCTAATGCCATATTCTTAAGCTGAAGTCTATATATTCTTAAATTATCATTGTTCTCTCAAACCTGGAGTCATGTGACCATGCGGTCAGTTCCTACGAGTTACATGGGTCCCGTGCGAGGTGTGGGTGCCGCTCATGGGACCGTTTGGGTGTGTTTCTGGGTTTCTCCCTCTAACGCCATATTTTCAAACCGAAGTTTAGATATTCTCAAATTATCATCGTGCTCTCAAATCGGTGTTCTCGTGACCACACCGTTAGTTCCTATGAGTAATACTGTCCTCGCGCGAGGTGTTGGTTCCCGCACAAGGGGATGTTTGGGCATGTTTTGGGGTCTCACCCTCTAATGCCATGTTTTCTATCCTAAGTGTAGATATTCTCAAATTATCGCCCTTCTCTCAATATGGGGTTCCCGTGACCACACACTCAGTTCCTACAAGTTACACTCGTCTTGTGCGAGGTATTGGTGCCTGTCACGGGGCGGTTTGGGGGTGTCTCGAGGTTTTTCCCTCTAACACCATGTTTTTTAGGATAAGTGTAGATATTCTTAATTTATCGCCGTGCTCTCAAATCGGGGGCCTCGTGACTACGCGGTCTGTTCCCAAGAGTTACATTAGTCCTGTGAGAGGTGTGGGTGCCGCTCAACGGGCCATTTGGGGTGGTGTTTTGGGGTTTCTCCCTCTAACATCATGTTTTCAAGCGTAAGTGTAAATATTCTCAAATTATCCCCATGCTCTCAAACCAGGGGTCTCGTGACTATGCAATCACTTCCTACGTGTTACATTGGTCCCGTGTGAGGTGTGGGTGCGGTTCACGGGGCCATTTTGATGTTGTTTTGGTGTTTTTCCCTCTAACACTGTAAGGACACAAGTTTTCGATTGAGTCTTAATGTATTGTTGACTCAATTCCAAACAAAAACATTTGAGTCATATGATAGTGTTCATGTGTATCCATCTAAGCCTATGACGTGTTAGTTGATGACGTAGCGGCCAAGAGTATAAAGCTTAATCAAATACCGAGTTTAGTGTGCCTCAATTTCACGTCAACAACATTGATTCCAATCCTCCTGAGGTATGAATGAAATATATATAAGCTTGGAAATTTATTGGGTGTAATTTATAATTTTTATAAAATTATTTTAATGACTTTGTTTTACTCCAAAAATATTTTTTAGAACTTTTCATAAAAAATTTTGGACTTAAAATGTATTGGGTATTTTCTGACACGTCGTTCGAATGAACTGGAATGTCGTTCAAACGAGATTCCTATGTCGTTCGAACGAACTGGCATCTCGTTCGATGCCAGTTCATTCGAACGAGACTTCTAACAAATTTCCTTTTTCCTTTCTGGAACCTCGTTAGTAAAGTCGTTTTGGGTTTCCTTCTACATCCCACAAAGAAGAAGATTGTTTTCTATGACATACCCACTTGGAGAAAGGCTCCTTGTTCGGGTGGTGGTGACCAAAAAAGTATAATCGGTGGATTCCGAGACTGCAGTGGACCTTCGTGGTTATTCTCTAGGTAGAGGTGTGTACAAAAAGGAGCGTCGGGGCTTGGACGGAGTCAAGTCGAGTGTTGTAAGTCTTTTTGTCTTGTACTTGTAAATTGGTACTTAGTGGATTTGAGGCTAGGTCCGTCCGAGGTTTTTTATCGTTGTGGGTTTTTCCTTGTACATCGTAGCGTAGTGGTTATTTGCTTATTTTATCTTTTGCTAAATTCACATTAGATGCATCCGTAGGTAAAATAATAAAATTGCACTATTCATGCTTAAGTTGGTGCCAAAATTAATTTGGGTAATGTTTAATTAATTTAGTTCAAGTCATTAATTTTATTGGATAAAATTTGGTTTGGCCTAATTTGCAAAATTTAATTAATTAATTATTATGCAAATTTCTAGGACTTGGATTGAATTAAGTTGTCTAAGTGAAAATTAATTTGTTGATTAATTTAGTTTCACTTTGAGTTTAAGTTATGTTTTAATTTAAAAGAAATTAAAATTTGGTTTATGTACTTGTTTAATTGAACCATCTATATTTCGCATCTAAAAAGGAAATAACTTTTTATGAAATTGAAAATTGGGGGTCCAACTATCGTTTCCAACAAGTGGTATCAGAGCATTGATTTACAAAAACTCACATTTTCAAATTTGTATCAGAGTCGGAGCGCTAATTTATCGTGTTAAAGATCCATTTTTCGGCCTTTATAATTTTGTGCTCCTTGTATTTTTAAGTGGTTCATTTTTTTCTCACTCTCTTTTTTGTTTTGTATCTCTAGATGGGACGACTTAATGATATTTTGTCCATTTCTAATGATAATGAAGTTTTTGATATTCGAGAGGATTTTAATGGGCTTAATAAGTGTAATGAAAAATTAAGAGAATTAAATTTGAGATTTGCAAAAATAATTAAATTTATTGAAAATGAAAATTCTTGTTTTAAAACTAAAGTTGAGTTTTTGCAAAACTCCCTATCTCAAAAAGATATTTTTCATGAAAAATTCATGGACATAAATTACAATTTTAATATTTTAAAAAAGTCCAAGGAAGAGAGTGATAGTAGAGAAAAGACTCTTAGGGACAAGTTTGCTCACATTGAGGGGGAGCGTGATAACCTTCTAGGAGTTATAGCAAATTTAAAGGAGTCCCGTAGATTTGAGGAGTTTAATTTATTACTTGAGTTCGAAATTTTGAAAATGAATAGTGATTTACTTGACTCGAGTAGTAGTTGTAATGGTTCTAGCTCATCTTGTTCAAATATTTCGGTTGCTAAAGCTAAGACCATTGTTTGTTTTAGAGGGTCAACTTTATCCAAAGACTTTAGAAAAGGTCACATCTTAGGTAAAATTCCTCGTGTTTACACATACTTGCATTGTGGTAGGAAAGGTCACCTTAGGTCATTTTGTTTTGATCTTAAAAGAATTCCTAGGAAGTCTATGTCTAACCTTTCATTAGTTCCCAATCCCCATCATTTTAAATATACATCTATATGGGTTAGGAAATTATTTTTAGATGCACTAGATATTAGATTTGTTGATTCTGATTTTCTTTCACATGAAACCTCCCTTGCTAAATTTAAAGGTTGAATGTGTTAGTGTTGTTTGCATACTCTAGCTTTTTGTGCTTCATATTATATATCATTGCTAGGTGTATGCATGTTTAGTCATTTTCTAGTCATTTCTTTATTTCACATCTCATGCTAGAAATCATGACTTGTTTATCTTTTGTATTATATTTGCTTCATTTTAAGTATGCATTAAATGAAAAAATACAAAAAGTTTTTTTTTTTTATCATTTGTGTTTTTTTCTTTTTATTAATTTAAGATTATTGAAAAATACAAATGATTTTTGTGTGTCTTTTGAGTAAATATTTTTTATTTTTGGTTAAAAATTGTCAAAAACTCAAAAAGATTTTTTTGTTTGTATTTTAGTTTTACACACTCTATGTGGCATATATTTGTGTTTGAATCCCTTGTTTTTCGCTTCAATGTGGCTAGAACTTTTGGTTTAGATTGTCAATCCTTAAAATGTTCTTTACCATGCTTACATAGAGTAGTTGGATTTTGTGCTGATATAATGGATTCTATTTTTATATGCCACAATTCACACATGAACGAGCTCACTTGAAACTATAACTTCATATGTATATTTGATCTTTGTGAGGTGTTCTCCTACCAATCTCGTCATCTACATGTTATGTGACCTAGGAGGACTAGTGCATGTTAAAATTCGTTGCATGTGAGATTTGTGTGAGATATAAAAATGATATATATAAATGTGCACGGGGAGGGGCTCCGAAAGGAAAAATCATCCTTTGCGAGTAAGCCACCATTTGTTTGAACCTAAAAGAAGTACGTGGTCCAAAGGCCTAAAAGAATAATGGCATTAAAAGAAAATATTTGGCAAGGCCTATTTTGTTTAGTTGATTTATTCATTCAAAAGATTGAAATAATATGCTTATATTGAGAGAGTTTGGATGGTATATCAATGGTTTGCACAATGTCCATTTATCCTAGTTGTACTTTCCATGTCATGACTCTATTGGTTTCTAGAATCATCAAAATTCTAGGCTTGTATGCATTGTGTATGTTTTTTCATTGGGTTGAATCTATATTGTCAAATGAGGTTATATTCAAATGTGATGAAGTTTGCACTCAAATGAGAAATCCGTGAACATATTTTAAGTGATTGGGTCTAAATTTAATTATTGATAGTTCACACCCCAACACTTCCGTTTCCATATGACACATTTTTTCCATTCGAGTGTGAAAAGATTATTTTATTTTGTGTCATGTGTGGTATTTATGCCTAGTATATGTGCGTGTGCGTTAATTATATTTATTATGTACTCATATATGAGGTATTCTATTTGTATTTGCTTTGATTTCTAGTCCATATATGCTTCTACTTCAAGATTGGTATCTATCGTGTTGCATTCTTTGTTGATATCACATGCTTAATACTTTATGTATCATATTGGTAACATTTTCTTGCATCTTAGTTGTTATCCTTTATTCTTTGTATGGATTAGTTATGCTTTTGTTGCCTATATGCTTTCATGTTCTATGCTTTGTATGAATTTTTTTTTTATTAATTCTATCACTTTTATCTATTCCTAAACAAAAAGGGGGATAATGATAGGGCGAGAAATGGTATCTAATACTATTGTAATCGTATCTTAGTTTGGGATATTTATCTTAGGGGGGGACGTCTTTCGAAGTAGGTCATTCATTTGATAAAGGGGAGAATTAATTTAGGGGGAGTATTTATTTTATACGCATTTAATATTCTTATTACCTATGTGTTTGATAGTTTGCTTAAGTGTGCAGGAATTCTTCAATATGGCAACTTTCTAAATCGGCAAAGATATTGATCCTTGGGTTTTTGAGTCAAGCTATGTAATTTTTATTTTGGGTGGGATATTTTTTTAAGTATAGTAGAGCTTGACGACCCTTTAGGATTTTTGGTTGGTTTTTGTTCCGGAATAGCCAAAGGGGGAGATTTGTAAGGACACAAGTCTCCGATTGAGTATTAATGTAGTGTTGGCTCAATTTCGGACAAAAATATTTGAGTAATAGGATAGTGTTCATGTGTATCCATCCAAGCCTATGACGTGTTAGTTGAAGACGTAGCGGCCAAGAGTATAAAGTTTGATCAAATGTCGGGTTTAGTGTGCCTTGTTTCTATGTCAACAACATTGATCATTACATATAAATATAGGAGCTTGGAACAATGTTTATTGGGTGTATTTTTGTTCTAAACTGAGGTTTATTTGCAGAAGGTTTCTTTAAAACTTTAAAATAAAGTTTTTGGGCTAAAAATCAAATTTTAAACTTTCTAGGATTTCGTTCGAAATTGCCATTCGAACGAGTTTGTCGTTCGAACGAGAATTTCGTTCGAACGAGAATTTTGTTCGAACGAGGTTTGACAATGACTTACCTCTGGAACCTCGTTAGATAGTTCGTTCGAACGAAATGTCGTTTAAACAAAAATGTCGTTCGAACGAGATTTCGGCGGAAACAGTTTTTGGAAGTTTTTTTAGCACTTTCCCACTACTTTGTCCCACTACTCTTTCATAGAATTTAATGTCTTCAGGACCAGAATTTTGATAAGAACTTTTTCCATCTCCTAGAGAGTTTTGGTGAGCTTAATTCTTTCATAAAAAGTTCCCTTGGTTTTTGTTAAAAGTTTTTCATCCTTATAACAAAACCAAGTTAAACACCCAATAGTTTGTTTATCCAAGTATCTTCCATATATATCTTACTTGGAGTGTTTGGCACCGGGTTTATCTCTACACCTCAAAGAAGAGAAGTTTGGGTTTCCTTCTACATCCTACAAAGAAGAAGATTGTTTGCTATGACATACCCACTTGTATAAGGGCTCCTTGTTCGGGTAGTGGTGATCGAAAAAGTCCGATCGGTGGATTGTGAGACTGCGGTGGACCTCCGTGGTTATTCTCTAGGCAGAGGTGTGTACAAGAAGGAGTGTCGGCACTTGGATGGAGTCAAGTCGAGGGTTGTAAGTATTTTTGTCTTGTACTTGTAAATCCGTACTTAGTGGATTTGAGGCTAGGGCCGTCTGAGGTTTTTTTCCGTTGTGGGTTTTTCCTCATACATCGCGGTGTAATGGTTATTTGCTTATTTTATCTTTTGCTAAATTCACATTAGATGCATGCTTGGGTAAAAAGATAAAATTGATTTAAATCACTACTCGTGCTTAAGTTGGTGATAAAATTAATTTGGATAATGTTTAATTAATTTAGTTCAAGTCATTAATTTTATTGGATAAAATTTGGTTTGGCCTAATTTGCAAAATTGAATTAATTAATTGTTAGGAAAATTTCTAGGACTTGGATTGAATTAAGTTGTTTAAGTGAAAATTAATTTGTTGATTAATTTAGTTTCATTTTGAGTTTATGTTATGTTTTAAATTAAAAATAATTAAAATTTTGTTTATGTACTTGTTTAATTAAACCATCTCTATTCCACATCTAAAAAGGAAATTACTTTTTGTGAAATTCAAAATTGGGGGTCCAATTATCATTTCCAACATATCAGAGCATTGGTTTAGAAAAACTCACGTTTCCAAACACTATGTTTTCAAGGCTAAGTGTAGATATTCTTAAATTATCACCATGCTCTCAAACTGGGGGTCTCATGACTACGTGATCAGTTCCTACGAGTTACATTGGTTCTGTGTGAGGTGTGGGTGCCGCTCACGGGGACATTTGGGTGTGTTTTGGGGTTTCTCCCTCTAATGCCATGTTTTCAAGCCTAAGTGTAGATATTCTCAACTTATCTCCGTGCTCTCAAACCAGGAATCTCATGACCACGCGGTCAACTCGTAGGAGTAACATTGGTTTTATGTGAGTTATCGGTGCTGCTCACGGGCCATTCGGGTGGTGTTTTGGGATTTCTCCCTCTAACACCATATTTTCAAGCCTAAGTGTAGATATGCCCAAATTATATCCATGCTCTCAAAATGGGGGTCTCGTGACAACGCAATCAGTTCCAACGAGTTACATTGGTCCTGCGTGAGGTATGGGTGCCGCTCACGGGGCCATTTGGGTGGTGTTTTGGGGTTTCACCCTCTAATGTCATGTTTTTAAGACTAAGTGTAGATACTCTCAACTTATCACTATGCTCTCAAACCGGGAGTCTTGTGACCACGTGATCAATTCCTACGAGTAACATTGGTTTCGTGCGAGTTGTTGGTGCCTCTCACGGGGCCATTGGGGTGGTGTCTTGGGATTTCACCCTCTAACACCATGTTTTCAAGCCTAAGTGTAAATATTCTCAAATTATCACCGTGATCTCAAATCTGAGGTTCCATGACCACGCGGTCAGTTCCTACGAGTTACATTGGTCCCGTGCGAGGTGTGGGTGCCGCTCATGGGGCCGTTTGGGTTGTTTCGAGGATTCACCATCTAATGCTATGTTTTTAATCCTAATTGTAGATATTCTCAATTTATCTCTGTCAGCTCAAATCGGGGGTACTGTGACTACTCGATCAGTTCTACGAATTATATTGGTCATGTGCAAAGTGTTGGTGCCTGCATAAGGGGCCAATTGAGGGTGTTTTAGGGTTTCTCTTTTTAATGCCATATTTTCAAGCCTAAGTGTAGATATTATCAAATTATCATTGTGCTCTCAATCTGGGGCTTCGTGACCACGTGGTAAGTTCCTACGAGTTATATTGGTCCTGTGCAAGGTGTTGGTGCCTCTCACGGGACCGTCTTGGGGGTGTCTCGGGGTTTTTCCCTCTAAAGCCATGTTTTCGAGATTAAGTGTAGATATTCTCAAATTATATCTATGCTCTAAAATTGGGGGTCCCGTGACCACGCGATTAGTTCCTACGAGTTACTTTGGTCTCGTGCGAGGTTGTTGCCAGTCATGGGGCCGTTTGGGGTGTGTTTCGGGGTTTCGCCTTCTAATGCCATGATTTCAAGCCTAAGTGTATATATTCTCAAATTATTATCATGCTCTCAAACCAGGCTTCCCGTGACCATGCGGTCAGTTCCTACGAGTTACATTGGTCTCGTGTGAGTTATGGGTGCTACTCAGGGGGGCCTTTGGGGGTGTTTTGGGGTTTTGACCACTAACTCTATGTTTTCAAGTCTCATTATAGATATTCTCAAATTATCGGTGCGCTCTCAAATCAGGGGTCCCATGACCACACAGTCAGTTCCTTTGAGTTATATTTGTCCTGTACGAGCTGTTGGTGCCCACACATGAGGCTGTTTGGGCGTGTTTTGGGCTTTCGCCATCTAACGTCAAGTTTTCATGCCTAAGTGTAGATATTCTCAAATTATCACCGTGCTCTTAATTTGGGGGTCTCGTGACGACGCGAGCAGCTCCTACGAGTTACATTGGTCCTGTGCGAGGTGTTAGTGCCTCTCACGGGACCGTTTTTTTTTTTTGGGGGGGGGGGGGTCTCGGGGTTTGCCCTTTAACACCAAGTTTTCAAGCCTAAGTGTAGATATTCTCATATTATTACCATGATTTGAAATTGGGGGTCTCAGGACCACACGGTAAGTTCCTATGAGTTAAATTGGTTCTGTACGAGGTTTGGGTGCCACTCACGGGGCCGTTTGGGGTGAGTTTCGGGGTTTTACCATCTAATGCCATGTTTTCAACCCCAAGTGTAGATATTCTCAAATTATCATCGTGCTGTCAAACCAGGGAGCTCGTGACTATGCGGTTAGTTCCTACGAGTTACATTGGTCCCGTGAGAGGTGTGGGAGCCGCTCATGGGGCCATTTTGGTGGTGTTTTGAGGTTTCTCCCTCTAACACCATGTTTTCAAGTCTAAGTGTAGATTTTCTCAAATTATTATTGTGCTCTAAAATCAGGGGTCTCATGATGACGCGGTCAGCTCCTACGAGTTACATTGGTCCCATGCAAGGTGTGTGCCCCGCTCATGGGACCATTTCGGTGGTATTTTGGGGTTTCATCCTTTAACGCCATGTTTTCAAGTTTAAGTGTTAATATTCTCAACTTATCTCCATGATCTCGACTTGGGGGTATCGTGATCACGCGTTCAGCTCCTATGAGTTACATTGGTTTCGTGCCAGGTGTCGGTGCCGCTCATTGGGACATATGGCGGGGTGTTTCGCCCTCTAACGCTATGTTTTCAAGCCTAAGTGTAGATATTATCAAATTAACAACGCGCTCTCAAATCGGGGCTCTCGTATCATGCGGTCAGTTGTTAGGGGTTATATTGGTTCCTTGCGAGGTATCGGTGTTGCTCACGGGGCCATTTGGAGGTTTTTCCCTCTAACGCCATATTTTCAAGCCTAAGTGTAGATATTCTCAAATTCATCTTGCTCTCAAACCGGGGGTCCTGTGACCACGTTTGGTGGGTGGTTCGAGGTTTTTCCCTCTAATGCCATTTTTCAGAATAAGTGTATATATTCTCAGATTATCTTCGTACTCTCAAATCGGGGGTTTCGTGACCACGCGGTCAGTTGCATTACATTGGTCCCGTGCGAGGTGTTGGTGCCGCGCACGGGGCCGTTTGGGGTGTTTTGGGGTTTCTGCTCTAACGCCATGTTTTCAAGCCTAAGTGGAGATATTCTCAAATTATCATCGTGCTCTCAAACCAGAGGTCCCATTACCATGCGGTCAGCTCCTATGAGTTACATTGGTCCCATGCGAGGCGTGGGTGTTGCTCATGGGGCTGTTTGTGGGTGTTTCGGGGTCTCTCCCTCTAACGCCATCTTTTTAAGCCTAATTGTATATATTCTTAAATTATCTCCGTACTCTCAATCCGAGAGTCCCTTGACCACGCGGTCAGTTCCTAGAGTTACATGGGTCCCATGCGAGGTGTGGGTGTCGCTCACGGGGTCGTTTGGGAGTGTTTTTGTGTTTCACTCTCTAATGCTATGTTTTCAAGACTAAGTGTAGATATTCTCAAATTATCATTGTGCTCTAAAATAAGGGGTCCCATGACCACGCGGTCAGTTCCTACGAATTATATTTATCCTATGGGAGGTGTTGGTGCCCGCACAAGGGGTCATTTTGGTGGTGTCTCGGGGTTTTGCCCTCTAACGCCATGTTTTTGAGCCTAAGTCTATATATTCTAAAATTATATCCATGCTCTCAAATCGAGGATCACATGACAACGCGGTCAGTTCCTACGAGTTACATAGGTCCCGTGCAAGGTTTGGGTGCCACTCACGAGGTCGTTAAGGGTGTGTTTCGAGGTTTCACCCACCGATGCCATGTTTTCAAGCGTAAGTGTAGATATTCTCAAATTACCGTCATTCTCTCAAACCAAGGGTCTCATGACTATAAAGTCAATTCCTACGAGTTACATTGGTCCCGTGCAATGTGTGGGTGCTACTCACGGGGCCATTTTGGTGGTGTTTTGGTGTTTCACTCTCTAACGCCATGTTTTCAAGCCTAAGTGTAGATAATATCAAATTAATTTCGTGCTCTCAAATTAGGGGTCTCCTGACCATGAGGTTAGTTCCTACGAGTTACATTAGTTCCGTGCGAGGTGTCGGTGCCACTCATGGGGCCATTTGGGTGGTGTTTCGCCCGCTAATGCTATGTTTTCAATCCTAAGTGTAGATATTCACAAGTTATCGTCGTGCTCTCAAATCGAGTGTCTTGTGACTCCGTGGTCAGTTCCTATGAGTTATATTGGTCTCGTGCAAGGTGTGGGTGATGCTCACGGGGCCATTAGGGTTGTGTTTTGGGATTTCACCCTCTAACACCTTGTTTTCAATCCTAAGTGTAAATATTCTCAAATTATCATCATGCTCTCAAACCCGGAGTCCCATGACCATGAAGTCAGTTCTTACGAGTTATAATGGTCCCATGCGAGGTGTGGGTGCTACGCACGGGGTCATTTGGGGGGCATTTTGGGGTTTCTCCCTCTAACACTATTTTTTCAAGTCTAAGTGTTGATATTATCAAATTTACCGTGCTCTGAAATCTGGGGACCTGTGACCACGCGATCAATTCCTATGAGTTACATAGATCTCGTGCAAGGTGTGGGTTCTACTCACGGGGCCATTTGGGGGTGTTTTGTGGTTTTCCCTCTAACGCCATGTTTTTAAGAATAAGTATAAATATTGTCAAACTATCGTCGTGATGCTAAAGTGGAGGTTTTGTGACCACGCGGTTAGTTCTGACGAGTTACGATAGTCTCGTGTAAGGTGTCGATACCGCTCATGGGACCGTTTATAAGCCTAAGTATATATATTCTTAAGTTATCATCATGCTCCCATGACCATGTGGTCAGTTCCATGAGTTACATTGGTCCTGTACGAGGTGTGGGTGTCGCTCACGGGTCCATTTCGAGGTGTTTCGGGGTTTCACCCTCTAACGCTATGTTTTCAAGACTAAGTGTAGATATTATCAAACTATCACCATGCTCTCAAATCGGGGTTTCTGTGACTACGCGGTCAGTTCCTACAAGTTATATTGGTCCCATGGGAAATCTTAGTGCCTGTACACGGGGTCATTTGGGTGTGTTTCGAGGTTTTGCAGTCTAACACAATGTTTTCAATTTAAGTCTAGATATTCTCTAATTATTGCCATGCTCTCAATTCATGGGTCTCGTGAACACGCAATCAGTTCATACGAGTTACATTGGTTTGGGGGTCCCGTGACCATGCAGTCAGTTCCTACAAGTTACATTGGTCCCGTGTGAGATATGGGTGCCACTCACGAGGCCGTTTAGAGGGTTTTTTGGGGTTGCGCCCTCTAACACCATGTTTTTAATCCAAAGTGTATATATTCTCAAATTATAGTTGTGATATCAAACTTTCAATTTGGTGACTACGCGATCAGTTCCTATGAGTTACATTGGTCCCGTGCGAGGTGTGGGTGCCTCTCATAGGGCCATTTGGGTGTTGTTTTTAGGTTTTTCCCTCTAACGCCATGTTTTGAAGACAAAGTGTAGATATTCTCAAATTATGTCTGTGCTCTCAAATTGGGGTCCTGTTACCACGCGGTGAGTTCCTATTAGTTATTATGGTGTTGTGAGAGGTTTAGGTGGCAGTCACAGGGCTGTTTGGGGCATATTTCGGGGTTTCACCCTCTAATGCCATGTTTTCGAGCCGTAGTGTATATTTTCTCAAATTATCATCGGCCTCTCAAATCGGGGGTCCTGTGATCACGCTGTTAGTCCCTACGAGTTACATAGATCCCGTGCGAGGTTTGGGTGTCGCTCATGGGGCTGTTTGGCGGGTGTTTCGGGGTTTTGCCCTTTAACGCCATATTTTCAAGACTACGTCTAGATATTCTTAATTTATTTCCATTCTCTCAAATTGGTGGTCCCGTCAACACACGACCAATTCCTTCGAGTTGCATTGGTCCCATGCGAGGTGTTGGTGCTGCTCACGGGGCCGTTTAGGGGGTCTTTCAGGGTTTCACCCTCTAACTCCATGTTTACAAGCCTAAGTGAAAATATTCTCAAATTATTGCCATGCTCTCAAACTGGGGATCCCATGACCATGCGGTCACTTCCTACGAGTTACATTGGTCGCTACGAGTGTTAGTACTAATCACAGGGCTTTTTACGGGTTTTATGGGGGTTTCCCCCTCTAATGCCATATTTTCTAGCCCAAGTGTAGATATTCTCAAAATATCACCATGCTCTCAAACTGGGGGTTTCATGACCAAGCGATCAGTTTCTATGAGTTACATTGGTCCCGTGAGAGGTGTGGGTGCTACTCACGGGGCCGTTTGGCGGGTGTTTCAAGATTTCGTCCTCTAACACCATGTTTTCAAGCCTAAGTGTAGATATTCTCAAATTTTCACCGTGATATCAAGCCGGGGGTCCCGTGACAACATGGTCAGTTACTACGAGTTAAATTGGTCCCGTGCGAGGTGTTAGTGCCGCTCACGGGGCCGCTTGGAGGGTTCGCCCACAAACACCTCATTTTCAAGCTTCAGTGCAGATATTCTCAAATTATCATCGGGCTCTCAAATCAGGGATCCTGTGACCACATGATTCGTTCCAATATGTTACATTAGTCCTATGCAAGGTGTTGGTGCCTCTCATAAGGTCGTTTGGGATGTGGTTTTGGGGTTTTCCATCTAACGCCATGTTTTCGAGCCAATGTGTAGATATTCTCAAATTATTTCCATGCTCTTAAACTCGGGATCCTGTGACCCTGCGATCAGTTCCTATGAGTTACATTCGTCCTGTACGAGGGCTGGGGGCGCTCAAGGGGACTTTTGGGGGGGATTTCTGGGTTTTGCCCTCTAACACCGTATTTTTAAGCCTATGTGTAGATATTCTCAAATTATCATCGTGCTCTCAAATCAGGGGTCCCGTGACCACGTGATCAGTTCCTACGAGTTGCATTAGTCTCGTGTGAGGTGTGGGTGCCACACACGGGGCCTTTTTACAGGTTTCCCTTAACGCCATGTTTTCATGCCTAAGTGTATATAATATCAAATTATCGTTGTGCTCTCAAACCGGGGCTCCGGTGACTATGTAGTTAGTACTTATGAGTTACATTTGTCTCGTGCGAGGAGTTGGGTCCTCTTTTGGGGTTGTTTGATGTGTGTTTTAGGGTTTCACCCTCTAACACCATGTTTTCGAGCCTAAGTGTATATATTCTCAAATTATCGTCCTGCTCTTAAACCGGGGATCCCGTGACCATGTGGTAAGTTCCTATGAGTTATATTAATCCCCTATAAGGTGTGGATTCCGCTCATAGAGCTTTTGGGGGGTGTTTCGAGGTTTTTCCCTCTAATGCCATGTTTTCAAGCCGAAATGTAGATATTCTCAAATTATCACCGTGCTCTCAAGTCGGGAGGTAACTTTTAGGTAAATAAATGAGTTTAAATTTCAAATATCAAGTGGTTCCGTGATTATGGGAAATTTGATTGAAGTTATCTTTGACACGATTGATATGCCCCCGCAAGTCGATGGTTGTCGTGACTGAATCACCAACTTATCTGAATGAACATGAACCGACATGAAGAAAGTCCTTTGGTGAAGATAACTACGAGTTGATCAACTGTAGAGATAAATTGAACTTGAAGAGATTTCTTGGCAACTTGATAAAGAACAAAATGAAAATTAATCTCAACATGTTTAGTGCGTACATGAAAAACGAGATTGATTGAAAGATAGGTTGCACCAATCTTATCGCACAAAAGAATAGGTGGTTTTGGATAAGTAATACCATGTTCAGTTAATAAGTATTTGAGCCAAATTAATTAAGTGGAAACATCAGCAAGAGTGTTATATTCATCTCCAGTGGATTAGAGGGAAATCGATTTTTATTTCTTTGATTGCTAGGAAATAATATTAGAGCCAATAAAAATTGCACACCTGCCCGTGGATTTACGATCATCAACACAACTGGCCCAGTCAAAATCCATATAAAGTCTTGTAGGTGGAGTGAAGAATTTTTTATGAGGTGTAGACCATAATAAGATGTGTGGTTGAGATATCGAAGAATTCTTTTAAGAAGAGACCAATGAGTGTCTGTCAGAGTGTGCATGAATTAGCATGCTTTACTTACCATAAAGGAAATATCGAGATAGGTTAGAGTGAAATAGTGAAGTTCACAGATGGCTTGCCGATAAGGAGTAGGATTATTTAAGGGTGTGCCGTTGATAAGAAAGAGTTTGAGGTTGGTGGGAAACGTGGTGGTGAGAGGTTAATAATTAAACATTCCAAGATGATGAAGAAGGTCAATGACATATTGTTGTTAAGAGAGTAATATGCTAGTAGAGGTGGAAACTATTTCAATTATGAGAAAGTAGTGGAGAGGAATAAGATTTTTTAGGCAAAATTCCAGACCAAGGGTAGAGATAAGGGATTGAATTAATGAAGATGAATTTCCAACAATGAGAAAATCATCTATGTAGATAAGGAGATAAATGATGGTGGTTCCGGATTGATAAACGAAAAAAAAGGTTTCAGTTTTGGAACTAATAAAGTGTTGCAAATTTAGGAACTGAGTAAGGCGATAAAGCCAAGCATGAGGGAATTGTTTAAGACCATAAAAGGAAAGATGAAGATGACAGACACGAGTGGGTTTTGTTAGATCTTAGAATCCAGAGGGTATGAAGACTGTTTAATTAAGGAAGCCATGTAGGAAGGTGTTATTAACATTGAGTTGAGATATGGGCCAACTCACTTTGACGACGGGGCTGCATGTTTCATTGAAGTTAAACCATACTATTAGTGAAAGTCTTTAGCGATTAAGTGGGCTTTGTATTGTTCAACTGTATCATCTTCTTTGTGAATAATTCAATAGACCCATTTACATCTAATGACATTTATATGAGGCGAAGAGGGTACAAGTGTCCATGTGCGATTTTGAAGAAGAGTAGTAGTTTCAACATGAATGGCATGACTCCAATGAGGATCTTTGTTGTCAATGGTAAAACACGATAGTTAAGCAGGCTGGAAAGACATAGTGCGTGCAGTGGGTGGAAGTTTTGGAGTGGGGGAAGGATGAGGATAAAGTATCATGTGGTGGGATAATGGTTTAACTGTGACATCACCTGGGTCCACAATGAGTGAAATGAAATTTGGATTGCAAATAATCGGTGTTGGGGATAGATTGACAGTCGTAGGAATAGCTGCAGGATTAAGGAATGTAGAAGGAAAGGAAGTACATGTATTTTAGGTACTGGAACATGTGATCGTGTTGAGCAGGTGTGAATAATAGAGTTAGGACAAGAAATGAGTCTGGCTATTAGTATAGAGGACAGTAGAGGGGACAACCTAGGTAGGGAGTGGTTGGGTGTTAGTGAAGGTTGGGGAAAGAGAAATGGAGCAGGGATAGTTGATGGGGGAGATAACCAAGGTGAGTTGGTAGTGACGGGTGGTGTAGAGGACTGTTAAATGGTTATCTAAGGCAGATTGTTAGAGTTTGGTCATGGGGCTATTTTTGGAACATTACATGGGGTGGGTAGAGAACTGTAAGAGTGAGCTAGCTTGGGAATTAAGATGTGGTAAGGCAGTGAGTATAGAACCCAAGGGATGAGAAATTGGTTGGATAGGAATTGAGTTAATAGGTGCAAAGGGAAAGCTTTTTTCATCAAAGTTAACGTGTCTTGCAGTGTAAATGCGACCGGGGGAATGTGTAAACATCAATATCCAAAGTGATTTGGAGTGTAACCGAGAAAGACACATGATAATTATGATAATCAAGTTTATGGGCATCATGGGGTTGAAAAAAAGAAAGCAAAGCCACCCAAAATATTTTAAAAGTTTATAATCTGGTGTAGCGGAGAATAGACATTGAAATGGAGATAGATTATAAAGAGTACGAGTTGGTAATCGGTTTATTAAAAAAGTGGCAGTTTCAAAAGCAAAGTACCAATATTTTTGAGGAACTGAGTAATGAGCCATTAAGCCAAGGCTCGTTTCAATAAAATGGAAATGGCAACGTTCAATAAAGCCAACTTGCCCGTGCGTGTGAGGACAAGATTAACGATGTTGAATGCCACAATTTTGAAAAAATGTCCAATTTATCGAATTCACCTCCCCAATCCGTTTGAATATTTTTTACTCTTGGGCCAAATTGCCTTTCAACAAATTTTTAAAAATTAATAAAAATATAATGGACATCAAATTTGTGAGCCATGGGAAAGAACTAAATAAAATTTGAATAATGATTAACAAATGTTACAAATTACTTATGACTATTATAGGACATGGTGGAGAAGGGAACCCAAACATCACGAAAGACAACTTGTAAAATAGAAGTAGATGACTTTTCACGCATTGGCAAGGATAACTTGGATGATATTCCTATTTGACATGCAACACACGTTTTTGCTGATGATGAGAAGTGAATGCGGATGACGATGTAGAATTTCATGAAGAACTTAATGATGTGGCTGCCCGAGATGATGATGCCTATTTTTTATGGATGTTTTGACTCCATGAAAATCTTGTAGAGATGTGGGTGGAGTTGAGAGAGTGTAGAGACCATTAATACTCATGTCGTATAGAAGAGGTGTTTTTGTACGACGATCCTTCACAATATAAAAATTAGGGTAAAATTAAAAAAATGCATCATTTTCACAGGTGATTTTTGGAACTGGGATAAGAGACCTAGAAATAAAGGATACATATAAAGTATTGTTGAGATTAAGACAAGACTGAGGAGAAGGGAAAGTGCAATTTCCAACATGTGAGATTGTTAGACCTTTACCATTGCAATATGAAGAGTGTCGCCTCCAGTGTACTGTGACACCCTGCCTAATTAAATACCGGGTGATCAGTCCTTTATTAAATTATAACCAAGGTGAACGGTTGGTTCATTCTCAGCATCACTGTCGCAAAAATAACTTTTCCAATTAAACACCCTAATTAATTAAGCTAAGTGACAAAACCATTTTTAGACTTCAATTTCCCAATTTAATATAAAATCAATATTTAAAACCTTTGATAATTAACAAATTAAGAGTCATACAATAGTAACAAGGATATAAATGATCATTCAAGAATTTAACTATCAATAGTAAATCCCAACTTCAAACCACCAAAGAAGAACATTCTGACAGTAATAAATCCCAAAGTAAAACTATTGAAAGTAAATGAATTACAATCCATCACAAAAACCAACTGAATAATGAAAAGGGCGACACATGCCCAACTAGATAAAGTATAACTAGAAGTGGAATCAACAATGAGGTCGTCTAAGCAAGAGGCCTGCAACTCCCACCTAAGCTGCAGCGCATCCCCTACGAAGGATCCTATGCAAGACGCCCTTGTGGCTGCGCACCTGTAATATATATATATATATATATATATATATATATATATATATATATATATATATATATATATATATATATATATACAAGAGAGAAGAGAAGATAGGAAACGGTTCAGAGCCCGATTGTAAAAACAGTTTAAAATTAGTTTAGCAAGTATTTAAAGTGCTACCCGCTAATGCAACCAATATATTAGTGCGACACTCCCATGAGAAAGTCTCACCTCTCTTCTAGTGTGCACACCTATCGCACTAATTCTTCCCAACAGTTTAACTTATCTTATCTTAAGTTGCTCGTGAGGTTTCAAATCGACAAACTCAAATGTTTAAGAGGTTAAGTTTATTTAAAAGCAAAGTTCTCAATTTACCTTATTTAATAATAAAGTTTCTCAGTAATATATTATGCTTTTCAAACACTTATACCCAAGTTGAATTAATTATTCATTTTTTACATACCATAATCACAGCAGGTAGTTCCCAATTTCCAGATTTAAATATATATTAAATACTCATATAATATATATATTCTAACAGCCCCCCACATAAAAATATGGTGCGGGCATACTCTGCTATCCAATCCCCGTATCACTCGTACTAAGGTAAATACTAGTTCGGAATCACTCTCGAACTGTATTAACACAAAACACATACAAAATGAGGTGAAGCATAGTTCCAAGTTACTAAGAGGATAGCACATACCCTCACATCTCTTAGGACCGTCTGGCTATCGATCCGATAGCCTGTACCAATGATTTCTATCTTCTAGGGTACGAGTCAATATCCCCCATAAAGGTCCCATCGACATAAGACTGTCCCAGCGTGGTAACCTCATGGATAGCAAGTAGCGTGGGCATGATTTTTACACATATATAGTATATGCATAAACACAGTCATATATATATATACTACTATTACCATATCAAATTTAGGTACACTCTCACGACCCATAATTATGATATTTATCCTTATTACTCATTAATTAGTTGTCACGTATAACGGTTTGTCTCTTATTCAAATTTGCGGGATTATTTCAACTTATTAAGTGACACTCGCGGATTTTTATCCTCCTAAGTGTAATTTCAGTAGGTACTCATTTATTTTACAATGTAACTTCCTTACGAGTCTCCCCTTTTAAAACATATTCCCATTGTCCCTTATGTGTAAAACATCCCCATGAAAGATTAATCTCGCCTTACGTTAAAGATTCCATATTTTTAATAAGTCTTACTGGTCTTCATTATATTCCAAAATCCTCTAATATTAATATCCAAGAATGTCTAATCATTTAAGTTGGAACAACTTATAAAAAGGGGAATATGAGTTATGCAAGAGGGGTCGATTGATCGATGGCAGGTGTTCGATCAATCGAACCATCGATCGATCAAAAAGGTATGGCAAATCTGCACAATTTCCAGATTACGGGTTTCCTCTTCCAAAATCAGCCAAAACGATATCTTTGATTACCAAACTCCAAATAATTTATACTACAAGTATTATAACCTCAAATAAATGATTTCCTACGTCAAGCATGTGGATTTTCATCATGAAAAACGAATTAAAAGTGTATAATCCATAAAAACATCAAGAACCCTAATATTTCTTTTGTCTAGTTTCTTCCCATTCTTTTACCAGATTTCATACTCTTTATTTTCTGTAATTTCATGGTTCAATCTCTACATATGAATGGAGTTTCCAGAATACATCTAATACTCATACAACATGCGAATTTAAGTCTCCAAAATGGGTTTTTCTTTCACAAAAACTACTCCTAATCAATCCTAGGCTAATATGATTGGAGAATTAACTGAAATAGAGAAAGATAGATACTTTCCTGAGAATTTTCGATTCATATTTGTGGAGAGATTTGTATGGATGTGATCCTCGTTGCACGATCTATCGTTTGGCGGCGACGGGGGTAAAATCATGGGAGTTCTTGGCCTAGAACTCCTTGGAAAACGTCTCCTCTACCTCTCCTATAGCCGTCTTTGTTTTATGATGATTCCAACCCTAGAATATGACTCTTACCATCTGATATACCCTTAGAATTTCGTGGGTTTTCATGCCCAAAAATGTAAAATGTCCAAAACGCCCTCCCGAGGTGTTAATTAGGCCTAAAAACGCCCCGAGACCCAAACTAAACCCCCGGGTATATTATTTTGACTATCTCGACACTTTCGAACACATTGACGTTCTCAAAATGACCATAGGAGCAACTTATAATTTATTCACTTTATATAATAATAATTTAGTCCTGACACGACACAGGCGCGTCCCGACTTAAATTTCCATAATTGCCATTTAATTCACTCGTGACAATTTTTTTAATAAAATGAATCTCATATATTACTTTACTCGTCTAGTAATTTTCAATAATTTTCCCATAATTACTAACTCACATCACGTTAGTAAGTATAAAAATAAATTTTCGGTTTAATATTAGATTAATATCTCAATTTCAATTTAATAAATCCCCAATTTTAAAAGCCATAAAAATACGGGGTATTACATACTTACCCCATAATAACGGAATTTCGTCCCAAAATTCGGAAATTAAGGCCTACCCTGTAAAACACATTTTGGATACCTTAACAGTACGCAACCTATCCACATAGTAAGGCGCTCAATCACTATAGCCCCCGCCTCACAGCAAGCTGGTTTAACACTCTTCATTAAAGATACTTCACATTGTGCTCCTATCCGACAACATTCGCATAAGACACGCATACACACTATTAATTCCCATTATTTCAATCATTGGGAGGCCGCACCTCACCACATGAAAACTTCTCGGATTTATCTAAACACAAAACTCCCGTTCTGGGAGGAACCATACGAACATCTAACCACTCTTGTTCGCCTAAAACAATCGTGGAATTCCACCATAGTCATCGGATTATTCTCGACCGATTCAAAATTCTGATTATCCGCTCACCTCTAAACATACGCAGAGGGAGAATAGTTAAGGTTTTTCCACACCAAAAATTTAATAAGCATCTCGTTCACGACAGACAGGTACGAGTGCTTCCACGGAACTCTACCATACTATACTTCACGTGCTAGTTATATCCGTTGTGGAAATGAAATGATCACCAAGATTACAAAATTACCTTCGCGCGGCCCCACTAATCTTTAATCACCGTGAGCCTACTCCTCGGCTATGGGTGATACCTCCCACTCATAACGAAACGTTATCTCCGTTGTTTTCCTGAAATCCCATATTAAAGGTGGGATTCAAAAATCTCATCCCGATTCAGAAAATAATACCGTGTATGACCACTTACCGACGCGATCCATTCCTTTCAAAGGAAGACTGGGGCACATTAGTTAATATTGTAAATCACCACAAAGGAATGTCAATCACTTCCTTCCTGGCGATTGGTTTCACACGTTCGGATGAACCCTTGGTCTTGTCTTGAAGATGGTAACCCATCCGAGAAATTTTACCGACTCTACCGGCCTCTCCCATTATAGGAATTGTCGATAGCCACACAATTCTATGGTTTATCTTCTTATTTCAACCGATATCTATCTATGAGTGGTGCATGAAGAGACTGTGACACCCCGCTAAAATTAAATACCGGGCGATCACTCTTTTATTAAATTAATTCAAGGTGAACAGTTGGTTCATTCTCAGCATCATTGTCGAAAAATAAATTTTCCAATTTAACACCCTAATTAATTAAGCTAAGTGTCAAAACCATTTTGATACATAACTTTCCAAATTTTATTTAAAGAAAAATTATTTATTTTATTAACAACATTCAGTAAGTAAGAATCACACCACATTAATTCTGCAACATAATCCGATTAATATAAAACATTCGTCAATTGAATGTCAACATACGAAATCTGAAGTCATACATCCAAACTGAATAAAACCCATAGTAACAGTACTGAAATAACTGAAATACAAATGTCCAGTAACAACGGAATAAAGGAAAGAGCTACACATGCCCAACTAAATGAAATTACTAAGAGTGGATCCGAATGAACGATGTCTTCTAGTCAAGAGACCTGCAATTCCCACCTAAGCTGCAGCGCGTTCCTGCCAATGGATCCTAAGTAAGATGCCCTTGTGGTTGGGCACCTGTAATACATACATATATATACAAGAGAGAGAGATAAAAAGAAACGGGTCAGAGCCCGATAGTGTGTATGATTTCAAAATTTGTTTAGCAAGTATTTAAATTGATACAGGCCAATGCAACAACATATTAGTGCGACACTCTCTTGAGAAATCCGCACCTCTCTTCTAATGTGCGCACCTATCGTGCTAACCTTCCCAACGGTTTATCCTATCATTTTATCACTAACCTTCCCAACAATTTAGCTTATCTTAAATTTCTCGTAAGATTTCAAGGCCGAACTATATAATTGTTTAAAAAGAATACTTCCAATTTGTAATACAACTCTCGTTTAGCTTCATTAATATATAAAGTTTCCCAGTATCATATTATACTTTTCAGACAAGTATTTTTGATTTATAGTCCAGAATTATTTCTCACTTACCATATCACAACAACAGTTTAAATTTCCCAAATTTCAGAGATATATATTAAGCACTCGTATAATATATACATTCTAACAGCACCAACATACAAACTATAGTGCAGGCATACTCTGCTATCCAATCACCGTATCGCTCACACTAAGGGATATACAAGTTCGGAATCACTCTCGAACCGTATCAACATATATACACAATCAAGATTGAGGCGAAGCATAGATTCCAAGTCTCTAAGAGGTCAGTAAATACCCTCACGTCTCTTAGGACCGTCTGAACTATCATTCTGATAGCCTGTACCAAGGATATCTATCTTCTAGGGTACAAGTCAATATCCCCCATAAAGGTCCCATCGAGATAAGACTGTCCCAGCGCGGTAACCTCAGGGATAGCAAATAGCGTGGGCATGGTTTTCACACGTATATAATATATGCATACACAATCATATAGATATACTCCTTGTTATCGTATCAGTATAGGTTTCTCTCATCACCCATAATTACAATATTTATCCTTAATTTTCATATTAAGTATTTCGTATAAGGGTTCGTCTCTAACATTAACTCGAAGGGTTATTCCCATTTACTACGTGACACTCGTGGCTCTAACTTCCCAAGTATAAAATTCAGTAAGTATTCTCTTAAGGTTCCAACATAACTCTCTTACGCACCTCCCCTTTTAATACATAAATTCATCGACCCTTCCCAAAATGCAAATCCCCGTCTCACATTAAAAGTCCCCAAAATTTATTCATGTAACATACTGGTCTTCCCTATCTCCCAAAACATTCCATTAAGGATGTGCAAGGATTTATTCATGATAAATTAAATTTAACTCAATTAACAAGGGAAATAGGAGTCTGCCAGGAGGAGTCGATCGATCGAGGTTTGGGGCTCGATCGATCGAGCCTTCGATCGATCGAAGCTCTAGGCTCGATTGATCGATCAAGCAGGTATTGCGATTTTTGCAGAATTGCAGTTACGGGTTCTAACACCTATTCACATCCAATTTCAAGTTTTACATCCCCAAACGTCCAAAATCTTGTACTACTAACATCCTAACATGATATGATACACATCCTACGTAAAGCATGTCAATTTACATTACTAAACATGGATTAATCATACCGAAATTCATTTAAAACTCAAGAACCCTAGGAATCTCTAAATCATGGTTCAAATCTGTTTTACCCCATAATTTCTTTCTTATTTACACCAAAATTTTGTGGATTATTCTTCTACGTCACAAAAGATTTCCAGAATAAGGTTTAAGTCTTTACTACATGCAAATTCCTATCAAAGTTTGGGTTTTCTTCCATATATTTCATCCCTAATCATTCCTAAACTAATATGGAAATTGCACCAACGAAATAAACAAGATAAACACTTGCCTGGGATTTTCAGAAGTCTGGATTGCGGCTGATTTTGATGTGGTTGCGTTCCCCGTCTCGCGATCTACGCGTTGGTGGTGGCGGCGGTGCAAACCGTTGACTTTTGAGCCTTGGAATTGCTTGAGAGCTCTCTCCTCTATTCTCCAATGGACATTCTAGGTTTTGGGTGTTCTAAACCTAGGTGAAAACCTCAATATCTGATATAACCCTTCTAATTTTCGTGGGTTTAATTACCCAAAAATGTAAAATGCCCTCCCGGGTTACTAATTGGGCCTAAAAACGCCCCAAGACCCAAACTACACCCCCGGATACACTTTTCTGACTATCTCTACCCTTCCGGACGCGTTGTCGCACTCAAAACGACCATACGGGAAACTTATAAAATATTCACTTTTTTTATTATCAAAATTTAGTCCCGACGCGACACGAGCATGTCCCGACTTAAATTTCCGAAATTATCATTTAACTCACTCATGACATTCAATATAACCAATATACTATATTACTTTGCTCATTAGTAATATTCAACAAATTTCCCATAATTACTAACTCTCGTCACGTTAATAATTATAACATAATTAATTTCTGGACTTTTATTAAATAATTCACTCACATTAAATTTAATAAATCCCCAAATTAATATAGCATAAAAAATACGGGGTATTACAGAGACTACTCACTAGGTCCTGCTAAACATCGTGTTTTCCTAGAAATGTCTCACATTAGGTGACACTTAATACTCCCTTCTTTCCCTGGTATGTACCAAAAGTTCTAACCCATGCACTTTTCTCCACTAAGTGCACTTCTGGACCTTTTAGATCATACTAACATCATCACTCTTTGTATGCGCAAGTCACTTTCACATTTGACTAATTACAACTCCGCTCCGAGCGTTCTTCATAATGATTAAATTCTGCCCTTCTCAAGGAATACCCCTTTTTAAATGGCTTTCCACAGCCTTCTAACCAAATTCGGGTGAGCTACTCTAATCACACCCGTATATGTATATATATATGTATTATCGTTCTTCATGCGACGTTTAATCCCCTCTACTACTTCCATCTCGTTATGATAGTCCCACAAACATATATTCCTCACGTACATTCTCACGTCTCTTCCACTCGGACGATTTTAACATCAGCTAACCAGGATGCGCACCTTTGTAACACCCTGAATGCTCGGGGAGAGAGAACGGAGTGCTACTCATCGATAAAATCTCCTAAATCCCACAAAATACAAGGTATAGATCATCTAAATCCTACAATCAACAAAAGAGGGACTACAAATCTCAAATCTCTTCAGATAAGTACAACAATTCTCTCGAATAAATACAATAATTAAAATAAATCACTTATGATCTATACATCCAAACAAATACAAGTCTCGTCTCTTGTATTAAAAATTCTTCCCAGATAATTCACATTAAAAATCATCTAAACTCCTTATTCCCCTTGTGTTCCGAACGTATTTACAACACTTGGATACTCTCAATCACCCCAGAATTCGAAATTTTTTAAATCCTCCTATCACCGTTCCACCCCTCAACTCATGGCGATAAAACAAAACTTTTAATGCATTCTTACCACACAACCAGCTTTACTGGCCTTAAATCAAAATTCAACTTCCATCTTACATATACAATTACCTGTTCCTTGTACGACCGAGGTACTGAACTCATAGACTACTGACCAGACATCTCCCTATTTCTAACCTTACGCTAAGTTTCATGCATGGGATATCTCGCAAAGCAAAATCTAAACAAGGAACCCCCCGATACACTACTACTTAGCATTATCGATTATCGAAATATGTTAGGCCCTCTGTCCATATCATGTACCCTTTTACTCAGTCTCTTGACAGACAATTTTCATCATTTCCTGTAATTACACCTACACAAAGAACATTTCGCGAATCCACTATCATCCAGTATTAGTGGTAATCACTATTTGCAAACCTCTTAGACATACAATCAGGACTCTCAAAATCCTGATCCCAAATATAGGAGTCTAACTCTTAACTATTACATCTCTAAAGGGTAGATATATCATTGTTCTCTACCTATCACCAAGTCCTGAGCGCTCCACATGATAATGAGTCAAATCTTTTCGCTCAACAGTAAACCCAATATATACTGAATCATAATAACAAAGTCCCTACGCACACCGGTATCGAATATCTCGAGCCCACTATCCCTTCCGAAGTCCCTAGGATAGGTAATATAAGTGCGAGTCCAACCCTCTTGCAGGTGAGGCCTCACCAGAACAAGACATGCTGCACTAATGCAACCACTCCGATAGCTTTGCACTAACTGCCTACTATCGTACTGACCATTTCTATAAAGTTGTAATCAATACCATATTATACTCGTATATCACATCACTAAAATGAGTAACCTCAATAAATTATATAACACTATTAATATACTCACTCATCCTTCGCGGATAGCACTAAGGAAAATCTCGTTACACTAGGGAAAAATATTCACATAATAATATCGTTTGTAGTTATACACATTAAACTCATCTCACATGCTAATCTAGCAATGAACAAAATATAATGACTCGTTCATGTCACATGAAACATGCCTCATCCTTCGAGGATAACAGTCATACTTCTACCTTTTCATTTGTATTGGCAAATCCTTCCTCTGGGCGAGGCATTACCACCAAACACCTTTCCCACCCCGAAATGGCAGGGACAAAACTCCTACTAAAACTCTAGCTTGCCAATAACGACCTTATACTCATGCATATCTAACATGAGTATTGATCGCGGTTAAAAATGAAGTTATCAATTTTTATATCCGCGCCCCTTCAAATAAAGAAAATCAAAGACTCTTTCCCCCAAATGATGAGTCTACGCATGACACCTTACTCGTTGTCATGGCTAATAGCCCTAAGGATCATGAAAATGAATATCCATAAAATAGTGCGGTGCCCCGGTACCAATTAAAACTCAACCCATAACACCCAGTATAAGGAACGTACCTTGTATCTCGGTTGGGGCCTTAGGTGCTGCTATCTGGTGGACGTTACATACACGTCTATAGTGTAATTGCCTCTGCTGAACTGAGGCTGCCGGAATGGCCGGTGTAGCTGGCTTCGGTGGTTTATTACTGGCGCCCTTCTGCCGTGGGGCCCCATTCCTCTCTAGGCAAACCTGACGCCTATGGCCATTTCTGCCACATTGGAAGCATTTCCCTCGAAACCGTCTCACTTCACTACATTATTGACCAGCCTCGCTTTTTCCTTGGTCTTGCTGGCCTTGATAAGAAATTTACGGAAAAACGATGTCAGGTTAAGGACAATCCCATCACTTGTGACCCGAATGCACACATTTATAGCAGAGTCCCAAAATTCCTCGCTGGTCAGGTTGTAGTTTCTCCCCAGTCTGATTCGGACAAGATTAGCATTTATGACCGTCCATTCCACATTTGAAACACCTCTTTGTGACTTTATTCTGACCCCAACCTTATTGGCCCTGACACTTTTGTCCCTCTACATAAATTTTGTTACCTCCGGAACTGTCTTGGTCTTGAGGGGTTTGCCGCCGCAATTTCGGTGTCTTCGCACAATTGTCAACTCTAGTCACATGAATTTGACTAACCTCTCTAGGTCTTTTGCCTCCTCTGAGCTGCATGCTGCGTTCGTGGTACTGTAAGACTGCAGTGGTAACTGCTTGTGCCACAATGCCGCAAATTCAGCGATTGGTACCCTTTTCGGAGACACCTAAGGTGTGAGTTGTTCTTTCACATTAACTTCCCCAATGGCCTTAGCTTGTTCGTCCTGACGGGCCATCTGAAAGTTTAAAATTTTAATCTGGATAAGTTCAACATTCACATCGAAAAATCATAGAACCACGAATTTCCAATGCATAAAGATGAATACAACATTCCTAATGTTAGGGCTCTAAATCAAAGAAGCTAAGCTGGAAACGAGATAAGCCGTACAGATCCTAAAGGACACTAGAACCTGATCCTCTGATACCACCTATGACACCCCGCCTAATTAAATATCGGGTAATCAGTCCTTTATTAAATTATAACCTAGGTGAACGGTTGGGTCATTCTCAGCATCACTGTCGCAAAAATAACTTTTCCAATTAAACACCCTAATTAATTAAGCTAAGTGTCAAAACTATTTTTAGACTTCAATTTCCCAATTTAATTTAAAATCAACATTTAAAACCTTTGATAATTAACAGATTAAGAGTCACACAATAAGAACAAGGACATAAATTCTTTTCAAACCTTTGATAATTAACAGATTCTCAATATTTAAAACCTTTGATAATTAACAGATTCTCGAAAGTTCTCAATTAACCTTATTTAATAATAAAGTTTCTGTGCAAAATATTATGCTTTTCAAACACTTATACCCAAGTTGAATTAATTATTCATTTCTTACATACCATAATCACAGTAGGTAGTTCCTAATTTCCAGATTTAAATATATATTCAATACCCATATAATATATATATTCTAACAGCACCCCACATAAAATCTATGGTGCATACTCTGCTATCTAGTCCCCGTATCACTCGTACTAAGGGAAATACTAGTTCGGAATCACTCTCAAACTGTATTAACACAAAACACATACAAAATGAGGCGAAGCATAGTTCCAAGTCACTAAGAGGATAGCACATACCCTCACGTCTCTTAGGACCGTCTGACTATCGATCCGATAGCCTGTACCAAGGATTTCTATCTTCTAGGGTACGAGTCAATATCCCCCATAAAGGTCCCATCGAGATAAGACTGTCCCAGCGTGGTAACCTTAGGGATATCAAGTAGTGTGGGCATGATTTTTACACGTATATAGTATATGCATAAACACAGTCATATATATATATATAGTATATGCATAAACACAGTCATATAGATATATATACTACTATTACCATATCAAATTTAGGTACACTCTCACGACCCATAATTATGATATTTATCCTTATTACTCGTTAATTAGTTGTCACGTATAACGGTTTATCTCTTAATCAAATTTGTGGGATTATTTCAACTTATTAAGTGACACTCGCGGATTTCTATCCTCCTAAGTGTAATTTCAGTAGGTACTCATTTATTTTACAACGTAACTTCCTTACGAGTCTCCCCCTTTAACACATATTCCCATTGTCCCTTATGTGTAAAACATCCCCGTGAAAGATTAATCTCGCCTTACGTTAAAGGTTCCATATTTTTAATAAGTCCTACTGGTCTTCTTTATATTCCAAAATGCTCTAACATTAATATCCAAGAATGTCTAATCATTTAAGTTGGAACAACCTATAAAAAGGGGAATATGATTTATGTAGGAGGGGTCGATCGATCGATGGAAGGTGGTCGATCGATCGAACCATCGATCGATCGATGCTCTAGGGTCGATCGATCGATCAAGCAGGTATGGCAAATCTGTAGAATTTCCAAATTACGGGTTTCCTCTTCCAAAATCATCCAAAACGATATCTTTGATTACCAAACTCCATATAATTTATACTACAAGTATTATAACCTCAAATAAATGATTTCCTACGTCAAGCATGCGGATTTTCGTCATGAAAAATGAATTAAAAGGGTATAATCCATAAAAAACATCAAGAACCCTAATATTTCTTTTGTCTAGTTTCTCCCCATTCTTTTACCAGATTTCATACTCTTTATTTACTGTAATTTCGTGGTTCAATATCTACATCTGAATGGAGTTTCCAGAATATATCTAATACTCATACAACATGCGAATTTAAGTCTCCAAAATGGGTTTTTCTTTCACAAAAACTAGTCATAATCCATCCTAGGCTAATATGATTGGAGCATTAACTGAAATAGAGCAAGATAGATACTTGCCTGAGAATTTTTGATTCATTTTTGTGGAGAGATTTGTATGGATGTGATCCTCATTGCACGATCTATCGTTTGGCGGCGACGGAGGTGAAAACGGGGGAGTTCTTGGCCTAGAACTCCTTGGAAAACCTCTCCTCTACCTCTCCTATAGCCATCTTTGGTTTATGGTGATTCCAAACCTAGAAGATGACTCTTCCCATCTGATATACCCTTAGAATTTTCGTGGGTTTTCATGCTCAAAAATGTAAAATGTCCAAAACGCCCTCCCGGGGTGTTAATTAGCTTAAAAACGCCCCGAGACCCAAACTAAACTCCCGGGTACATTATTTTGACTATCTCGACACTTCCGGACACATTGGCACACTCAAAATGACCATATGAGCAACTTATAATTTATTCACTTTATATAATAATAATTTAGTCCTGACACGACACATGCACGTCCCGACTTAAATTTCCATAATTGTCATTTAATTCACTCGTGACAATTTTTTTAATAAAATGAATCTCATATATTACTTTACTCGTCTAGTAATATTCAACAATTTTCCCATAATTACTATCTCACATCACGTTAGTAAGTATAAAAATAAATTTCCGGATTAATATTAGATTAATATCTCAATTTAAATTTAATAAATCCTCAATTTTAAAATCCATAAAAATACGGGGTATTACATGTACTCCGTGGGATTTGTGAGATAATTTTTTTTAGGGTGACATGATGGGACGCACTAGTATCAGGTAGCCAAATGGGGTGGGGGATGGATGAATAAGGAGAAGATCGGATTGAGATGAAGGGGAGTACCTAAAGTGAGTAGTTGAATGCTTTTGTGTAGGAGTAAAGCGTATGAGACGATGGAGGAGCATGAATAGGTGAGGAACATAGGTGACAACGGGGACAGTTATCATGGGTAATGGACATATGTTTGTTTTCTTCTTTCCTTCAGGAGGATGGACTATTCAGATGGAAATGTGAATATGCCATTGATTACATATACACAGGTACTTGGGGTATATCTGTTCCAATGATACAATGGTATTTTATCGTAAGTATATTTTTCGATTAATTACACATAATCCTAAACATTACTTCTATTCACTTCCCCAATTGAATATTTATTTTTTGAATTAAACACTATAAATTTTCAAAACAACTTTCAATAAGTCCAAAACACTAAGAGTCCGTAAATAGAAAATTATTTAAAAAATATAAATTATAGAAAAATATTCAAAAAATATTTACAAAGTCTTATAATTACATCAAAACATTTTTAATTTTTAAAAAATTACAGAAAAATATTCTTACAATCCGAAAAAGTACAAGAAAACAATTTTATAAACTAAAAAAATGTAATGAAATATTGAAAAATATAGAAATTAAAAAAAAATTACGTAAAATTAAAAAACTAAAAATTAAAGAAAACTAAAATCATAAAATTGTAAAAATAAAAAATAAAAAATTAAATGAAAATGGAAAATTTTGAAATAATGGAAAATATTGAAAAACAAATTTAAAAAATATAAAAAATGGAAAAGCATTTTAAAATATTTGAAAATATTAGGAAAAAAACATGTATTTAGAAAAAAACATATTTTCTGAAAAAAGTGATTTCCATGAAAAAACACATTTTTAAAAAATAACCCTTATTCAAGGTAAAAAAAGTAAGGGAAAAATTTATTTTCATCAAAAAATATTTTCCCACCTAAAAAAATTATTTTTAAAAGAAACAACATAATTCTAGGAAAAATAATTAAAATTTTTGAAGAATATTAAGAAACAAATTTCTAATAAAAACATATTTTCTATTTAAAAAAGGTTTCCAATGAATAGAAAAATAGTTATCCAATTAAAATATATAATATTTTTAATAAATGAAAAAAAAAGTTTTCTAATAAAAAAACGGGGTTCCACCTAAAAACAAATTGTGAAATCCACATATCATCAATTGCATGTAAATTATTTAGTCAAATTGATGAATCTTACTTGGACGTGATGGTTTTTAGTTGGGAAATCGAGTTAGCACAAAGCTCATTCGTTAACTATGATGTCTTAAAAGGACTTGATACCATTAAGTGTTTACGCATTTACAAATAAATTCATTTTTGTTTTTGTTGTGTTATCGTATCATCTCTAATTTTACGAGGTATGCTTATGGATGTCTTCTATCTATGACAAGTTTTATCATTTTAAATTTTGAAATAATATAATTATAATTATGAATTTTAAGCTATACTATCATATTTGTATTTTATTATGTAAATTTACCATTAATTATTCACTATTTACCTTGTTTTAACTATAATTGAATTTTTGAAAAATAACCAATATTACTAGTTGGTTTGAAATATAACCAATATTCATAGATGGATACTTTTTTGCCAACTTAGAATTTCAACTCATTTTTTATGACTCATTAATATGTCAAAAATGCATTGATTGGTATTTTATAGTATAATGCCCTCCGTTTTCAGAATAAGATATTTTGACAAAATTTAATTAAATAATTTCAGAATAAATTTGATGATAAATTAAATCGGTGGGATTTGAATTAAATTGGAAGAATTTAAATTGAGAATGAACACTTATTCGTGATTACATTTTTATTTGACTCAATTGGGCATGATGGGTTCACTCGTGGAAAATAAATCAAATGCTAATTCTCTTATAGATATATCTTGTTTAAACATAATGAAAATGTGTATGTCGAGTAAAAATTATTCAGGCATGTTATCGGATGTTTTGTGAATGTGTTTAGGTATATTATACCTCTAAAAATTGGTCAGTACCATTTGGGGAGTTGTTGGGCTATTCCGATTATGGGTTCAGATTCATTTGGGGGTCCAAATATGTGGTTCAAGACTTAACTCGAGATTAGTGCTTATTGTAAGTTATTAACTATTAAGAAATTTTTTTCCAATCATCACAACTCAAACCTAGCAACCCCACACCTAATTGGATAGGTTACTAAGGTTAGAGAAGGGTGGAAGATCAAAAGAAGGGAGGAAGGCCAAGATCAAAGAGAAAGAGATCCTAAATTGTCAAAGTAAGGCAAGAATTATCTTGCTAAATTAATTTTCAATATGTTTCTTAATTCATTTGTCCGTTTTCTCATATGAATATATATGTTAAAATTGATAAATTGATGTTAATATGATCGGAATAAATCTTATCCATATTGAAGAAAAAATTGAATTTATATTGTTAAACGATTAAACTAATTAGTGACAAACCTAGAAATTGGAATCGTGTTAATCTTGAATTGAATCTTAGAACCCTTGTTATACGATTTTCATTTGATTGTTGCCATTCATGTGAAGAATCTTAATGTGACACCCCATTGATTAAAATAAGGGGTGGCCAACGCTCTACTAAAATAAACATGTAAGGAAACAAATTTCCAATTGAGTCCATATATAGTTTTGCCTCAATTCCGGACAAAAACATTTATTCATAGGTTAGTGATTTATTGTAATATTCTCAAGCCTATGAAGTGTGTGTTGAAGACGTAGCGGCAAAGAATAGAAAGCTTCATCAAAATGCCGGTTTCTGTGCCTCGTTTCTACGTCATCAACTAAGGTTCCATGCTCCCAAGGTATGAATGTAATTATATTTATATAGGAGCTTGGAACAAATTGTATTGGGTGTTAGGTGTAATAAAAACTGCATTTTATTTTCAGAAAGAATCAAATAAAACTTTAAAATAAGTATATAAAAGTTTCTGGGCCAAAATCGAATTTTTTAATCTTTCTGGTCGTTCATTAGAAATGTCGTTCGAACGAGTTTTTTCGTTCGAACCAGGTTTCGTTCGAACGAGTTTTGTCGTTCGAACCAAGTTCGTTCGAACGAGTTTGCCAACGACCCTAAACTGGTCAGTCGTTCGAACGAGTTTTTCGTTCGAACGAGGTATCTAACGAGATTCTAACGAGCCCAGGCTGGTCGCTCGTTAGAAGTCTTGTTCGAACGAGAGTCAAGTTCGTTCGAACGAGACGCCAGGGCGGGAACAGTTTTGAGCAGTTTTTGGCAGTTTTCACCCACTTTCCCCACTTGGTTTTTAACCAACTTTTTCATACATTATTATGTGCGGGAAACACATTTTCCAAGACAACTTTTCCAACATTGTTTATCTCCTAGAGAGAGTTTGAGAGCAAAATTAGTTTAGGAAAATGTTCAAGTTTTGAGTGTTCATTTTTAATGAAAAATTCATACACACTCTAGTTTACACCCAATAATTGTTTATCCAAGTTTCTATATTTATATCAATTGCTTGGAGTTTTTGGCACCGGTTTTCTCTACCGAATTCAAGAGACGTTTCGGGTTTGCTTCTACACCCCATCACAAAGAAGACCTTTGTTGAGATTCTACCCACATGGAGAAAGGCTCCATGCTTGGGTGACGGTGACCATATAAAGTCCCATCGGTGGATTCCGAGACTGCGGTGGTGTTCCGAGGTTGTTCGCTAGGAAGAGGTTTCTACGAGAAGGAGCGTCGAGGCTTGAGAGGGATCAAGTCAGTCGTTATAAGTCTATCTGTCTTGTAATTGTAATTCCGTATCTAGTGGACTTGTGGCTAGGGCCGTCCGAGGTTGTTTCCCGTCTTGGGTTTTTCCTCGTACATCTCGGCGTAGTGTGACATTGTTTATTTTATCTTGCACAATAATTTAGAATCCATGCTTAGGATAATTTCAAGATAAAATTTGGTTTAATTATCACACTCATTTAATTTGGGACTTAAATTAAATATTGGGTAAATTTGGTTTATTCAAGTCATTTGCTAAAATTGGTTTCGCCTAACTTTGGTTAATTGTTAATTATGACTTAGGCAAATTCTAGGACTTGAATTATGTTTTAATTTGTTTTGAGAAATTAAAACTTGTTGTTATTTTTGAAAGTTGAACCATCACTTGTTTTACAACGCTTCCGCATCTATTGTGTATTACATAAAAAGGAAATTAAATATTTTAATTTGTGATAATTATTAAATAACCGGGGATTATCCTTTTTCAAAACATGAATCTCATTTACCTCATTCTTGGCATTACCGTCGAAAACCAATTAATTACTAACAAACTATTATTTAATTACGCCGTGTGTCAATTTTTATTAACTTAATAGAATGCCGTAAATAAAATCATACATTCACCATTCACTACAAGAAAAACAGTCATTTATGTCAGTTAAAGATGACATAAATAGTCATTTATGTCAATTTTTAAAAATTCAAAAACTGTCATAACAAGTGGTGACATAAATGTTCGTAAAACTGCGATAAAAGAGATCTCATATATGTCAGTTTTTCAAAAACTAACATAAAACCAACATCATTTAACTTCTTTTTATGACACTTTCGAAAAAGAATGTGATTAACAAATGCACATTTACCCATGGAGGACTACACCGCCTTCTTCGTGTTGGACCAACAACAAACTTGACCTCCAAAAATGGATTCAATATCGAACTTGACAAATTTGGACAGCCTCGTCTTTTCCATTAATTATCACAATAATTGGGTCATATTATTCATGAGAGTTTGGTAAATAAGTCATATTTACATAAGACATTTCCTAATGGTCCTATCATAACATTTTATTTCCAATAGGTCCTATTTATACATATAATGAATTTTCACTATACTTTTACAAATAGGACATATTGGACCGAAAATCTTTTTCCATGAGACCTGTTAGAGCAAAAAAAATAGATGATAGGACCTATTGAACTACATACTTAGTAAATGAGACTAATTTGTAAAAAATCCGTTATTCATCTAATATGTATATAATGTGGAGTTCCATTTGAGAGATTATTCCCTTCATTTCAGAAATTAACAGTTTGCAAGAAACGTTTTCCATTAACTCATGCAATTTTAGGCCAAAGAAATGAGCAAACTGTTTCTCAACACTTGTCAAGAAACATCACATTCAGATTTGAATCTTTGTGGGATCCAATCAACTTCTATAATTCAACGTCAAATTCGAACCTCAAAGCATATGCCACACAATCAAATACCGATCTCAAAATAGTCCCACCACAATTGTGTGAGAATAAAGATCAAACGATCCACATTCCAGCATAAAGATCAAAACAGTGCACATTTCAACATTACCACAAAAGAGTGATATAGTGGAAACAACAAGAAAGATAGAGAAATCTGGAACCTTCAGAGTTGGTCTAGTGGTAGTGCATTAGTATTAAAGCTCGAGGGTTGACTGAGTTTGCTCCCCAGTTCGAGTCTCGGCAGCTGCAAACAATCTGGGGGTCAGCGGCTGGCCACTGATCCGCGAGTGGGGATTGGTCGAGATGCGCATAAAGTTGGCCCGGACACCCCATGGTACCTCTAAAATGGGGGAATAAACCAAAAAAAAAAAGATAGAGAAACCTGGAGATTTTTCTTATTTATGTGCAATCAATAAGAGGCTGCAATTTATAACATAAGTTTCCATCTTTCATAGGCATGGTTACTACTACTACTATTATTATTATTATTATTATTATTATTATTATTATTATTATTATTATTATTATCATCATCTTCTTATTTGTTTTTCTTTTTTGGACTTAATTTCCATGTAATACCCTTTTCTAACTAAATTAGAAAACATGAGTCACGAGATACTGTCACGAGATGCCATCTTAAACAACTTGATTCTCTATCACTAGTTGTGAGTTAACAATAAAGAACCAAAGACCAATTTCAAAACATCTAAGGGGAAAAACAAGTATTGGTATTTGGGACGCTGCGTCAACATAGGCAAAATTCTAATAGTAAAGAAAATAAAGTGAACTCCAAATTACCTACATTCCAAAGCAAACACTGCTGGTTGAAAACATGTGCGCGGTGTTTCAGAGCAAACACTGGTTGTTGAAAATTATAGAGAAATTCTATTTGCACAGAGATTTTTTACCGAGATTTAAACAGAATGAGGTGGCTTGACTGAGGGACAAAACAAAAAAGGAGAGTTAACGGAATTTAGAAGTGTTTGTCTTTGTTCAATTGGCTTTAGCACACTGATATTTTATATATTAAATAAATGAATATTAGTTTTTAATAAAAAATGGACATTATTTTTATTTTTACAGAAAAAGGATGTAACTTTTTCTTTCAGAAGCTGTCTTTTTAAACATATTTTTATAATCTTTCTAAATAGTTTTTTTCATAAATAAAAATTATTTTCCTCAAGTAAAAATTGACTTTTTATAAACATGCACAGTATTTTTCTAAAACAAAAAAACTTAAAATAACATAATTTTTTTTATTTATGGGAAAATGTTAAAATATGATTTTTAAATAGCGTACAGTTTAAACCCAACAATTTTTTTAACATATTCCAAAATTTCTTCTTTTTTGGACTTTTTCAATGTTTTTTAAAACCTTTTTCGATTCATTTTACTATATGTCCATCAAGTTTTTTTCAGTAAAAAAATTGGAGAGAACAAATTTGGAGTGTATTATATTTTTTTAAATGAGAGTCTATTACAAAATTGGTCATAAAGTGGGAGGATAACTCAAAATGTCTATAGTAACATAATTGTTGATTAACGATACGTATTCCACAGAGATACTGACATTTTGTAGGAGTTTTCCATTTTAGTAATTGAACGATAGTTTTTTTGGCTCTAGTCTGCTAACATATTTTATATATTTTTTTGGCTCTAATACATCTAAAGTATTAGTGTGTTTTATTTTAACACACTGATATTGTATATATTAAAATAACTCTATATTATTTTTTAATTAAAAAGGTCATAATCCACAACATAAATATAATATGTAAGAAGAAATTATTTATTTTTAGTTTAACTCATTTAGTCCCTCAAGTACCCATTTACTCAATATTTTCTTATTTTTAAAAGTCCGCGCTAGCTCCCCCTGGGTGCCGAAACTCCGACGAACACCCACCGGAACTCCGACGACTACCCAATATTCTATTATTTTCAAGGTTCTAAAAAACGTGGGGCGTGATCGAGGCGTGAAGGCCAAGCCTTAAGCCTTAGAAGCCTAGGCGGGCCTTGGCGTAAAAAGGCGTGAAAAGGCGTTTAGGCCTTTTTAATATATTTTAATATTTTTTAACCATAACAAGGCTATTAAAATACTAAAATTGTACATATCATAAAAATATGTCTGAATATTTGCAAATAAAAATACTATTTGATTATTTTGGATGAGATAATGGTCCGGTTTGCAAAAAAATCTTTAAAAGGCGATATCGTTTCACTAAATCATTGTTGTTTTAGGGTGGTGAATAACTTTTTCGAACAAAATAAATGGTTTAGATTAATCATGCATTAATATTTGTTTATGGGAGTAAATGAGTTATAGCTATAAAAAATGGACATTACTTTAATTTAAAAAAATAGACGTAAACTTTTTTGCAGAAGTTTTATTTTTATAACACATTTTTTATAGTCTTTTTAAGAATTTTTTGTCTTAAATAAAAACCATTTTCTTAAAATAAAAGATTGACTTTTTATAAATAAAAATATGCACAGTTTTTTCTAGAAGTGCAAAGATTTATAATAAAATATTAAAATATTTTTTTAAAAGCCTACTGTTTAAAACATATAATTATACTCCACATCATTATGTACATGTCTATGTACATGTCCCTCTATGTAAATGAAAAAGCTCAAAATTAAATTGGTCGTTTACTCTAAATGAATATAGAATGAGATGACGAGCCTTTATAGACCTTCATTTGCCCATATGAGGAGTAATCCTATAAAGGCTACAAAGGCCCGTGTGAGGAGTAAGAATTTAAATGCTCATGTGTAGAGTAAGCCTACAAGCCTACATGAATTCGTAGGCTGGTCTAGAATTACTCTACATGAATAAACTAGTTTATTTAAAGTGCATAAACTAAACCTGACAAGTATAAGGGGCCTATTTCTACTTTACTGACTTTGTGGATGTATCCTTGTATAGAAAACTGAAGATCAATACCGATGGAAGGTGGGATATTTCCACCAAAGTGGACTCTTTTGGAAGAATTGTGCGGGACTGGAGAGGAGAGTGGATCACGGGTTTCTTTCGAAAAATCATCTGTGCTGAACCGTTACGCTCAGAGGTTGAAAGAATTTTAATGGCTTGCTTCTGATCAGAGATAGGGGATGGAAGAATTTTATCCTAGAATCGGATTGCAAAACACTGGTGGATATGATTAATAAAGGGGATTGGGTTAATCACCCGCACTCAGCTATCATCCTTGACTGCAGAGACGTGAACACGGAGCTGAACTCTGATGTGAACGGAGAGAGATTATCGATGAAGAAAAGAACAAGAACCAAATCGAAGAGTCTGGTTTGAATTAAGTGTACCTATCGTCTCAGCTATGTGTCATTGCTGTTAGGTGATATGCCTTGGAGTTGTTCTTTTTGTTGTTATTCTGTATTTGTATGGACATCTTGTTTGTTTAATTAATCTATTCCTTTTTCACAAAAAAAATCAGTCATTGCTATTGAACCGAGTTCCTTACTTGTTTATTTCAAATTGTACTAGGAATGGGGCCATAATAGCAGAGCATGCATACCTATTGTACAATGTTAAAACTTGGTCTTAAGCCTACATGTTTTCTAAGGTTACATCTTTTCTAAGGGCATTAATATAAGAGATAAATTAATAACAAAACAGATTAAGAACATATCTTAAATAGTTTGTCTTTAGAAATAAAAAAAAGGAATAAAGAAAATTACCTAGAATTTTCTCAATGACTGATTGTCTAACATCATCAAGTTAATACATTATTTGTTGATTTTTGGATATTAAATCGTTAATACACTATTTTTCATTAATCACTTAAAATCTTACATGGATAGGAAGCTCTCAATGCTTGCTTGTCTAACATCATCAAGTAGATATATCCGAAATCATCATGGATGACAACCAAAGAAAATCATTATAAACCGAATGAACCAACTAGTTTCACTACAGAACAATAACAAATGAATATACTGTATATAAATCATAGTTACAAAAGTCGCAAAAATAAGAATCCCATACGAAAAATAAATATTAAGTATGTACTAAGTCAAATTGCTACGAAAGCTATTGAGAAAAATGGAGAATTTTACCTGAGTCGAGAGAGATTTTCAAAACGGGTCACACGAGCATACAAACATGCGAATATATATATCCATGTTGTTTAATACATCCAGGCAAAATTATAACCTCCCGATCCAGATTGGAAGTAATGACTATCTCTTCCGTCGAGCATGCTGAGTCCATCCAATGTGTTATTTGATTGATGGCTGGAATCAAGTAAGTATTTTTGTTAAATGAAACATGACAAGAAAACATAATCCCAGTATTTGTTATAGAGCTATATACCAAAGAGTATGAAAGTTTAATGAAATCAAAATTGGCGATTTATACAATTTAAATCAATATAATCTAAGAATAAAACAAAACTAATACATAAAATTACTTGGGAAAACTTATGTATGTTTTTAGAAAAAATCCCTAAAATTTCTTCCTACACATTATTTTTTAATCTTCTCTTTTCTCTCTCATCAAACCAAACCATTTCGTATTGGATAACAAGAATAGATTTTAATGATGCCAAAGAAATATATGTAGGGAAATGGAAGCCCCTATGAATTTCCATAGCATTAAATAACAACTATGTAAGTCCTAAGTCCCTATATTTTCATAATAAACTGCTTAGTCTGTTGTTAAACACATGAAGGAAATGAAAATTATTTCATAATAAAAAGGGTCCTGATATTTACACCCAAAAAATATCTCCAAAACAACACATTAAAAAAAGTCATTTTTTACCCATTCTTACGGCTAACCTTGGCTATGGTACCCATTTTCACGACAAACTCTGACCAAGGGAGGATCGAAATTAGGCCCAATTGGGGCAGCTGCCCCAGTTTAGATTTGATATTTTTTTTTGTCTGGTCTATAAACTTTCGAATCTAGTCATTTTTATTTCCAAAACCCTAAACTGATACACACAACAGTGAAAACAATTCAAGGTATGTGATTTCATCATTTCTTTATTTTTCTTAGACTTTAATATTTAATTCTGTTTAGGGTTTCTATATTTGTCTTTGTTCTTGGTTGTTTGTCGATGTTGGCTGTTTTGAAATGACTGATGGTTTGGTAGTGACAAACATATTGGTTTGGTAGTGGGTGATGGTTTTCTGTTCCATCAGGTGAGTTAACTCATTTTTGTACCTCATATTAAGAAAAATTCAATTATTATCACTACTAAAATTTGGGTATCGTGAATATTTATTAAGCGCTATTTATTTCTTGAAGTTAATTAAATTAAGTATTGTTAATAATAATTAAGAGTAGTTGTTTGGGTATTATAAAGCTATAACTTGTATAAAACTCTAAATAAATTTTAAAAAAATTGCCTCACGAGCTCCCTCCCCGAACCCCTAGTAACACTCCACATTTTTGCCCCACTTGACACAAATCCTGGATACACCACCGACTTTGATCGTGATATCTCTTTTATGACTAACCTTGGCCGTGATTCCATCTTTACGGCTAACTTTTGTCTGTGGTAGCCACTTTCATGGCTAACCTTGGCCGTACTACTTATATTCACGGTCAACCCTAACCGTAGTACCCATTTTCACGATTACTTTTGGGGGTGTTAATTTGTGCGGTGTTAAGGAAATAAAAATGAATTTTTTGTGATGTTTTGGAGAGAATAATGTTTTGAAGATATTTTTTGGGTATAAATATCAGGACTCTAATAAAGAAAAAGAAACATAATAGTAAAGAAACGAATGAACATCAATGTTATGAGAAAAAAGCTCAAACAATTCACCGAATATATATTAGTTTAATCAAATAAAACAATTTAAACCCACTATCAATGTCAATTCACAATGGTCATTAAGTACGAAGCCAAAATAAAAGATATCAGTGCAAAAGTAACCCCCCCCCAAAAGTTAAATCATGATTGGGTTGGGCCATAATTACGACCACTTCCATTTTGCTTGATATACAGAATAACAATTTCCAGCCAAACATCACACTCAACATGTGTTTTGTAATTTTATCTATGTTAATTTTCGCAGCAAAATCCAAATGAAATTACTTAGATAAATTTTCTGACAATTCCTCTTCAGAAGCCACTCATTTCATAACTAACAAAAAAACATGAATTTCTTTAGAGAAACACATCATAATTTACACCAATAGCAGTAAATGTAATTATGAATAAGTGAGAAAGGAAAAAAAGAACACATGGGTCAATGCATCAATGTCACCCATTGGTAATAAATCTTTTTTTAATAGCATGACCAAGTATTGAAACGAGAGTTTAAGTTCACCCAAAATTGTATACTGTCATTGCAGATGCCATAATCATCTAGTCAAAACTCTAAAAATATGGCATTATTCTACAAAACAATAATTATCATAGTAATATTTTTTACCTTCAAAATTTAAAATTGAAGAAGAGGTTATTAACTTTTTTTGTCAAGAAAATAAGGTGGCGAGCCTCGACGTGTAATTAACACGTGTTAACGTGGTTGTTTTAAAGTTTTGATGGGTTTCTATCACGCAAACAATCAATACACAACTTGTTGGGATACAGACTTTGAAAATGATTTTTGTTGTTTTCTCCACATCGGTAAGGAGACAACTTTTGTAGTGGTATATTTATAATTTTTGTGGAACAAATGGTCAAGCCCTTTGGGCATTAGATGTTTTGTGTGTATGGGTGGGGGACTTATTGGGCCAAGTCGCACGCGCCACTGCCGCTGTCCGCCGGCCCAGCCTGTGCTCGAGTCCGGGTGCATAACTATTTTTTGGGCTTTAAAAATTAATTCTTAACAGATTTTTAATTTCGAAAATAAAAAAAAAAACTTGATTAAATCCGAGTTGAATTTTACAACCCAGTTGCCCACTTCTTTCCAGATTTTTCTCTCCACGTTTTTTACTAACATCCTTTTTGTTGTCCCATAAAAGAGGTATTCAACCTCCATTTTTTGAACAATAGTTCTGAACCCAAAATCCACACAGTTCCAAAACCATCTTTATACAGAAGCTCCAAAAATTTTCATTCCCTCGAATAATTAATCTCGTCTTGCAGATTAATTATATTATCAGATCTGAATGGAGAAATATACATATTTACCACATAATAGGTGTTGATTGAACGAATTTCGATTTTACTACCAATTTCGTAATTTTTTAAGCCGTTTTATCCTGGGGGTGACGAGGCAATTGTGACTGTTAGCACACATTGGGTAGAGCTGCGAAACATTTTAAAGAGACCGACATTATTTGTGACTCAGCCATCATTCTAGTCTGTCCAGTTCCAGATTTCTTATATTTTTTGTCTCGGTTTATTAGCTGCTAATTGGGTAATTTCGTTCCTTATTTAATTCTACATTTAAATTGTGTAACACCCCATGATTTTTGAGACTAAGAAATTAAATTTTTGGGAAAATAAAAATTTTAATAATTGGAGAATTCTAAAATTTGGGAATTGAGGTCCAAAAATAAGGGACGTTTTAAAGTATTCTGGATGATGATTTTGAGGGTACCATCGATCCCGGAAGGGTCTAGATAGTCAAAATGACTGTCATTGGGTTTTATTTCAGCTCCGGAATATTTTTAAGTTAGTTTGACTCGAATTGGAGTAAACGAGTCATTTAAAGTGTGTATTAACATTTAAAACTGGGACTTATGTTTTATAGGCTTAAGAGGCTTATGGATCAAGCCTTCTCATTTTGAGAAAGAGAGAAAGAGAAAGGAAGAGAGAAAGAAGAAGAAAGGAAGAGAGAGAGGAAGAAAGCTTGGAGATTTCCGGCCCAACCGCGACATCGAGGACGATCCAACCTCTACAAATCTGAGGCAACTGTTTAATCTTGCTAAATAAGTCATTTGAGTATTTGATTTCATAATTTGTGGGTTAATTAAATGGTTTTTGGGTATTAATATCAAAACCTAGATTTTTGGGTTTAAATCTTGAAATCAATGTTTAAATATGGGTTTAATGGTGTAGAAATGGTTGGGATCAACTTTGGGTTGATTTATTGGTTTAAAATCATGATTTGATGAAGGTTTGGGGGTTAAAATAGAAATTTTAGGGTTTAAAATTCGTGGGTTCATTGGAGAAGAAGAACCCTTCAAAATCTGCAGACCCAAATCGATTCGCCCCCTAAGCGAATCGATTCGGTTTAGGCAAATTGGCATGTCTGCATTGACCGAATCGATTCGGACCCAAGCCGAATCGATTCGGCCTGAGATCGAAGCCCAGGTCTTTGGACCCAAATCGATTCGCCTTGGAGGCTGAATCGATTCGCTAGGCCGAATCGATTCGGAATGGGGCCAAATCGATTCGAAAACAAGGCATTTTGAGGAATTTTCTTTATGGTGATTTCAAACCCTTTTTGGTTGGGTTTATTGATTTGGGGTATTCTCTTATGACGTAAGAGATATGTTTTGAAGACACTAGGGGGTTTCTCACACATTGTGATCATGGGGACTTCTTGGGAAAATTTGGAAAAAATATATCCAAGTGTGTATTTGGAGATGTGCATAGAGATTGTGGGGAAACCTCATTTGGATTGAGAATCATACTTATGGAAAAATTGTAAGTATAAATGTGATGGGAGGCAAAGAACTCTTAGAGAGAGTTGCGAGTGTATGTTGTGAAATTTCTGGGCCGACATTTATATCGAATCCTAATAAGGATATGATATGATTTAGACACAATTTGGGGCCCAATGAAAGAGAGTGGTTGCATACCTTTAGTAATGAAAAAATTTAAGATATAAATTCGAGAGGTTTTGGACTAGGGGATTCTCAAAAGTGACTGAATGATTGTCGAAATCGAGAGCGATGGGATCATATTACCAACTAGAGTAGAGTGTGTAAATCTAGTTGGGGTAGATGCTGATTATCGGTGTGTGATTTACAACAGTTATTTTCCCTAAGAAATGGGATTATTCGATGAAAATAAGATTGAGCTTGAGGCTTATTGGTTATTAGTTAGGTGTATACCAGTAGTCGAAATTATTACTAGATTCTTTATTGTGCTCTCGGATATAGATGGTATGTGTAGTGATGGTTTCCTACACTAAACTTTGGGTGATAACCCTAATGTTGGATATATATATATCCATATGTCATTTGGGAGACTATTCATCATAGGAAAATGATTGAATATGTTTCAAGTGAGGGATTGTATTCACATATCGAGGTAAATTAATTGAGTTTGTGGTGACGGCTTGTATATTGAGGATTATGTATACTTATGGTCGAGTTTAGATATCTTATACATATGAATGAGAATTAGTTTGTATATATAGATATAAAGATATGTAAATATATGTACATATATCTATATAGATATGAATATATTTATGTTATGGATATACATGTTATGAATATCTAAACCTTATGTGACGGCTTATTTATATGGTTGGATCATATGGATGTATATATTGTTCATGTGAATGATATATATACTTATGTGGTTAAGCATACCCCGCTCATGCTATCATTGGGAAGTTTCCGCGCAGAGGGTGATCATCCTGGCTAGAAAAGCAGAGTGTGGATATTCCCCAGGTCATAGTCGTCCCGTGTGTTATTATATGATTTATATTTTTGGGATGAGACGTGGTGGGTATGTTTCGTCTCATTACCGGTTAGGAGCTATGACCGCTTCCCGGGACATCGTGTGCGTGAGTTTACCACGAGATGGGTGTCGTTTAGTCCCACCATGGTGGCCCCAGTTTTGCTACGTGAGCCGGGCACTAGGAAAATGATAGCATGGTGAAGTTTTATCGGCGATATATATAGCCGGGTATATTATGTGGATGGCCATTGTACGTCATATGTATTATGTGCACTTGGCTATGGGAATGGATGATTGTGTATATATATGGTTAGAATAAAATGCCTATATATATATATATATATATATATATATATATATATATATATATATATATATATATAGAGAGAGAGAGAGAGAGAGAGAGAGAGAGAGAGAGGCAAGCTCCTGTGCACACTAAGTTTGCACATTACCTTTTAAAAGTGTGCAAACTTAGTGCTGGCGCACACCAATTTTTTTATGTGATATTTTAACATTTCAACGGACTCACATAAAAAAAATTAGCTCAAAAAAACTTTTTTTGCTATTTTTAGAAAATCGGTCAAACTTTCGCAGTTTTTAAAAGTTTTTTTGAGTTGATTTTTTTTATATGGGTTCCTTGAAATGTTTAAATATCACACAAAAAAAATCAACTCAAAAATATTTTTTTTACTATATATAAAAGGTAATGTGCAAACTTAGTGTGCAAACTTAGTGTGCACAGGAGCCTGCCTCTCTCTCTCTCTCTATATATATATATATTTATATATCCTATAGATGTAAGGATATGGAATCTTTGTGGAGTACATTTTGGATGATTATGGTGTACTAGATTGATGGGGGTTGATGTATTGCATTTAAGGAACATTTCGGTTACATCATCCCAAGGACATTATTGGAGATTTTTAGTTGTTCTCATAATTGTAGTCTAAAATTTAGTTATAATAGTAGTATAATATGGTATGTATGGCATTATGGATCTGTAGGATCGACGTTGTCAAGGAGTAGTGTAACGGGGTGGTTTCTTGTTTGGATTTCACTTTGCGAGACACCCCACGCACGAAACGTAGTACAATGTTGAAATTGGAGAGAAGTTTTGTCAATAGAAGTTTGTATTCATGTTCTTTATTAATTAAATCTTATGATTGAACCCAAATATAAATGGGTAACGTATTAAGAAGTATAATTAAATAAATTATAAACCAGAATCCATTAAGCCTATTATGGCATATTTGTTTGTCAAAATAATTCAGTGTGTTTAGAAGGGGTGGATTCTTGGGTTAAGATAGGAAGGTAACTCTCGTGGGAATAGGCGGGGTCTAGGTTAAGTTAGGTCGTCCTTATAATTGGGGTAATTTAACTAAAATTTGAAGAAGCGAATAGGTGCGCGCCGTTAGATGAGAGGTGAGTTTGGGTTCCACGAGAGTGCGATTCCACTTTAATTATGAAATAAGTGCACCGATATTTATTATGCACGGCTAACACACTTGCTAAATATTTTTCACACTCGGGCTCTGACCCGTTTACTTTTCTCTCCTGCATGTATATATAGATATATATATATATATTATAGGTGTCCTATCGCATGGATGCCGGATGACCTTCTATCCAGAGTCTTGGGAGCCGTGACATGTGCGGACTGTTGTGGGACATATCTTGTAGTCGTTTCCTACTTTAAAAAAAAATCTAGGTAGGATTCATGTTTTGTATGGGGTTTATACCCACGGGATATTTATAGATGTGTATATTTATTTCAGTTCAGTTATTGTATTGGCTGTGACCCGACAGCTTATTCGGGTTTACTTCCTTGTGGTATATTCAGTTGTAGTCATTTATTTCATTTATTCTAGCATTTCATTTCTCATAGTTCTTTCATGCATCTTTCTTTCCTTTATTAGTAGTGTTATAGTGTTGGTTTGTGATATGTTGCATATTTTATTTAATTTTAACATCTCGTTTATATGATATCGGGTAGTTAGTCCTATATTATATGGTACCGACGGTTGATGTTGAGACTGGACCATCTGAAACTTCTGATTTAATGTAGTATAGGGCTGGCCACCCGTTATTATTTTAAACGGGGTGTTACCGATGGTATCAGAGCATCAGGTTCTAGAGTCTTTAGGATCTGTGCGGGTTTTCTGCATTCTTCCATTAACGTTCTTGACATAAAGCCCTACTATTAGGATTGTTGTGTTCACTGCGCTTATTTTCTTCGGTGGAGCGTGTTCACTTGATTGACGTTCTGATAACAGTTGCTCTCGTTTCAGACTTCACCTAGATTGTGTCGTCTAGGAAAGGATAAAATTAGAGATACACTACCCATAACATATTTTGGGTACGCTTTAATCGGAAATATTTGTTTTTCCCCGATTCCGGCGGAGATATTAAGGAGATCTCTAGCAGTGGTTCACGGTGTTCTATCGTTGGTTGAGTAAGAAAGGAAAATTACTCGAATGGAGAATCATGGAATTAGTAAGGTAAGTCTGAGAGGAGGCATGTAGTGTAGTCCTTGGGAGGTTTAGATTGAGAAACTCGTCAACCTTTGTTAGGAAACCTGGTGATGCTGACCTCTACCGGTGGAAGGTAGGTGGCATTGACCAGATAGTTAAGGGTATTGTCTTTATTTAAGAAGGGCGTAAGAAATTTGGAGACTCAATTTCATTGAGTAGGACTGAGGGAGTTTCCAGTAGTTGCAATCGCGTTTGGTCCTTCAAAATGGTTAGGAAGAATCTTGAGGAAGATGTTTCTCTTATGGAGAAATAGGTTTAGGAATAATGATTGTCCTGGAAGAAGTAGAGGACTTTAAATAAGGATCCAAAGATGAAGTAAAGCAATTGGATTATGGAAGTATAAGGTAGAATACATTTTTTTGGGTTTAAGTCACGCTTTGTGCGATATTGACAACGTCGCACATAAGATATGATGAACAGTTAGCCGTTACGCCCTAGGGTTTATAGGATTTCCCTGAAAGAAGGAGTGAGTAAGTATGGTCTTTGTAGGGAATCTTTTGAGAAAATAAATCGTCTCGTGAGGAGATAATTGAGAGTTATAATATTGAATTTCGGAAGGGCGGAATGTCGAGGTTTGTTGGGTAGTGATTATAAGGTTATTCGTCTCATGGATGGCTTAGGGAGTGTAATTGTGGTGCTCCAATGAGGGAAGAACATAGTTTATGGAAAGGTGTTGATGTGATGTAGAAGAATTTTATAAATGAGGGGTTCAGAGTTTAGTAGATTTATGTTGAGCGGGTAATTTAGCTCATATTTGTGCTAGTTTGAGAACTAGGTATTGGATAGAATATTGTATTTGTTGAGGCCTTGTGTCTTAAACATAAAGTATTTGCTTGGCATGTCGAAAGACATGGATTTGTTTTATATTATATTATTACATAGGTCTTTGGGCAAAAAAAACTGAAAATCTTTTATAAAACCTTAACCCTGGTTCAACTAATCTCAATCCCCGACCTAGCTACACAGTAGTGTATTGGGAGGGTTTCTTATTTGGATTTCGCTTGCGAGACCTCCCCCGAACGAAGGTGGCTAGTGTCAGGAATTGAGGAGAGTTCAACCATTAGCAATTTTCAAACTTTTATATAATTAATATGTTATTATAGATTATATTGGTGATAGTTATGTTACGATTTGAGGATAATGGAGCCTAATTATAATTTTGTGAGTGAAAGCTCGGGTACGGGGTGTATGGGCGCCCTGGGTAGTAGTTTGCTTTGAAATTTATTTGGTTCGATGTGAGAACTAGAAAGGATCGGTATAGTGATCCTGAGGAATAATGTAAGGACTAGATGATATTGAGGTCCTAGGCATGTCCTAAATTTTTGCGGGAGAAATTTCTGTAGGTGGGGGGGGGGGGGGGAGATTGTAACAGCCCATGATTTTTGAGACTGAGAAATTAAATTTTTGGGAAAATAAAATTTTAAATAATTGGAGAATTCTAAAATTTGGGAATTGAGTTCCAAAAATAGGGGACGTTTTAAAGTATTCCGGATGATGATTTTGAGGGTACCATCGATCCCGGAAGGGTCGAGATAGTCAAAATGACTGTCATTGGGTTTTATTTCGGCTCCAGAATATTTTTAAGTTAGTTAGACTCGCATTGGAGTAAACGAGTCATTTAAAGTGTGTATTAACATTTAAAACTGGGACTTATGTTTTATAGGCTTAAGAGTCTTACGGATCAAGCCTTCTCATTTTGAGAAAGAGAGAAAGAGAAAGGAAGAAAGAAAGAAGAAGAAAGGAAGAGAGAGAGGAAGAAAGCTTGGAGATTTTCGGCCCAACCGCGACATCGAGGACGATCCAACCTCTACAAATCTGAGGCAAGTGTTTAATCTTGCTAAATAATTCATTTGTGTATTTGATTTCATAATTTGTGGGTTAAAGAAATGTTTTTTGGGTATTAATATCGAAACCTAGATTTTTGGTTTTAAATCTTGAAATCAATGTTTAAATATGGGTTTAATGGTGTAGAAATTGTTGGGATCAACTTTGGGTTGATTTATTGGTTTAAAATCATGATTTGATGAAGGTTTGGGGGTTAAAATAGAAATTTTAGGGTTTAAAATTCGTGGGTTCATTGGAGAAGAAGAACCCTTCAAAATCTGCAGACTCGAATCGATTCGCCCCCTAAGCAAATCGATTCGGTTTAGGCAAATTGGCAGGTCTGTATTAACCAAATCGATTTGGACCCAACCCAAATTGATTCGGCCTGAGACAGAGGCCCAGGTCTTTGGACCCGAATTGATTCGCCATGGAGTCCGAATCGATTCGCTAGGCCGAATCGATTCGAAATGGGGCCGAATCGATTCGAAAATATGGTATTTTGAGGAATTTTCTTTATGGTGATTTCAAACTCTTTTTGGTTGTGTTTATTGATTTGGTATCTTCTCTTATGATGTAAGAGATATGTTTTGGAGACACAAGGGGGTTTCTCACACATTGTGATCATGGGGACTTCTTGGGAAAATTTGGAAAAAATATATCCAAGTGAGTATTTAGAGATGTGTATAGAGATTGTGGGGAAACCTCATTTGAATTGAGAATCATACTTATAGACAAATTGTAAGTATAAATGTGATGGGATGATAAGAACTCTTAGAGAGAGTTGCGAGTGTATGTTGTGAAATTTCTGGGCCGACATTTATATCGAATCCTTATAAGCATAGGATATGATTTAGACACAATTTGGGGTCCAATGAAAGAGAGTGGTCGCATACCTTTAGTAATGAAAAACTTTAAGATATAAATCCGAGAGGTTTTGGACTAGGGGATTCTCAAAAGTGACTGAACCATAGTCGAAATCGAGAGCGATGGGATCATATTACCAACTAGAGTAGAGTGTGTAAATCTAGTTGGGGTAGATGTTGTTTATCGGTGTGTGATTTACAACAGGTATTTTCCATAAGAAATGGGATTATTCGATGAAAATAAGATTGAGCTTGAGGCTTATAGGTTATTAGTTAGGTGTATACCAGTAGTCGAGATTATTACTAGATTCTTTAATGTGCTCTCGGATATAGATGGTATGTGTAGTGATGGTTTCCTACACTAAACTTTGGGTGATAACCCTAATGTTGGATATATATATATATATATATATATATATATATTTCATTTGGGAGACTATTCATCATAGGAAAATGATTGAATATGTTTCAAGTGAGGGATTGTATTCACATATCGAGGTAAATTAATTGAGTTTGTGGTGACGGCTTGTATATTGAGGATTCTGTATACTTATGGTCGAGTTTAGATATCTTATACATATGAATGAGAATTAGTTTGTATATATAGATATAAAGATATGTAAATATATGTACATATATCTATATAGATATGAATATATTTATGTTATGGATATACATGTTATGAATATTTAAACCTTATGTGACGGTTTATTTATATGGTTGGATCATATGGATGTATATATTGTTCATGTGAATGATATATATACTTATGTGGTTAAGCATACCCCACTCATGCTATCATTGGGAAGTTTCCGCGCAGAGGGTGATCATCCTAGCTAGAAAAGCAGGGTTTGGATATTCCCCAGGTCATAGTCGTCCCGTGTGTTATTATATGATTTATATTTTTGGGATGAGACGTGGTGGGTATGTTTCGTCTCATTGTCGGTTAGGAGCTATGACTGCTTCCTGGGACGTCGTGTGCGTGAGTTTACCACGAGATGGGTGTCATTTAGTCCCACCATGGTGGCCCCAGTTTTTCTACGTGAGCTGAGCATTGGGAAGATGATAGCATGGTGCAGTTTTATCGGCGATATATATAGCCGGGTATATTATGTGGATGGCCATTGTACATCATATGTAGTATGTACACTTGGCTATGGGAATGGATGATTGTGTATATATATAGTTAGAATAAAATGCCTATATATATTTATATATCCTATATATGTGAGGATATGGAATCTTTGTGGAGTACATCCTGGATGATTATGGTGTACTAGATTGATGGGGGTTGATGTATCGCATTTAAGGAATATTTCGATTACATCATCCTAAGGACATTATTGGATATTTTTAGTTGTTCTCATAATTGTAGTCTAAAATTTAGTTAGAATAGTAGTATAATATGGAATGTGTGGCATTACGGATCTCTAGGATCGACGTTGTCAAGGAGTAGTGTAACAGGGTGGTTCCTTGTTTGGATTTCGCTTTGCGAGACACCCCACGCACGAAACGTAGTATAATGTTGAAATTGGAGAGAAGTTTTGTCAATAAAAGTTTGTATTCATGTTCTTTATTAATTAAATCTTATGATTGAACCCAAATATAAATGGGTAACTTATTAAGAAGTATAATTAAATAAATTATAAACCAGAATCCATTAAGCCTATTATGGCATATTTGTTTGTCAAAATAATTCAGTGTGTTTAGAAGGGGTGGATTCTTGGGTTAAGATAGGAAGGTAAATCTCGTGAGAATAGGCGGGGCCTGGGTTATGTTAGGTTGTCCTTCTAATTGTGGTAATTTAACTAAAATTTGAGGACGCGAATAGGTGCGCGCCGTTAGATGAGAGTTGAGTTTGGGTTCCACGAGAGTGAGATTCCACTTTAATTATGAAATAAGTGCACCGATATTTATTATGCACGACTAACACACTTGCTAAATATTTTTCACACTCGGGCTCTGACCCGTTTACTTTTCTCTCATGCCTGTATATATATATATATATATATATTTTATTACATGTGTCCTACCGCATGGATGCCGAATGACCTTCTATCCAGAGTCTTGGGAGCCATGACATGTGCGGACTGTTGCGGGACATATCTTGTAGTCTTTTCCTACATTTAAAAAAAAAATCTAGGTAGGATTCATGTTGTGTATCGGGTTTATACCCAAGGGATATTTATAGATGTGTATATTTATTTCATTTCAGTTATTATATTGGCTGTGACCCGACAACTTTTTCAGGTTTACTTCCTTGTGGTATATTCAGTTGTAGTCATTTATTTCATTTATTCTAGCATTTCATTTCTCATAGTTCTTTCATGCATCTTTCTTTCCTTTATTAGTAGTGTTATATTGTTGGTTTGTGGTATGTTGCATATTTTATTTTATTTTAACATCTCGTTTATATGATATCGGGTAGTTATTCCTATATTATATGGTACCGACTGTTGATGTTGAGACTGGACCATTTGAAACTCCTGATTTAATGTAGTATAGGGTTGGCCACCCGTTATTATTTTAAGCGTGGTGTTACAAATTGTTGCTAAAATTTTTTTAAGGTGTTTTAGGCATTCTTTCAAGGACAAAATTAAATCAACCAACCTAAATAAGCCTCTCAAATATGAAGGACAACATTTTAAACGTTGGAGTAAAAAACTTATTTTTTATTTAACTACGAAAAAAGTCTCAACGTGTGTCCAATTTGACAAACCTGTAGTAAATAATCCACCTACTATTGAGGAAAGCAAAACTATTCGGAATTTGGAGGAAAATGATTTTTTGTGCAAGAACTATATTTTGAATGCTCTAAGTGACGAACTTTATGACTATTATGCCAATTATAAAACTTCAAAAGAGATTTGGGATGCGTTTTTTAAAACATATGACACGGAGGTGGTAGGTGCTAAAAATATGCCGTCAGTTGTTATTTGAAATTTCAAATGAAGGATGGAAAATTTGTTGTTGCTCAAACCCATGATATGCAAATGATAGCCCATGAAATTATTTTCGAGGGCATGGCTTTAGATCACCAATTTTAGGTGGCTATGATTATTGATAAATTGCCTCCACTGCTCAAAGATTTCAAAAATATTTTGAGGCATAAGTCTAAAGCATTTTCACTAGAGTTATTCATTACTAAATTGAGAATTGATGAGGAGTCCCAAAAACATGACTACAAAGATGAAATTCTTGTTGTGTCTAACATTAAAAATCAGAAAAACAACCACACTCCAGTTATTTTGAAGGGAAACGGGTGAAATATGAAATTTCAGAAAAAGAGCCACAACCAGAATTTTAAAAATCAGAATCAGAATAAGAATAAGAACCATAGAAATGGACAATCTAGCAACTCGGGACAGTTTCTCTATTTCAAGTGTGGCAAGCCTGGCCATATGGCTGCAAATTTCGCAATGTGCCACACGCACAAGAAAATTTTACCGAAGAGGACATGTGTGCTATGATTTCTAAAATCAACATGGTTAGTGGTGCCGAAGGGTGGAAGGTGGATACTAGCCCTTCCCGCCATATCTATTATGACCGTGCTCTTTTTAAGACTTATTCTGAGACTATAGATAAGGAAATGTTGTTGGGTGATTCTCACTCCACTGAGGTTATTGTTACTAGAAATGTGGAATTAATGTTCACTTCGAGAAAAACTCTGATCCTCAAAGATGTTCTTCACACTCCTGAGATTAGGAAAATTTTGTTTTCGGGTTATCTTCTCAACAAAGTTGGCTTTACTCAAACTATTGGTATTGATTTATTTACTTCGACCAAAATGGAATTTTTGTAGTCAAGGGTTATGCCACTAATGGGATGTTTAAATTGAATGTTGATGCTATGAATAAAATTTCTCCTTCTGCTTATATTGCTTGTTCATTTAATATTTGGCATGCTAGACTTTGTCATATTAATAAACGACTTATTAAACATATGAGAACTTTAGGATTAATTCCAGAATTATCATTAGATGATTTTGAAAAATGTGAATGGTGTAGTTAAGCAAAAATTACTAAGACGCAACATAAATCGGTTTTTAGAGAATTTGAACTACTTGATTTAATTCATTTGGATATTTGTGAATTGAATGCTGTCACCACTAATAATGGCAAACGTTATTTTATTACTTTTATTGATGATTGCTCTGATTATTCATTTGTGTATATTTAATGAAAAATAAAAGTGAAGTGTTTGACATGTTTAAAATTTTCTTAAATGAAATTGAAAATCAATTTAATCAGAAAATTAAAAGGTTACGTAGTGATAGAGGCATCGAATATGATTGTGCACCATTTATTGAATTTTATAAAACCCACAACATTATTCACAAAAAAACTACCCCTTATTCGCCCTAAATGAACGGTAAAGCCGACAGAAAAAAGAGTACATTAACTGAATTAGTTGTTGCTATTTTATTAAAATATGAGCCTGCCTCACATTGGTGGGGGGAAATCATTTTCACTGTGTGTCACGTACTTAATAGAATTCCTAAGAATAAAATAAAAATAGCTCCATATGAAGTTTGGAAAAATATTAAGCCTAACGTGTCATACTTTCGAACGTGGGGGTGCTTAGCCTATGTACATATACCCGACCCTAAAAGGTCTAAATTGGCTAGTAGAGCTTATGAGTGCATTTTTATAGGCTATGCTATTAATAGCAAAGCATAGTATTTTTATGACTTGAAAAATCAAGTAATTATTGATTCAAATGACGTCGATTTTTATGAAGATAGATTTCCTTTTAAGTTGAGAAATAGTGGGGGCGAGTCATCCACTAATATTTATGTAAATAAAAATAAAGAAAATAATGAATCCATTTTAGAACTTCAAAAAAGTAAAAGGGCTTGTGTGAAAAAAGATTTTGGTCCCGACTTTTATGCTTACACTTTAGAGGAGGATCCTAACACTATTCAAGAAGCTTTATCTTCTTTACATGCCGATTTATGGCAAGAGGCTATTAGTGATGAAATTGATTCTTTAGAAACAAATAAAACTTGGCATTTAGTGGAACTTCCTCTTGCATGTAAAACAATTGAGTGTAAATGGATTCTTAAAAAGAAATTATAACCTGGTGGTACTGTTGAAAAATATAAGGTACGTCTTGTTGCCAAAGGTTCTAGACAACAAGAAAGTGTAGATTTATTTGATACCTTTTCACCCGTGACCAGAATAATGTCTATACGTGTACTATTTGCTATAGCTTCCTTAAATGATTTAATTGTACACCAAATGGATGTTAAAACTGCATTTTTAAATGGAGAATTAAAAGAAGAGATTTATATGGATCAACCTGAAGGTTTTATAGTACACGATCAAGAAAATAAAGTTTGTAAATTAGATAAATCTCTTTATGGACTCAAACAGACACCCAAACAATGGCATGATAAATTTGATAGCTTGGTAATCTCCAATGGGTTTAAAATAAATGAAAGTGGCAAATGCATTTATTATAAATATGTAGAGAACATTTTCACTATCATATGTCTTTATGTTGATGACTTGCTTATATTTGGTTCTAATATTCATGCAATAGAAAATGTTAAATCATTATTGTGTTCCAATTTTGATATGAGGGATTTGGGTGAAGCTAGTGCAATATTGGGAATTAATATTACTAGGTTAGAAAAGAGACTTTTTTTTGGATCTTTATCATTACATTGAGAAAGTTCTAAAGAAATACAATTACTTTGACTGTAAATCTAGTACTCCATTTGAACCTAGTGTAAAGTTATGTAAGAACATTGGCGACTGTGTAAACCAAAATGCTTATGCAAGAATCTTTGGTAGCTTACGTTATGCTACTGATTGCACTAGACATGACATAGCTTATGTTGTGGGAGTACTATATAGATTTACCAGTAGACCTAGTATAGAGCATTGGCATGCTATTGAGAGGTCATACGGTACTTTTAAAAGGACAATGAACCTCGTATTACACTATAATAAGCATCTCGCTGTCCTTGAAGGATTTAGTGGTGCTGATTGGAACACCCCATCTGATGATTCTAAGGCTACTAGTGGATATATATTTAGCATCGCTGGGGGTGAAGTCTCTTGGAAATCTAAGAAAAAAACTATTTTGGATCAATACACTATGGAGTCTGAGATGATAGCACTAGCTACTGCTAGTGAAGAGGCAAGTTGGTTAAGGAACCTCATGTCAGATATCCCTTTATGGGAAAGACCGATACCAGCCGTTTTAATTCATTGTGATAGTACCGCGGCTATTGTAAAAGTAGAGAGACATTATTAAAATAGTAAGAAATGAAAAATACGTCGTAAACATAGTAATATTAGTGAATTCATCTCTACGGGTGCTGTGAGAGTGGATCATATACGGTCTGAAAAGAACTTAGCAGATCCTTTGACGAAAGGGCTATATAGGGAGAAGGTGTGGAACACCTCAAAAGGGATGGGACTAAAGAACTTGGATACATGAGTCATTTGTGATGGTTACCCAACATATAGACTAGATATCCTAAGAACTATGTTCAAAGGGTAATAACAAGTCACAAGTGATATGGGTTGAATCATGTTATTATTAATCAATATAGAACGAGGTTTTACTCCGAGTCCATCCCTATGAAGCATGATATCTTGAAGTGAGTTAAGGATGAGTTATTATTACTCTTAATGAGATATATAGCTTTATTTTGAGTTGGTTACCTATCTACAGGAGTACTCTTAATAGACTCACCTATGTGAATGTGGAAGTGTGGCTGCTTCCTATGGATATCTTGGAAAAATTCTTAGAGCGTTCACTATACTGGGATAGAAGCACATGACCACAACGTGCTGTCTATTAGAACTACACCCAAGTAGGGTTGAGTGTGGGATGTTGTTAGATATAGAGTTCAAAACTACGGTTACTCTAGTATATGAAGCACCTTATACTATTGACTCACTTGAGTCTACATTGTATAAGTGCTCATCTAGTTTGGAAATAGAGATAAAATTGGGTCCCCATCCTAGATACCAAGAGCCTCAGACTCTTCAATTCAATTCATTCATCTTGTTTGATAGATCAAGGTATATTCACTGTCACTCACACACTTTAGAACTTCATACATTGTTCACATATTGTTCAAATTGTTTGTATGTGTGTTGTGTGTGTTAATTTCCCTAAAAATAATTTTTTATAATTTTTGGGAATTTATAAAGATTATAAAACAATTTTTTTCTTAATTAAAAACGGAATTAAAAAGTTTTGGGGTCTTTATATAAATACAAGTTATTGGTTTTTTCCCTGAAATGTTTCCTTGGGTAGGAACTGAAAGCACTAGAGAAGTCAGGGTGTTTATGTAATTAAGTTTAGACGCGAGTTTGATATCCTCTATTTGCCTTAAACCTGTTGCTTCCCTATTGGATGTATGTGTGTTTCTTCTAAGGGAGTAAACCATCGTGTTTTATTATCCCTTGGATTGAGTTAATCGACGATCTGCATGCGCCCTTGTCCCAATACTTGCGAACATATCTCATCCGGTCACAAGACTCATAACCAATCTCTTACCTTTAACCATTGGATAGAAGTCAAGGTTGCTTGACTTAATCTTAGCCCTCGATTTACCTATACCTTCTCGAACCTTCTCAGCCCGCTATATAAGGAGGGTAACCCTCATCCATTAGAAGACTTTTGCCACTTCGTCATTTTAGAGAGAGAAGAGAGAAGAAAGAGAAGAGCGAGAAGAGAGAGAGAAACCATAGTTAGAAACCCTAACCCTAAATTCATCCAAACCCTTTTCAAACCCTAATTCGTTTATCAAAACTAGTTTTATCCCAAACACAACCTTGAGTGTTTGAGAGTTTTGAGAGTGGTTTGTTAGTGGTGTAACCTCTTCATTTTAAGATCTTGTGTCCAACTCAAGCATTAAGCTAGATCTGCATTTCTGTTTCATAGAAATTTTAGATCTGAGCATTTTATGTTACATTACACCTAGATCTGCATGTATTGTTTTTCGTCTTGACAAATTTGTTGTTTATTGTTTTCTGTAAATGTTTTTGTACTCAAAATCAACAATAACATTTTCCGTTTCTAGTTCTTTTGAAATAAGACCTTTGACCTAGTTGGAATCACACTTGGCGGTTTTCAATTTCAAAAATCTTTTAAAAACCCTGAAATTGATTAAGATCTTGATACGTCTTCTGAGCAAGATTGTCGTGGATTCTGGGTTAATATTAAAGGTCAAACAAGGTTCAAGTTTCTTAAGAAGAGAGAAACTGAAAATCACAGCATATAGATCTGATTTTTAATTTGCTAGGACTGTTTGTAAAAATAAGTGTGAGTGTGTGCATGCATGTGTTAGATCACCATCACAAACACGTACACACTACAATACTGAAAGTGTTGATAATACGATCTTTAAACAAGAGTCGACGTAAAGACTGAAACAAAGTGAAGTTAGCAAATTGGAGAACAACATCAACAATCAGAACAACAGAAAAGTTAGAAGGACACTAGTGGGTACATTCCTAAACTTGTATAGTTTGTAACTGTTATATTTTGTTTTAGTGGATTTTTATTTTTACTCCGTAGAGAGAGTCGTGGATGTTTCCTCGGTTGGGTGAGGTTTACCACGTTAAAAATATCTTATCATTAATCTTTCTACATCTCCTCATCTCATTCTAATTAGTGTGCTGATTTATAACTATTTTAGTTTTGTTTTTCAAAACTAGTTAGCAAATCTTGAAGGGATCTCGTGCAAATTTTAAACACGTCTTGTGATTAAAAACTGATTTGATTTCTAGAAAAGAGTTTCTTCAAAAAACTGTTCGGAGTTACTTTAATAGTTTAATCTTATATTAAACGACTTTAGTAACATTTTTCAATATATTCTGAATTATCTTTACTACATGAAGGTTCAAGTCGAAAGACACCTTTGTTTATGCACAATTCTATAGATTATTGCTCGATAAAAATGTTTTTTTAAATTTTGCAAGTGGGGGATTGTTGGGATACAGCTGTCAAAGTTTTTATATATGCAAACTCTAAAAATGGTTTTTGCTGTTTGTCCCACATCAGTATGGATCCAACTTTTGTAGTGGTATATTTATAATTTTTGTGGAACAAATGGGGCAACCCTGTGGGCATTAGATCTTTTGTGTGTATGGGTGGGGGACTTATTGGGCCAAGTCTCACACACTGCTACCGCCATCCCTCCGACCCCCCCCCCCCCCCCCCCCCCCCGTGCCCGGGCTGAGCATATAACTATTTTTTGGGCTTTAAAAATTAATTTTTAACTATTTTTTAATTCCAAAAATTAAAAAAAAACATGATTGATTATGAGTTGGAATTTTCAACCCAGTTTCCCACTTCTTTCCAAATTTTTCTCTCCACATTTTCTATCATCGTCTTTTTTATTGCCCCCTAAAAGAGGTAATCAACATCCATTTTTTGAACAACAGTTCGGAACCCAAATTCCACACAGTTTCGAAACCATATTTATATAGAAGTTCCGAAAATTTTCTTTCCCCCGAATAATTAATCTTGTCTTGAAGATTAATTATATTATCAGATCTGAATCGAGCAATATACATATTTATCACATAACGGGTGTTGATTGAACAAAATTTGATTGTGCTACCAATTTCGTAATTTTTGAGGCTATTTTATCTTGGGGTGACGAGGAAGTTATGACTGTGAGCACACATTGGACAGAGCTGCGAAACACCTTAAAGAGCGCGATATTGTCCGCGACTCACCCATCATTCTAGTATGTCCAGTTCTGAATTTCTTATTGTGAGAGGGTAGTTTAGATAAGATGGAGGTGTTTTGAGTATTACAACGATAATTTAAATAATGACGCTATTCATTAACCACGAGATATACAAACACTACTCAATGAAGATAAACTTAGTTTGAACTCACAAATCTCTCATGTATAACTCAGAAGGTAGTAATGACTTAGAAGTAACTTAACTAGAGGGAGAGGGAAGTAAGCACCCTAAATACACCTTGGTAGGCATCCAAACACACCAACCACCCTCAATAATCTCTGTCAAGTATTAAAATCTTTGTAATAAATGACAATGGTGAGTGAGAAAACCCTCTGGTTTGTAATAACTCTCTCTGATGTATATTTTCTCTAGTAATAACTTCTGAACTCTCAAAAGATCATCATCTCCTCAAAGGTGGTTGGGGTCCTTAAATACCCCCCTACACCACCCCCGAGGCAACTCGGTCATGAATGCCTGTGAAAGACCTCCCTCATACTTTGTCACAAACATTAAATACTTGATGCACTAGTTGTCTCCACGTCATAAACATTAAATGCCAAGACATGTCTCTTTCCTAACCACTGTGTGTTAGGGGGCTGTTGTCGCAGAGGTGGCTCACCAACTGCTTGACAACCCCAAATACCATGATGGTTTACTCAATTGAAAGTCTGGCATTGCTTAGCTGTCTAGTGACATCACCTGTAGTAGATGTGACATTAAGTAGAGGGTTGTTTGGTTCACAAATCAACGCCCAATGGAACTCAAGGCTGCTCTCCACGAGGTTCCAAGGTCAAGGGCCTTCGGTATTTTACCAGGTATATCTAGGATGGTCAGGACAAGCCCCAACGGTGCCTCACTTCTCAATCCTCCAAATTAAGTCCCTCTAAAGTTCCCATGACGAGGTCATTCAATAGAGCATGAAAGCTCTCCCAGGCCCTGCCAAGCCTGGTCTCTCGTGAATACCATTTGACCTCACACTAAAACACATTATTATTCTCGTTACATCATTACAACCGTTATATCTTATCGTCAATATAAACAAAGATACAGTATGCATAACACAACAATCTAAAGTATAAGTTTCCACGCTGATTTGCCACGCTTGAGCTGCCACGCTGAGCTGCCTCGGTTTCTTAATCCCAAAAACTGTTGCTTATGGTGGAATTATCCCTAATATCAGGATTACCTTCAATCCCCCTCTACATTTTCCCCTTCGTGGAGATATTTATTGTCGAAACAAGAAATGTCTGCACGAAAACTTCTCAATCCGATAAACCTTTTCTGTGTGAAAAAATTCTGGCATCTGTTACCTCGTTAGAACCACCGCGTTAGAATCTTCAGGAAAAAGTAAAATTATCCACGATGTACCTGAACCGAAGCACTACAACTTATTGGTGCTTTGGCGAAGCGACATCGCCAATTTTTCCTGACGCTGAGCTTCAACCGTTCTAACTTTATTATTCAAAATTCTCCCTAAAGGCCTGCTAACCTTCCCAAATACTCATTTGATTATTGGTAAGTGAAATTCTCCCTTGTAACGCTTCGCTATGTTAAATAAAGTAGAAATTCTCCCCGATGTAGCCGAGTCACTTTTTAAACAATGTTTGGACTTGTGGTGAGGGGACATCATAGATTTTTTGAACCGTTGGGACATCTTTTTCGTTGGGAGTTATTGGATATGTCTGGAAAAAAAATCTGGCACCAAAACTCAAACTTAATGAAGAAGGCAACCCTCTTTATTCCCAAGGTGTCGCTTTGTAAATGACGTGGTACTGTCTTTTTAACTGTCAAGACACCTCCCGAAGTGCCACGTGTTCATTTGAAATGATTATAGGCGGCCTTGCACGTGTGGTGGTGGGAAATTCAACAGACGGGTTCCTTAAAAGGCTTCAAACGTCTCTTTTTTCAAACCCTTCTCTTTCCTTTATCTTCTTCGAGCTCTCGTCTTCTTTAGAGAGAGCAAGTTGTACGAAAACCTTCATTGTTGTCCAACTCTTTACCCAGTTTCTTCCCTCTCTCCTCTTTTACACCACCACCTGTGGTTGTGCTTCTCCATCTTCATTCCTGAGCCTTCTTTTACTAAGCTTCTTTTTTCGTACTTCATTGTTGTCTGCAATGGCCTCCTCATGCAACCCTTCCACACCTGCCACTAGTGTTCCACATGCCACCCTTATTGTAACCACCTCCGCTGCCGCCTCATAAACTACTTCCCGCCAGAACCAGTTGCGCTTCTACCACCGATCCCCCATATTCGGTAAGGGTGATGACTTTACTGGGTCTTGTAAGACATGCCTTTTTAATGCCAAGTACGATTTTGTCTTGAGCGAAGGGACTTCCCATGGTCCCACATCGACTTCGAAGGGCCTGGGGGCTCCCCTACTCACTTTGTTTCCTGGAACTCCCATATATAGAGCTCCCATGCTGACACTCTCACCAAAATTGGGCTATATCGGGCTATATGGTTTGGTGAGTTCACCCTATCTAAGAATAATGTTGCTCTTCCAATTCTAGTGTCTCGCTAGAACATTACCACTAATATATTCATTGCTGCGTGGGGAGAGTTTATAATAACGTTGGAAGAGGTATGTGAGCTCCTAGGCCTCGAAGCAACAAGCCATGAACCTTATTATGATGAGCCCCTTGATGCCCAGGAACCTGATGATCATTTGGAGTTGGATCGTATATGCCGAAGGTGCATAGGTTCTTCGAATAAAGCCACTTTTACTACACTCATCAACTACTTCTTCAAGGATACTTTTAAAAGTAATTCCTCCGAGGCTACCCCCGATCAAGGTACATCGCTGAAACCCAATGACCAACCTCGAACGGACCTCATCAACACGTCCCTCCATTTGGATCGGTGTATCAAGCTTCCTCTGGCTGCAATCTCCTTGCGATCCCTCTACACATGGCTCGATAGAACCCTTTTTGACATGGAATGATCTCTGGGTCGTTATAACTTGGCCAACTTCTCCAACTGTGTCCTCCTCACAGGCTTCCTCTATGTACGTTTCCCGGTTGTAGCAGCCAAGACCAACCACCCTCATTCGGGGGAAACAATTTTTCCCCCACGCTCCTTTATTTATCACAAGAGACAAAGCCGAAAGGAGTTGACCTCCATCATCGATGATTTTTCGAATTTTGTGATGAGGCCCTATGAAGAGGATATCTTTCTCTATACTTGTGGTTTTTTCAAACATGAAGCAAGAGTGGTCCAGGAAACTACTCTAGACCTCAATATTGAAGACCCTTCACTGGCTGAGGTCCTTCTATTTTCGCTCGAATACTTGCCCTCTTACACCGAGTGGGGATATACCAGCGAGCACTACAATCCCAACCGATGCAGCCGTCAGTTCGGTTTCGATTAAGGGGCTCCTCGCCCAGTTTTTCAATCATCTAACACCAAGGTCTCTTTTGGCGAGGCATGTTCCCTATTCTCCTCAACTTCTATGTGGGGGGTGAGTTCTACAATGGATGGACGAGTCACCATTCCCATCATCACTAGGCAAGGGGAAATAACCCCTCTATTTGCAAAAAAGTACTGGCCGAGACAACTGGCCCAAATTTCTGAGTTCATCGAGGGAGATCCCGTGTATCCTCCAGTTCTTTCATTTTTCACCTTGGAGTTGGGGTTAAAGGGGAATTCCGTTCTTGCGATTGAGTTCTCTCTAAGCCAGACACCCAAAGTTCCTCTTACCGAACTTCCTCCACACTTCCCCGTGATCTCTATTACCATGCCTAAACCCAAGGCCGCTGAAACCCCCAAACCATCTGCCCCCTCGGTCGAAGCTGCAACAGGGGAAGGGCCTTCTCAGCCACCTGCTAAAAAGACCAAGAAGTCCAAAGGTGGGGTTTCCTCGAAATCCAAATCCTCAAAGTCCAAGCCCTAAGCTCAAGCACAAAATCCTTTGGAGGCATTCTTTATTGCCTCCATTTCCCTTGCCATGTATGCAGAAAAGGCCGAGGAGTTGAGAAGACAAGCCCAGGCAGAGGTAGAACGAATAAACGCTGAGTTTCAATGATGAGCTGTCGTCGTTCCCCCTTTGGCTGCCTTCCCCACGATCGTGGTTGATCTAACTGAGCCAATGACCAAGAGGAGAAAAAGGTCGACGGTACCTCAAGATGATGATGCAACGAGTGCACGGAAGAAAACTCTGGGCACTAAGTCCCAGAAGAAACGGACAGCCGAGATACCTCCATCTTCAGCTCTCTCTGTTGCTGCCTCCTCACCGCCTTCACTTATGGTTATAACTTCTCATTCTCCCTCCAGATCTTAGGTATGTGTGCATGTTTTATTATTGTTCCCCTTTTCTTAAGTCAAGTTGCATTTTCTTATTTCTTTGATAACTTTGGTGCAGGGAGTTGAAGGGAGGCCCAGTCCCTCTAGTTCCCCTGGTTCCCTCGTGAGCTATTTTATGGGGGGCATTTCGACGTCTCTCAACTCAATACTACTCCTCCCCGTTCCCCCATGATAGGTCTCACCTACTCTCGCCATTCGTCCTCCTAATGGGCCAAAGACGCTGCTACGGGGGATGCCACCGTTGGGTCTATTGAAACATCTAGCCAACCAGAGGAAACTACTCCAGCCTCCTCTGAATCACCATCTGCGCAAGAGGTCCCTCTGCCCATCGTTGCAGTCGATGAGAGTGTTCCTGAGGTAAATTTCTTATCAAGTCCCACATATTTTCCTTGTCCCATTACCTTGTTTATCATTCTAATATGCTGGGATGTTTTAGATGGAAGTGGCGTCTCTGATAGCGAACATTCTCCTTCCCACTGCATTAGCGAGACCCCTAACTGCAATTCCTCTTTTTGGTGCCATAACAAGGGTAAGTAACACCTAGACGTATTGATGCCTTTTTCATGTACTTGCTCCTTGTGTGCAACACTTGGTTTTGTATTTGCATCTTTCGCTAAGACTTACCCCACCCTTTGCCCTTAGTGGCCTTTTCCTTCCCAAGGCCAAGGTTGATGCTGTTGTCCCGCGTGGTGACTCTTCAGTTCCTGCCCATGCTGGGGTATCGCTTGGAGATTATTTGCGTTCTTCCAGTGAAACTCCTTTGTTGGCCTTGGTACCATTTATTGGCGAGGGAAGTTTGCCTACTATTGAGGCTTCTTCAGCCAAGGGCCCCTTTGAAGCTACCGAGGCAATGAGCCTGCCCCCAATGGTTTCTACCATTATGGCCCCCGTGGTGACTACTGTTCTCTCTCCTACTACTGCTGAGGTACTTCACTAATTTTTTTTCATTTCTCAGTTTCTCAAACTTCACCTATGCTGGTGACTTAACAATGAAAACACTTGTTAAGTTTTTTTCATAAACTCCACCTTTATCGGTGACTTAACAATGAAAATACTTGTTAAGATTTTTTCATAAACTCCACCTATATTGGTGACTTAACAACGAAAACACTTTTTAAGATTTTTCTTAAACTCCACCTATATCGGTGACTTAACAATGAAAAAACTTGTTAAGATTTTTCATAAACTCCACCTATATCCGTGACTTAACAATGAAAACACTTGTTAAGGTTTTTTCAAAAACTCCACCTATATCGGTGACTTAACAACGAAAACACTTGTTAAGATTTTTCATAAGCTCCACCTATATTGGTGACTTAATCAACCAAAACACTTGTTAAGGTTTTCCAAAAACTCCACCTATATCGGTGACTTAATAACGAAAACACTTGTTAAGATTTTTTATAAACGCCACCTATATCGGTGACTTAACAATGAAAACACTTGTTATGATTTTTCATAAACTCCACCTTTCCTCTAACTGTTCTCAGGTTGCTCAAGAGGATTGTCCACTAGGTCCTTCACCCATTACGTCGACCCATCGGGAACCTGTCGCTTCAGAAGATTCTAGCCACAATGATCAAGGTTTCACAACCGGTGCTGCTGCTGAGAGAGAATCTGGCTGTGATCTTCCTTTGACCGACATGGCCCCTCATGCCTTCTTCCTGATGGTGCTTCAGTGTTTTCCTCAAATGCCTGCCAACCATCGTTTGGTAGTTGAGCAACTTGTGAACCATCAACCTGAAACATTCACGGTAGATTGCCTACGTCCAAACATCTCAGTTATGAGTTACAGGCTTCAGGGCATGGCTACTGTTGTTGCTAAAATTGATAATACTCCAACTATAAATGTTACCAGACCCCTCCTCAACCAATTCCTGGATTATACGCATTTAAAGACCTTGAAGAGCCAACGACTGAACAGCCAGAGGGAACTCTTGTGGAAACATCAGGAGGATCAGCGGACTGAGGAAGCAAAGTTGGTCAAGCTAGCACCTCTTCATGGAGATATTAACAAGTAGGTGTAGGACATCGAAGAAGCTATGCGTCTGGAGAAGCTAAAATGAGAGAAACTCCTTATCTAGCGCACGCAAGCACAGACGATGTTGAAGGTTTCTATTAATGCCCAACTGTCTTGCCTAGAAGCTTCTTTAGGCCTTCCTGGAGATTTTCTCTCCTCCCCAGATCTGTGGTTTCTCCTAGGCCAATGAGCTTTTGTATATATATTTTTTCTTTTTCTCTCCTCCTTATGTAATTCGTGGGCAATAGCTCCCAATTTTGTAATGCCCCAAAGTTCATGAATGAAGAAAGATATTTATTTTCTCATGCCATTTCTTTGTGTTAAATTTTTTTGCATAGATTGCGAAGTTTGTAATTCTTTCATCTCTACTTGAGTTAAAAAAACTTGCATACTCATAAAAAGGAACTTGTGTATTCATAAAAACAGCTAGGTACATTAGTGGTCCAAACATAATTGCCTACACATGCTAGACATTCAACCATTTATTGTTAATCTTGAATGGTTAATCTTCTTCCATCCTAGAAATTAAGCAATAACCTGAGTCATGAGCTTCTTTAACAATTAAAGGTCGCTCCTAATTTGCTGTAAACTTGGGTAGAGGAAGCCCCCTGATGTGTTTCACGGCTGCTTTTAATACGAGGTCTCACTCCACGAACTTCCTTGGTCTCACTAAGTGATCATATGACCTAGAGAGCTATTTCGTATACATTTGAAAGTGTTGCATCGCATTATCTCTGTGTTCATCCAACGCCTCCAACTGCACGTGTCTGTTCTGAGGGATCATGCTACTTTGCAAATCATATCAAGCAGAGGGAACTTTTAACTCCAATGGGAGAATCTCTTCGGCCCCATAGATAAGGGAGAACGGAGTATACCCTGTGGGCTTTCTTTTAATTACTCGATAGGCCGATAATACAGCTGGTATCTTATCATCCCATGCTCCTAGGAAATCCTCCATCGTTTTAGCTAGGATATTAACCAAAGTCTTGTTAGTTGCTTCAGCCTGACCGTTTCCCTTTGGATAATACACTGTCGAAGTATGATGAATAATGGAGTACTTATTTGTGAGCATCATTACTTATGAATTGACAAAAGGGATTCCATTATCTGAAACGACAACCTTTGGGATCCCAAAATGACAAATGATGTATTCTATGATGAAGTTTCTCACCACCCCTACTGTTTCTCTTCTCAGTGGTATCATCTCAACCCACTTTGTGAAGCACTTCGTCGCTACTAGTATCCATATCTTCCCTCTTGAAGCAGGATGTATTGTCCCTACTAGGTTGAACACCCAAGTGTGAAAAGGATAAGTCATTGCCACGGAGTGTAGATCTACGGATGGGCATGGATCATGATTGCATAAAGTTGACAAGCTTTACATTTTCGGACGAACTTAAAGGAGTCTTTTTCCATTATTGGCCAATAATATCCCAATTTCATTAATTGGTCATATAACTTGGACCCTCCTATGTTAGCTAGATCGTGCACCTATTTGAGGACCTCTGCTGGCTCTTCCTTCATGATGCAGTGCAATGGCCTGTTGAAGTATCCCCTTCAATAAAGCTTCCCCTCCTGAACGTAGAATCTCCGGGCCCTTCGTCGGAGTCCCATCGCATTAATTTTATGTGTTGGGGTAACTCTATCTCTGATAAAGTCAATATAAGGCTATTTATAATCAGGCTGAGCTTCCAAGAAATGACATTCAGTTGCCTCAAAAAATAGCTGGCATTTGTCGCACTTCCGTTGTAGCTCTAACGCATCCTGTTTCATATCAGGCCAAAAATACACCTATTTTGGAATCCTTTGATAGAGAGGTATCTTAGTTGTTTTGCAATGATCTTCATGCGTTCTTTTCAATCTTTTCTTTGCCTCTTCTTGACCGATGAACCTCGATAACCATCCTCTTGCGGTCCTAAAGTAAAGGTTTCCCTAGTTTGTGAAGTATTGGCCTAATTCCCTCAGCCCCATCGCTCCTTCCCCATATTCCAATTTCTCTTTAATCTCTCCCCTCTAGTCTGCGTCCTCTTCCATTAGTAGAATTGACTGCACAATTGAAGGATCCGTTCTTTGTTGGATCACGACAGTAGTTGTATCGTTTCTCATGACCATATTCTGGGCGATAGTGGCATAGGTGTCTGGGTGATGATTCATTATTCTGGGCTGTCTCATGATCATAGTTCGATGGAACTCGCATAGGAGCCTCTAAATGATTGTTCTGTATGGTTCCAGGCTCATATGTTTCAATCCGTACTCTCCATTCACTTGCTAAACCACCAAATTCGAGTAAACTTTGATGCAAAGTGAATGAATCCCCCTTCAAAGAGCCTCTATCAACCCCAACACTAATGCTTCATATTCCGCCTCATTGTTAGAACAAGGGAAATCTAATATATAGGATAGGCAAATCTCATCCATTCCTTTTTAGAGAATAACCCCTTCTCCTCCTTTCTTTTCCACCGAAGATCCATCGAACTGCATTGTTCATTCCTCATCCATCGCGTCTAAGTGATTGGCCTGCAAATTATCTCCTGGAATACTTTCTTCGGGTGGCTCAAACATTCTCGAGGGGAAAATTGCCAACAAATCGGCGTACGCTTGGCTTTTGATCACGCGAGGAACCACACACTTCAAGTCATACTCGGAGAGGATGAGGAACCACCTAGCTGCTCTACCAATCAATATCGTTCTAGATAGAAAATTCTTAATAGGATCACATCTATTTATAATATGAATTGTAAAAGATAACATATAATGTCTAAGTTTTTGTTCTATAAAGACTAAGGGTAAATAATGCCTTTCTAAGCTACTATATCTGACTTCTGGCCCATGGATGATCCTGCTGAGGTAGTAGACTGGCCGTTCTTGCCCATCGATCTCTTGTGCTATCAAATCTCCCACGGACCTCATGTTGGATGTGAGATATAATTGAAATGGTATTCCTACCTTTAGGGGAACCATGGTCTATGGTGAAACGAGCAGTTTTTTCAGTCCGTCGAGAGACACCTGGTGAATCTCATCCCACCTGAATTTCGTGTTCTTTCACAACAACTGCATTAGTAGGTATGTTATTTCAGCTAATCCAGGCACAAATCTCCTAAGGTAGGAGACTTTACCGAGGAAACTCTTCAGCTCCTTCACTGTTCTTGGATATGGCATTTCCAAGATCGCCCGCTATTTGTCCTGGTCCATCTGCACCCCTTGTCGATCAACCACAAAGCCTAGGAATTTCCCACTTTTCACTCTAAAAACACACTTAAGTGGGTTCATCTTCAATTTATACTTCATGCAAGGGGAAAAAACCTTCTTTAAATCACTCAGATGGGACTCCTGCTTCCTTGATTTGATGACCAAATCATCCACATCAAAATTCCATAAATTTGTGAAAGAAGTCATGGAAAATGGCCGTCATTATTCTTTGGTAAGTCTCCCCAGCGTTCTTAAGTCCAAATAGCATCACCTTGTACATGAAGTTGCCCAAACGTTGCTTTCTCTACATCCGTGAGGTCCATCTTGATCTGGTTGTAACCTACATACCCATCCATGAAGCTATATATATCATGACCAGCCATTGCATCTATGAGTCTATCGATGGAGGGCTGAGGGAACTCATCTTTAGGATAAGCTCTATTCAAATCTCTGAAATCCACACAAATCCTTATTTTATTTTTGTCTTTCTTTCCCACTGGGACAATGCTACATAGCCAGAGTGGGTGTTGTATCGATATGATGAACCCTGCCATTAGTAGGCATTGGACCTCTTCTTTGATCTTCAAATCTAGCTCAGGCTTGTATGTTCTTCTTGCTTGTTTCACTAGAATGGCAGACGAAAGCACGTTCAACTTGTGGAAGTTCACTTCCTTATCCAACCCTTCCATCTCTGTGTACTTCCACACAAAAATGTCTATGAACTCCTGAATCAATTTAACCAAGGCCTCTCATTTCTCCTTACTGAGATCCTTTGAGAGGAAGATGGGCCTTGGATCTTCCCCTTATTTTGCCAGGTTCAACTGCCCCAACTCTTGTGCCTGTGGCTTCGACTAATCTTCCATGTAGTCTGGTTCTTCAGCGACATCCTCTAGGAACTCCTGTATATTGGAGTTATATATCACCATACATTGACCTCGTTGATCCACAAAAAAACACTCATATATTGGGTCAACCTCATCATCTGTCTCCTCGGCCACCCGCTCACACCGTTACAATCGATATACTACCTTTCCTTATTTAGTAATGACCTTTTTGCATTGTCTGTTAGTAGCGGTGACTGCCTTCCTCTTTTTCTCTCTAGAAGCCTCGGCCACTCTTTTTCCTAAAAATTGGCACAGTACTCTTTGTCGTTGGACCTCATGTTCCATCCGTTCTTCTTTGTGCCTTATCTTATCTTTGAGATTCTTCGAGATGTTTTGGGCCTGAGGGACCACCTGGTGATCTTCTTTAGTCATCACTCTTGCGCTTCTTGCAACCTCTTTACTCTGCTCGTTCAAGGGCCCCATCCTTTCTCTGATCGAGGGAACCCATGATCGCTCTATTCTTCTTGTTAGGACCTGGACATCCTTCTCCAACTCAGTGTAAAATTCCACATCTACTAAGTGATCTTTCTCGATAGAGAATGGCCTCTTCGTATCCCTAATGGTCACCTCTATCCTTTTGATGTTTGCCTTAGCGTATTGGTGGTACATAGAAGGAACTAGACATTGGTTGTGCATCAACACCCTTCCTATTAATAGATGATAGGAAGTTGCACTCTCTATTATGAGGAATTTGATATGGGAACTGAGATTTCCCATTAGCTGCCTAAACATCATGGGCACCACCACCGGATTTGTTCCTATCACCAAGGAGATATTTCTCGCTGCTTTTAAGAATGCCGAAAAGTCCCCTCGCGCATTTCATTAATGAGTTGACAGATGTACTCAGGAAGCAGTCCCTCCGTACTTATCTGCAATAACTTGGACTCTTTGGCCTCCACCCTCACATCGAGGGACCTTTCCCTGAACCTTCTAATGTATGAAAGCACTTCTTCCCCGGTTCGTTTCTTCTCCCTCCCCAGTTGGGTCAAAGTAAATTCATTTTCCTCCAGAAAGAACTTCTGGACGAATAAAACATGCATCTCCTCTCACGCAAAAATGCTTTTGGGAGCCAAATGAGAATACCAGGTATATTCTTTATCGGTTAAGGATTTTGAAAACTCCCTCAACCTAAACTTCTTATTATTACAATGTGCCCCCACGTGTTCAATGAATCATTTAATGTGCTCCTTCAAATTTCCACCTTTCCATGTGTATTTTTCAAAAAAAGGAGGAATATAGTCCTTTGGATAGGGTTCATCGTTGTATTCTTGGGGATAAGGTGTTTGAAAGTAATCATAAATCGGAGCAACCTCACCAGCAGATTGCGAGGAGGCTTACATGAACTTCAGCATCTCTTTCTACATCTCCTTCCTCATTTCCTCCATGGGTGATGCTACTAGGGTAACAACCAACGGGACCATGGGCTGAGTGCCCGTTGTAGCTGGGGCAGTCGTCATAATTGGGGCCGTTGATACTCCTGATGTTCCCACTGCTGGATTCACAATAGAGGGTATACTCACTGGGACTGTTCCCAATACACCTTCACTCGGTGGGGCCATTGGGGCTGCCCCTGGTGTTACGAAAGAGTTGGCTTTAAATCCTCCCAACACCGTTGAAGCTACTGGAGTTTGCAAAAACTCATAAAACTTACTCACACTACACCAAAACAGGCGATTTGCAAGTGTTTAAAACACTTACAAATTTTCGCGTTGCACAAAATTACAAGTGTTCAAAACCGTTACAAATGTCATTTGTAAGTGTTCATTGGTAACACATATTTGGTTCAGACAACCGTTACAAAATCATTTGTAAGTGTTCTGAACACTTGCATATTAAACTTTTGCAAGTGTTTTAAACACTTGTAAAATTTTCATTTGCAAGTGTTTAAAACACTTGCAAAATTCAACAACTTTTTTTAATTTGCAACGGCTATAAACACATGCAAAAGAAAAATATATTTTTTTTGCAACGGTTCAAAACACTTACAAATATAAAAATACGAGGAAAATAATATTCATTTTGTAAGTGTTATGAACACTTACATAAATTAAAATATTAAAAAAAATAAAAATTATCCACCTCATACCACCAACCTCACATATAACAAACAATAAAAATGGTTAAAAACATAACAATTATAATCAAGCACTTTCATACAATACTTCATACTTCATGATATGTTTGACATAAACAAACACTCTCATCAAGAAAGGAAGCAAGAACCAAAGGTATACATTGAGTATTATCTTTAACAAACTTCATACATCTAGTTATTGTATCCAAATACACAAGTGACACAATCCTATTAGTATGGCAAGAAAATCGTGTCAATAAGAGCATTGTCGCTAGTTCCTTCAAGAGACCACTACTAGTACTCGCCTCCTCGTCGCTAAATGACTCTCCAAGTGCATAAAAAATGAAATCGAAGCAAGGTATATTTTTACCTTAATACAATCATCCCACATGCTAGATTGTACTGCACCCCGCCAGTGTTATTATCAAATCCAAATTCACTCACCCGCAAGAGCTCGTGTACATCTTGGTACTCTTTTTAGAGTGTTTTCAAACTTGATCGGACATGGGCTATCATAACATTTTCGTGACAGCCATGTTCACATTATCAATAGCCACGTTCATTTGCATTGAAGTAAATCCATTATCTGCTCGTTTTCACTCACCTAGTAAATCTGCCAAAAGTGCATTGATTAGGTAAGAATACATTTCCTCACTCCTTTTTTAGGGGGTTTTAGTGGGCATCTATGGATATGATTATAAGGAGTTCACTTCAATTGGAGCTGTGGGTTTAAGGGGCTGAAACAGAACTTTCGACCATTTCTGCAGCAACCATTAACAAGTAATTGAACAATAGTGAAAGTTAGAAAGCATTTAAATCAAACATACTTAATATAGTCCCAAAAGTTAGCATATCTGTTTGTAACTGATGGTTCAAATCAATTAGAATATCAATTTGTATAAACAATCAGTCCCAAACACATTTCAGTTAGCATCAGTTAATATAAAATTCAGATTGTAACTGATGCTTCTATCATCAGTGCCAACACCAAGTCAGTATATATAACATCCCAAACAAAGTAATTATAACCGTCCAAAACATGTTTTAGTCCCAATATAAATTTCAGTCCCATACAAATTGCACTGATAACAGAGCATTGGAAAATTAAAAAGAAAAATAAAAGAATATAAAATAATAAAACATCACTTTTACATAAATGAACGCAAAACAAGATAAACACACAAACCAATAATAACAAATTTGAGTCTCTTCACCATTAGTACATTATTTTCGTAGTTTCCATCATGAAAATAAAAAGGGAAAAGTAAGGAAGAAGTGGAACTCATTCCATTTTTATCCTACAAATAAATTCCAGAATCTATTTCAACACAAATTTGAGTACCCTCAACAGCATAAATCTTTTAACTTACAAATAATTGATTGGATCTTTCTAAATCAGCATGTTACTATATCTCCAATAACAAAGCCACAAATCTCAACTTCATTGGAAAAAACTGCATTTGCATCATATATAAATAAAAAACACTTCAAAAGTTCCTATAGTTAAATTTGCGTAACTATTGAACTTCAGATAATAAACTTCACTAAAAAAAATATTTACAATGAAAAATCCCTGTCATTTGTTAACATCTAACGAGCGCATCCTGGAGGTTTATACTACTTTAAATTAAAACTCAATAGTCGAGGCTTGTCCAAGGTTACCCGTTTGTCTAGCTAAGCTGATTTAAATTCAATAGCCGAGGTTTTCGAAAGTTACGTAGAGATATAAAGGCCGAGGTTTTTGAATTTTATCCCCATACAATATCTGAGCCAAGCATAAATAAATATCATACAGACCCTGAGCTTTCTAACCACACCATTTATGTGACGAGGTTACCAACTATTTAAGATCTATCTACCTACCCTCAATCGATACTTCAATATACTGGTCAAACCTTTTATTGGGTTTGTAAGCTTTAATCAGAGCCAAGAGTCAAGGGCGGAGTCTTTTAGGGAAGTCGAGAACCACTCTACTAACCCACAGGGTGGGAATGTATTTATGATTTGCCGACCTTCTTAAGTTTTTATCTTGGATTTACTACCGTAAAATTTGAACGGACCAAAAATATTCTCAAATATTTTTCTATCTTATTATTGGACTTGAGACTGCCCAGCTATCTTAGTGGATACTTTCTTTATACCTAAAGTGAGGTTCAACCAGTCTTCTGGTTCGACTCCACCAAACTCAATCAGATGAGTCTCTAGTTGGAGTCAGTTTTTGGTCTTGAGGATATGGTCATACCAGCCGAGGTTGAGATTGGGCCATCAGGTATACCTCATTAACTAGTCGTCACTTTCTGAGTAAATATAGTCGATAGACCAGCATGTCCCTTGAAATGTGCCATCTCACCTTAATTTGGGCAGATATAATAATCCACTCATTTCTAACTCAGTAAATTATCTTTTGCCAGAATTTCTATCTCAATAATGAAAATTACCTTCAGAATTTCTAACCAATTGTGTAGTTACTAAACAGACAAGAAACTACATAAAATGTTTTATTTTAGCCCATGTATATTATAGACTATGTCAAGTCGAACTTTATAACCAAAACCTGTAAAATACGGATGCCAATCAGGCAGTGATCGTATACATTTCTGACAATATTATGCATCACCGAACAAATCAATTATGGGGATTGTCCACTAGTTCTTACGAGAACAATAAAGCAACTAGAATTCAAAATATGTAAATAATTTGTTGTTCCTTGAACTCAACAGAATTTACAAGTCAATCAAGGCAGGTAATAACTACCAACTAGGCTGCAACTTACAATTGTATACATCCGGAATGGACTACATATAACAGACTTAAAACATATTTACAATTCGATAGGTTCTGTTGCTCAATTTTAGTTCCCACTTTAGAGTATTTATCAAATGTATAGAATTATTTTACTTGAAAGTTATCATCTTCCACATTGTATGATCATTATTAAATCGGTATAATGTATCTCACTTTATACCACCAATTCCTTCTTTGTATTTGTTATTGCAATTAAGGTTGACTTCCAGCCATTGATCCAAAGATAAGTTGTGATGTCGATACAAAGATAAGACAAAATACAGTCTGCAGATAACAGGGTTAGTATTCTTAGATATTCTAATTCCTAAACAACCCTTATTTTTGTTTTTACATTTAGTGTCCTAATTAACATACTTCATTTTGATTTTGAGGCTGTGGGTGGGAATGCCTGCTTCGATGTTAAAAATGAAGAATTTTATTCGGAATAATATATATACAATCAACAATCAACTGAAATTTTTACTATAAATGACCATCTATTGTAATCATTCATAATTCATTAGAGTTTAGTAAAAATTCCACACTAAATTTTTTAATAAGACAAAAACGTGAATTCAAGGCACTATACCTCTGCCCTCACTTTCTGAACCAACATGGAAGCATCTGCTCTTCAATTGGTGATCCTTTATAAGACTTGTTTCCCCCACCTTCCCTCTCCACACATCAACAGCAAAACTCAAAATCGAAGCCTTATTGCTCAAATTATTCCTCAATGTAGTTGCCACACCATTCCTCCCGTGAGGCTGAATAGGAATCCCCCTTGACTTAGACAAAATTGAGGATGTCACCATCTTATTAGGTGATGCGGACCTAATAGCTCCTTGAAGAGGGGGAGATAGTCCTCTTGGCGATGCAACTGATCTATCATTATTACATAGTTTATTAGCCACAATTAACTTTTGAGGAACCAACTTTTTCACTCCATTTTTCTTTGACACTGGAGAACCTGGTTTCTCCTGCATAAACCTAGACCTCGAATGTCCACTTGAATTGATTCCTGAAGAAATGCTCTCAGTATCAGATCCCATGGGCAAATCAATTAATGATTTAGATCCAGTCAATTTTAATAAGATTTAGTCTTTTGTATGATAAATGCCCTAGTTTAGAATGCCATACATCAAAGATGAAATTATTAACATCTGAAGAAACATTCATGTTATAAGACTGAAACATATGTGTGCAAGAATTTAAAATGGGAGCCTCATAAACATGAAGATCAACATCAAATTCATATAAGCCTCCAAGCTTGTTACCCTCACCAATCATCCACATGAGTTTGAGATCCTGAATATCATGACAATCCGTAAGTAAAATGGTAGAGAAGAAATTAATAGAAGTAAGTACACTCCCATAAAGAAGATTAAACTTGAATTGAGGGACAAACAAGACATATGTGACCAATAAGGAAGAATTTTCTTGAAAAAATCCTATGACAGAGACAGGAAGTCTAGCAAAATTCTTGTTAACACAGATTTTAATAAGTGGAATGGGATCTAAGAGAACTAGAAATATCTCTTCAAGACCATCACAAATGAATGTAGGAAACACATAAACTCGAACATATTATTCAAAGTTAAATGATATTAATGGTTATACATATGTTTTTCATTTCCATAGTGGCAGGTCATCCAATTAAAAATTGGAGTAAACCATGTTGACTAAATACATTTGACTATTACCAATAGAGATACAGTCTCGGAGCTGTGGTAACTTTATTTCCACACTTCAACAGTTACATAGTTCTCATCATTCAAAGATTGCGAAATAGGTACAAAGTTCTTATCATTAACATAACGGTACGCAATATCTTATAAGGGTGAGTCTGTGTCATCGCATGGAGGTCTAGCATCAGTTTGCATATAGATGGTTTCCAGGATTTCAACTACAAAATAGAAGTCACGGATTTCATCATATTAAATTGATACAATTAAGCACCAATTGTTTCAAAGGGCTTTTTTAAATACAACAATATTGTATTTTCATGAGTTGAAGTGGTATGTAACTTCTTATTTACAGAACATCTTATATGTTAATAATAAGTGAAAGAATAAAGTACATGTCAAATTGTTTAGAAATTACCTCTATTATTTTGGGACAAAAACTAAACAAGAAAAACTAAAAGATAAGGGAAGATTAGTAGCTCTAGAACCCCAGACACTATTTTTAGGCTTTTGAAGTGGAACATTCAATCAAACCTAGGATCCTGCCTAACTAAATCACAGAGTAAAAAGAGAGGGGAAGTGTCACCAATATATAGATTCACTCGAGGGATAATTTCTCTAGATTTAATGAGATGTAGCTCATAAACCAACAAATGGAATAGAGAGGAACCAACTTTGGAAAATTTGGAAGTACCATAATTGATTCTTCAATGCACTTTCTTGAAACCTGCAGAGAAACCAAGTTTTTAAAGTTAATTATAGCCATTTAAAGTGTCCTTGCACACACATATATACATACTCCAGATGGAGGCACATGTGATACTCATGTTCTTACATGGTTCACTAAAGTCTGCGAAGGCCTAAATTTCACAAGTTGGCTCCAAGTATTAGGCAATCTGTAAAGGCACCAATGGCTGCTTCTATACCATAATTGTCTCTCTTGTAATTGCGAATGACTTCTTATACAATTGCAAAAACATTGTTATATCAAGAAAATTAAAACTGTAGCAACTTGAGGTGTCATTAAAATTAAATATACATAGAAATTCCTAATGCTATTAGTTTCAGCGTATTAAAACTAAATCCGCGGATGAAACTCCGAATATAAATGGCAACTCATTCTAATATATACCCATAATTGTACTATAAATGGAAAGTCATTCTAATATATACAGCTAAGTAAATATGTATTGTGTAAACACCAATGTTTGGATACACAATAACGCATTGTAATATATACACAATAAATCCGAATCGTCTAGATAACTCATTTTAATATATACACAATAAACCATTTTAATCAAGAAAATTCAGGAAAATAGAAGTGGTTGTTTAGGGCCAAATATATAGATAGGTGTGGATTGAAATTTACCCAAATTTTCTAGGTCAGGTGTGGAGTGAAATGCACCCAAATATACACAATAAGTCATTTTAATCAAGAAAGCTTTAGGGTCACATACTTAAGCAAACAGGTTGGAAACTAAAATTAAATATGGCTTGAAAACAAATATTATAACTAAACTCAATCTCAATCTCATATTGATTCTGAAAAAATATTGTGATTGAAAAAAAACATTTAACATACTTTCAGAGGCTTACATCCCTAACGTGTCTGTGACAGAACATTAACATTGGAAAAAAAAACTTACGATTGAAAAAAAAATATAACATACCGTAATGGGTTTGAGCCCTAGATTGATGTTGCGATAGAGTATTAACAACTGCCTTGTGATTTCATAGTGAGAAGTAGAGAAGGAACCTAATATATTAACAATGAATACATGAATACATAATAAAATCGAAATCGAAGAGATCAAATCGAACCCGAATACACAATAACGAAAGATCAAACGAATACACAATATATTAAAAACCTAATACATAGTTACCTTTTGACTTCTGATCAAATCGAAAGATCACACGAAGGTTTGGATGGACAAGGAACGCTTAGTGGGAAGGTTTTGGAGGGGAAATTTATTAAGAAATTTTTATACCATTCTTTACTATGTAACCCTTTTAAGTTATCTCACTTACAAATTAAGTAACTATCACAAATTTTACAAGGGTTTTGAACACTTACAAATTTTTTTAGTGTCCAAAACCGTTATAAATTTTGTAAGTGTTATAAACACTTACAAATTAAATAATCTATTAGTTATAAAATAGCCATTGTGGTGTAGTGTCAAGAGGAGTGCCACCTGAGCGGGTCCCAACCCTGCACTCGTGGAAGCTTGTGTCACCCTTGGAATGCCTGTCGTCGTCTGAACTAGAGGTACTTCTATTCGAGGAGCCCTATCCCTTAGATCCTCCAGTTCTCTTTCCTCTTGTTCTTCATTTTATTGGATGTCATCAAAGTTGAGACTTCTATTAACGTTATCTGGCACCATACTCCTTACTTAGAAGAATGCCTCCCCAGCAGAGTCGCCAAATGTAAGAGGGTAGTTTAGATAAGATGGAGGCGTAACCCCTTTTGAGTATGGCAATGATAAGTTAAATAGGGACACTATTGATTAGTCACGGCACATACAAACACTACTCAATGAAGATAAACTTAGTTTAAACTCACAAATCTCTTGTGTATAACTCAGAAGGTAGTAATGAACTTAGAAGTAACTTAGCTAGAAGGACAGAGAAGGAAGCACCCTAGATACAACTTGGTAGGCAGCTAAACACACCAACCACCCTCAATAATCTCCGTCAAGCATTGAAAGCTTCGTAATAAATGACAATGGTGATTGAGAAAACCCTCAGGTTTGTAATAACTCTCTCCGATGTATATTATCTCTAGTAATAACTTCTCAACTCTCAAAAGGTCATTATCTCTTCAAAGGTGGTTGGGGTCTTTAAATAGCCCCCCATACCAGTCCCGAGGCAACTCGGTCATGAATCCCTATGAAAGACCTCCCTCATACTTTATGTCACAAACCTTAAATACTTGATGCACTAGTTGTCTCCACGTTATAAACATTAAATGCTGAGACATGCCTTTTGCCTAACCACTGTGTGCCAGGGGGCTGTTGTCGCAGAGGTGGCTCACTAACTGCCTGACAGCCCTAAATACCACGGTGGTTTACTCAAGTCCAAGTCTGGCATTATTTAGTTGGCTAGTGACATCACCTGCAATAGATGTGACATTAAGTAGAGGGCTGTTTGATTCACAACTCAACGCTCGATGGAAGTCAAGGTTGCTCCCCCTGAGGTTCCACGGTCACAGACCTTTGGTGTTTTACCACGTATATTTAGGATGGTCAGGACTAGATCCAACGGTTCCTCACTTCTCAATCCTCCAAACCAACTCCCTATAAAGTTCCCACGACGAGGTCATTCGATAGAGCATGAAAGCTCTCCCAGGCCCTGCCAAGCCTGGTCTCTCGCGAGTACCGTTTGACCTCACAATAAAACACATTATTATTCTAGTTACATCATTACAACTGTTATAGCTTATAGTCAATATAAACAAAGATACAATATGACCAACAGAACAAGCTAAAGTACAAGTTTCCACGCTGAGCTGCCTCGCTGAGTTGCCACGCTTGAGCTGTCACACTGAGCTGCCTCGGTTTCTTAATGCCAAACATTGTTGCTAATAGCAGAATTATCCATAATCTCAGGATTACCTTCAAGCCCCCTCTACACTTATAATTTTCTGTCTTGGTTTATCAGCCTCTAATTGGGTAATTTCATTTTTTATTTAATTCTGCATTTATATTGCTGCTACAACACAACTTATATGCGATAGTGTAAGTAGAATTTTTCAACACTGATAAATATATCAATTCAAGCCAAAGCCAGTTAATGTGAACACTTTTATATTTGAGTGATCAAGGTATAAAGTTACTCCATAAAAGAATTCACAATTAATTTTTTATGTACTCTTCCTTGGTCTTTTGTTTGTAATAGAAAATCTCGTGATAGGATGGTAACACAACATTACATTACTAAAAAGGTGTATGATGTAAACTCTATATGGTCTAACACAACACTACTTCCAAATTAAATTAAAATTTGATTCCCCGTCCATTCTTATTCATTTATATTTAATGGATAAATGATTATAAATAGACATGACAACATTTATGTGTATGAACTCATTAAAGTAAATATGAAAAGAAATAGAGATTCTTAAACATAAACTAATACTCTACGTATCTCGTATATATGAATTAAATGAACATATACTCTAAATTAAAAAAAAAACGACATTATCCCCCTTTATATTTGTGCAATCTGATGGTGGGGTCCATTGTGAAGTTAATTTTCAGTATTGTTACCTACTAATTAATTTTAAGGCCCTTGATGTGCATATTAACAAAAGCTTCCATTTTATGTTTTAGTAGTGACAACCCAAATTTTAAACCTCCTCTATAGCCATGGTGTTGATTGAGTGACATAATCCATGCAGTGTAACAATATTCGAACCTTTTTGGATTCCCCCATCCAAAGTCTACATAACGAAGGCTAAAATTAGGCGATTCAATAATTTAAAATACTTGCCCTTTCTTTGTTTCACTGTCCAGTAACCATGTCTCCATAACTTTCAAGATTCCATCCTCATTATTTTCCTTTTTGGTAATTACATCTCCAATCAACTCAACTGTGGTTAGACACCTTTCTTCCCCAAGTAGTTTAAGGTTCATTGTCATTACACCATATGAACTTATGCAATTACCAATGTAAGTTTCGGGCAAAGGAGGATCCAAACGTTGTCAAAAATTTTCTCCAAATGTAAAGTACTTGAGATCATCTTCATCCACCTCTACAATAGTGGATATGCGTACTTTGGAATTGCAACTCCACATGTAAGCACATACTACAACCAAATATGACAAGTATTCTAGTCTTGTTTCACAAGACAAATCAATTTCCCCCAGTCATTGGATATCGACTCTCCTAATGAAAAACGAGGTCCGAACTATATTATTTGGGGTGGAAAAAGGTGTAACACCCCGCCTAATTAAATACCGGGTGGCCAGTCTCATACCAAATTAAAACAGAATATACAGTTGACTCATTCTTATCATCACTGTCGAAAACATTTACAACTCACCCAATACCCAATTAAGCTGGTGTTAAAAACTTTCCAAATTTTAATTTAACAAAATCCCTTTCCAATTTAAGAGTAACACAACACATTTTATTCTACAAGACAGAACAGTAAATAAATAACTCAAAAGAATTTAAATTCAACTGGAATAAACATTCCCAAATAATATAAATCCTTTACAATAATCCCAACAATGTTAAATGTATTAAAAATTCCCGAATACAATAGAATTTGACCTCGATAGAAAAGATAACAGAATCCTTTGGGCGACATGCCCTAACTAAGAATACTGTGAATCAAAAGATGAAAAGCATCTAAGCAAAACTTCCATAGCTCCATAGCTCGTCACAATCAACTATGGTTGGCGTCCCAGTTACTGGACACCTGATATAGAGATACAATAGAAGAGAAAATATGCAAGGAAACGGGCCAGAGCCCGAATGTGTAGAGTATTTTTAAAACAACAAGTGTTTAACAAGTGGAATAAAGCATTTATTATGTACATGTTAGATCCAACTCTCACTTGCTATTCTCACCTCTCATCTAGAGTGCACACTTAACGTTTCCTATTAACCTCCTAGTTAATGGTTCCTCTTTTCTAGTCTCCATATTAAAGTTCCATTCCCATATCATAATCCCCGTATGTCCCATACCATACGTCACATTATTATTCATTTACATTTCTACTTTATGATTAGTTTCTCATTAACATGAATCATTACTCATTAATATGAATCATTACTCAATAATATAAATCGTTTCTCATTAACATGAGTTAAGCTTTTCAATTCTTTAAGAATAAACATTCATTAACTTAATTCCATTATCTTTCTCTATTCACCCTTATCTACAATTTTCACCATAGATAGATTTAAACAAAATATAATCATGTAACCATTTAATCCATTATATATATATTCATATATAATACATCACCCCGAGTCACAGCTGTGGTGCAATACATTACTCTGCTATCATGTCCCATCATCGCATGTCGCTGAATAGGGGACTACAGGTTCGATACGATTCCACGATCCACTAACAACAAACAAATTGGAGGCGAACATAGTTCTCGTATCCATGGGTCACGCACATACCTACGTACCCACAGTCAGCGGACTTATCAACTCCCCGATAAGTCTTTCATAGACCTATGTTCTCGAGCGACAAATCAAAGATCCCATGGATTCATCAGGATATGACTGCCCTCACGCGTAAACCTCCCACAGATAGCAAGTAAGCTAGGTATGTCATACACATAATCATCAATCAATCAAATAGGTATTATCATACCTATAATATAATATCAATAAGGTAATTATAACTACCCTAAGATATTTCCCATACGTATCATTATATCTCTTTTAAAATATCATATCTTTACTTCATAAATTAATTATCCTCGCATCCTATAACATCTCTCCACTACCGACGTCGTTAAGGTTCATGCGCGGAACGTCTCGCAAAGCGAAATCCAAAAAAGGAACCCCTCCAATACACTACTACTTAACTTTGTCGATCGAGGAGGTCCGAAAACTTAAACTATGCGATCGGGATAACCTTATAACCTCTTTCAACCAAATGTGTTCCAAACTCCCATTTCTATCTAGGAGCCATACCACTACGCAATTATAATATAATTATTCTCGTATCCTAACATCACTCCACTCCCGACGTCGTTAAGGTTTATGCGCGGAGCGTCTCGCAAAGCGAAATCCAAACAAGGAACCCCTCCATTACACTATTACTTAACTTTGTCGAGCGAGGAGGTTTGTCAACTTTAAATACGTGATTGGGATAACCTCATACCCTAAGGCTACCCTCTCTCAATGTACAAGATTCAAATAATATTTTCCTCAACATATATTCTGTAAGAAGTCACTAATATCCTACTGGTCCATAACATTATTTCTCCCGAACTACTATGAGTTTAGTTCTCCTTTTTAATTACGGTTAAAACCGATAGTTTCAAATCTCTTATAAACACATATTCTTTCACTTAGGATTAAACTCTCTTGTAAACTTAAGGATACCCAGGTGTTATATTAAATCACCCCTACTGGTCCTATCTTTAATCCTCATACATCTCCATTTAGAATTTAACAAATTAATCTAGTAACCGAAATTCCATTCAATATAATTTCCATCATTTAAATCACTCGAATCCCCATCAAATTTAATCCACATCTTAACAAGGGTTTACTGGTATTTTCTAGGTCCCATAATCTCCAAATAATAATCACCAAAGATCCACAAAAGGTTTGGGATAAGAATCAACATTTAAAAAGAAACAACTTCACATAAACTGGGGAGGTCGATCGATCGAAGGTAGGGGTCGATCGATCGATCCCTCAGGTCTAGGCCAGATTTTTAGCATTTTCTGCAACTACGGGTTTAACAACTTTTGATCAATTAAACCTTTATCTAAACATCCCAAATGACTTATAAACTTTAATTCATGATATATCAACATATATGAACGATTTCCAATACTCTAAACATCCTAGAATCATCAAAGGATTGGATTAAAAATCATGTTTATCTCCTTATTCCCAAAAATTTATTAACATAACCTCTTCAAGAACATAACAATGGTTTCCATCATTTCTTCAACAGATTCATGACTAATTCGTGGATTATTATCATCCTAACACATGAGTTAAATTCCTATATCATTTCAGATTTCCAGAATCCATTTAATACTCCATTATTTCTTCTAAACAATAATAATCTTCTCTTTTCATATTATTCTAACATGAACAATATACAAACTTAATTTGCCATTATTAAACACTTGACTTTCTTGTAGGTCTGATCCTTTGGTGTAGTATATATCAGTTGGTTGTCCCTTCTCCGATCAAACTCCGGTGGTGGTTGGTAGTGGTGAACCTTGGTTCTTGTTCCTCTCCTTCCCAAGTGACTTTTCCCTTCCCAAACACTCTTACAATCTCTCTAGGAAGATGGCTGCTCTTATTTGTGAAGAGGAGATGAATAACTCCCATACACTTAATCTACCAATACTTATAATAGTTCCAAATCCGAATCACTATTCATCCCCCCTAGAAAAATGACCAAAATGCCCTTTCGGGTTGTCTATTCATTGCTAAATGACCCGAGACTCAAAATTGACATCCAAATAGACTTTTCTGACTATTTCGAACCTTCCGGACGCAACGACGCAGTCGAAATGACTATTAGATCGATAGAAAATAAATTTCCTTTTTAATTTAATAAACTAGTCCCGACACGTCCCATACCGCGTCTGACTAAAAATATAAATTACCGAATTTATATCATACAGTCATATCAATGACATCACATTCATATATTACCTAAATATCTTAAAGTAATATTCAGAATCATCCATTTTAATATCCACCGTCCGGATAAACCCGAATGAATTAATTAATAATAAAATCTAATTAATCCATTAATTTAAAATATAACCCATTTTAAAAGTCATTAAAATTATGGGGTATTACATACTTCCCCCCCTTATAACAGAATTTCGTCCCGAAATTCAGGAATATAAGTCATAACGGTAAGGTCAACTCCGAGTATAAATCTCACATCGAAAGAAATCCAAGATGTACCGCCCATACAATACATTAACAAAAACCCTATTGATGTTATACGCCAAGCCTCACCATATAGTCTCAACTGAATCAAATTTAGACTTTTCCTAATCTTCCCTATACCGTCCTTGTGACAAACTTTGGGAAAAACTGAGCCTCACACATTGAACAAATAAAGCCTGAAGTCTCAATTACTTACCTTTTCACAATTATGAAAAATACCACAATGCAGTCATCCAGGGCGCCCATACACCCTCTCGCACCACTTTCAATATTAAAAGTTTCGCAAAGGTTATAAACTCGTTTCCCAAAGACCTAACTTATTTCAACTCCCAACGGTTATTAGTTTCATGCGTGGGGTGTCTCGCAAGAGAAATCCAAACAAGGAACCACCCCGATACACTACTTCCCAAAGTAGTCGGTCATCGAAACTCCTAAGGTCCTTAGTTAATAATATATAAAAATTTTGGTTTTAAAAAAAAATATCAGGTTTATCGATTTTAAAACAAAAATTTGGTTTTATCGATTTCAAATAGGGTCTACGCATCTACTCTTTTATAGAAGACAAGATGCAGACATATGTTCTCATATACTACAAATCAATGCACGCCGATAGTCGAACCACACTCGGACATGCTCTAGGTAAGTAATCCCATGATACAAATCAAACCCACGTGATAACATGTAATATAAAGGTGTCCCACACCCCTCAGTGAGTCTACATAAATAACAGTGCTATAGGCTAAGTTTAGCAACCCTTTTACCCACACAACATTAATCGTAACAAAATCACTATACGCTTCATAATTCCTTAGATAGAAAACATACCCTCATTCGCGGGTGGTGGTTGTTGAATCCCAATATTATAACTTTGCTCCGATGAGTCAAGAAAAATTTTACCCCAAATTTTCAGTTCTAGTTAACAACACACCACTATATACCTAATCCTTTCAATATTTTGTCTTCGTTAGGGAACATACACAATTCACGCATTTCAAGAACCTCTACTGATGATTCTCCTAGCTTTTTTTTTCCATAATAGGGGTGACCTCGACTATGGTCATAAACTCGAACATACTTCATAACCTCCTACGTACGATCTCCGCTATCCGTCCAATGGCCCTCATCTTCCATACGTACGTAATGAAAGATTCCTCAATAAATGTTGTCGAATTTTATAATTCAACCGATCAATGATCATTAAGACTCTCCTCTCCTCAGTAGGTACTTCAGCTGGTACCAAATTAGTTAATCTCGTAAACTCTTCCTCATATTCCGCCACATTTTTCTCTCCCTGTTTCAAATCAAATAGCTTCCGCCTCAACTCTGTCTAGATGGCGGAAGGAAAATACTTCCCATCAAACTGTATCCAAAAGTCTTGGATAGTCATTATGTCCCTCTCCTCCATAATGGTCGTAGCTTCCCACCATTGTAAAGCTGCCCCTATCAGCTTGAATGTGGCTAGTATTTGACGTTGAACTTCAGTGAATTTAATCATTCTTAAGTGCCGTTGGATATCTTTCTTCCATTGGCTAGCAGTCACAACATCTGATCCTCCCTGAAATTCAGGTGGGTGCGCTTTCTGAAAGGCATCCCTCTCTCGTTCCCATGCAGTAGGAAACACTTTCCCTTGCGCGAGTAGCACAACCGGTGCCGGTACTGGAGCCTGCTGAACAGCAGCTAAAGCCGCATTGACTGCTGGAGCGACAATTGCAGCAACTTCGGTCGTAGTCATCATAACTTTGTAGGCGTAAATAGAAAAGCAATAATCCTACTCATAGGGCTCTACATCAAAGAACGCTAAGCTGAAGACACAGTAAGCCGTACAGATCCTAAAGGACACTAGAACCTGATGCTCTGATACCACCTGTAACACCCCGCCTAATTAAATACCGTGTGGCCAGTCCCATACCAAATTAAAACAGAATATACAGTTGGCTCATTCTTAGCATCACTGTCGAAAACATTTACAACTCACCCAATACCCAATTAAGCTGGTGTTAAAAACTTTCCAAATTTTAATTTAACAAAATCCCTTTCCAATTTAAGAGTAACACAACACATTTTATTCTACAAGATAGAACACTAAATAAATAACTCAAAAGAATTTAAATGCAACTGGAATAAACATTCCCAAATAATATAAATCCTTTACAATAATCCCAACAATGTTAAATGTATTAAAAAGTCCCGAATACAATAGAATTTGACCTCGATAGAAAAGATAACTGAATACTTTGGGCGACATGCCCTAACTAAGAATACTGTGAATCAAAAGATGAAAAGCATCTAAGAAAAACCTCCATAGCTCCATAGCTCATCACAATCAACTATGGTTGGCGTCCCTGTTGCTGGACACCTGATATAGAGATACAATAGAAGAGAAAATATGCAAGGAAACGGGTCAGAGCCCGAATGTGTAGAGTATTTTTAAAACAACAAGTATTTAACAAGTGCAATAAAGCATTTATTATGTACATGTTACATCCAACTCTCACTTTCTATTCTCACCTCTCATCTAGAGTGCACACTTAACGTTTCCTATTAACCTCCTAGTTAATGGTTCCTCTTTTCTAGTCTCCATATTAAATTTCCATTCCCATATCATAATCCCCGTATGTCCCATACCACACGTCACATTATTATTCATTTACATTTCTACTTTATGATTAGTTTCCCATTAACATTAATCATTACTCATTAATATGAATCATTACTCATTAATATAAATCGTTTCTCATTAACATGAGTTAAGCTTTTCAATTCTTTAAGAATAAACATTCATTAACTTAATTCAATTATCTTTCTCTATTCACCCTTATCTACAATTTTCACCGTAGATAGATTTAAACACAATATAATCATGTAACCATTCAATCCATTATATATATATTCATATATAATACAACACCCCGAGTCACAGCTGTGGTGCAATACATTTCTCTGCTATCATGTCCCATCATCGCATGTCGCTGAATAGGGGACTACAGGTTCGGTAAGATTCCACGATCCACTAACAACAAAAAAATTGGAGGCGAACATAGTTCTCGTATCCATGGGTCACGCACATACCTACGTACCCACAGTCAGCGGACTTATCAACTCCCCGATAAGTCTTTCATAGACCTATGTTCTCGAGCGACAAATCAAAGATCCCATGGATTCATCAGGATATGACTACCCTCACGCGTAAACCTCCCATAGATAGCAAGTAAGCTAGTTATGTCATACACATAATCATCAATCAATCAAATAGGTATTATCATACCTATAATATAATATCAATAAGGTAATTATTACTACCCTAAGATATTTCCCATACGTAGCATTATATCTCTTTTAAAATATCATATCTTTACTTCATAAATTAATTATCCTCGCATCCTATAACATCTCTCCACTACCGACGTCGTTAAGGTTCATGCGCGGAACGTCTCGCAAAGCGAAATCCAAAAAAGGAACCCCTCCAATACACTACTACGTAACTTTGTCAATCGAGGAGGTCCGAAAACTTAAACTATCCGATCGGGATAACCTCATAACCTCTTTCAACCAAATGTGTTCCAAACTCCCATTTCTATCTAGGAGCCATACCACTACGCTCTTATAATATAATTATTCTCGTATCCTAACATCACTCCACTCCCGACGTCGTTAAGGTTCATGCGCGGAGCGCCTCGCAAAGAAAAATCCAAACAAGGAACCCCTCCATTACACTACTACTTAACTTTGTCGAGCGGGGAGGTTTGTCAACTTTAAATACGTGATTGGGATAACCTCATACCCTAAGGCTACCCTCTCTCAATGTACAAGATTTAAATAAGATTTTCCTCAACATATATTTAGTAAGAAGTCACTAATATCCTACTGGTCCATAACATTATTTCTCCCGAACTACTATGAGTTTAGTTCTCCTTTTTAATTACGGTTAAAACCGATAGTTTCAAATCTCTTATAAACACATATTCTTTCACTTAGGATTAAACTCTCTTGTAAACTTAAGGATACCCAAGTGTTATATTAAATCACCCCTACTGGTCCTATCTTTAATCCTCATACATCTCCATTTATAATTTAACAAATGAATCTAGTAACCGAATTTCAATACAATATAATTTCCATCATTTAAATCACTCGAATCCCCATCAAATTTAATTCACTTCTTAACAAGGGTTTACTGGTATTTTCTAGGTCCCATAATCTCCAAATAATAATCACCAAAGATCCACAAAATGTTTGGGATAAGAATCAACATTTAAAAAGAAACTACTTCACATAAACTGGGGAGGTCGATCGATCGAAGGTAGGGGTCGATCGATCGATCCCTCAGGTCCAGGCCCGATTTTCTGCATTTTCTGCAACTACGGGTTTAACAACTTTTGATCAATTAAACCTTCATCTAAACATCCCAAATGACTTATAAACTTTACTTCATGATATATCAACTTATATGAACGATTTCCAATACTCTAAACATCCTAGAATCATCAAAGGGTTGGATTAAAAAGCATGTTTATCTCCTTATTCCCAGAAATTTATTAACATAAACTCTTCAAGAACATAACAATGGTTTCCATCATTTCTTCAACATATTCATGACTAATTCGTGGATTATTATCATCCTAACACATGAGTTAAATTCCTATATCATTTCAGTTTTCCAGAATCCATTTAATACTCCATTATTTCTTCCAAACAATAATAATCTTCTCTTTTCATATTATTCTAACATGGACAATATACAAACTTAATTTGCCATTATTAAACACTTACCTTTCTTGTAGGTCTGATCCTTTGGTGTAGTATATCTCAGTTGGTTGTCCCTTCTCCGATCAAACTCTGGTGGTGGTTGGTGGTGGTGAACCTTGGTTCTTGTTCCTCTCCTTCCCAAGTGACTTTTCCCTTCCCAAACACTCTTACACTCTCTCTAGGAAGATGGCTTCTCTTATTTGTGAAGAGGAGATGAATAACTCCCATACACTTAATCTACCAATACTTATAATAGTGCCAAATCCGAATCACTATTCATCCCCCCTAGAAAAATGACCAAAATGCCCTTTCGGGTTGTCTATTCATTCCCAAATGACCTGAGACTCAAAATTGACATCCAAATAGACTTTTCTGACTATTTCGAACCTTCTGGACGTAACGACGCAGTCGAAATGACTATTAGATCGATAGAAAATAAATTTCCTTTTTAATTCAATAAACTAGTCCCGACACGTCCCATATCGCGTCTGACTAAAAATATAAATTACCGAATTTATATCATACAGTCATATCAATGACATCACATTCATATATTACCTAAATATCTTTAAGTAATATTCAGAATCATCCATTTTAATATCCACCGTCCGAATAAACCCGAATGAATGAATTAATAATAAAATCTAATTAATCCATTAATTTAAAATATAACCCATTTTAAAAGTCATTAAAATTATGGGGTATTACAAAAGGGTGTCGAGTTTAATAGTCGTGAATATTATTGGTATTATTTTCCATTTGGCTCCTATAAATTTCGTATAAGCCGTTTGGGTCTTTAATTACGTTCATATCATAAAATGGATGGGATTCAAAATCTTGCAATGACTCCTTAGAGCCATGTTTAGTAACCAATCCCCATGCTCTTAGCAATTTCACAATAGTTCCAACATACCCCACCTTGTTGTCTCGGATAATTCCAATGCATATGCAATAATTTGGATAATGTCCCTTGGAGGGTTAAAAATGGAATCACTACAGTGTCTGACACTTTAGTAGATGGTGGTATTTAAGGTGTAGGTGAAAATAATTTCCCAACATTTCGAGGATTCATCCCATTAAAGTAAGTGAAATATCCAACGATTTGGTGAATGTGACTGAAATCGAGTCTCCATCCACGTAACGAATTTGGGACTTATTGGTGGCGTTATTGGAAGGAAAAAATATCAAGTTACTGTCAAGGTGGAAAAAAGTTGTTTAAAGGCGATAGAGAATGAGTATTTAAGATTGGGAATAACAATTTGCATGAACTCAGCCTTTAAGAGGGGAATCTCATAGAAGACAAGATAGGGTATATGAAAATTGTTTAGATATGGAAAGTCAAAAAACGTAAGTGGAAGTGACTTTTCAGCCACGGTACTCAGTGGCGGTGATATTAGGTAATGCTCAAGGACAATCACCTCGGAGTCGGTAGAAGCCTTGTGTGATGCACTATGTGTTTACAACATGAAATGTAACACTAATTTATGGGATAGATGGAAAGATAAAGCAACATTCACTTTTTTTCCTTTTACTTTTTGTATATTTAAATTGTTGCTAACATGGAAGCATTGATGATATGGTTGTCTCCAAAGTGATTTTTCTCTTTTCGGGGTGCACAACTCTTAAGATTTTAGATGTTTTTTTTTTCTTACATTAGTTGGATTCGATGAAGATTGATTGTAATACTAACCTCTCTTCTTTTGGTTGTCATTGAATCCTTTTATTAACAAATATACCTTAGTTTCTTTTACTACATTTAGCCCTTTATTGGTTATACACCAACTTAAGTACACAACTTAAGTACACAAATATAGCTTATCTTGCTTGATATTAAATTTAGACCAGATGTTGTACTCTTGACCAGAACATACCCAGGCATACCAATATCCTTTTATTAATTTTAAACATAATAGGCGTGTTTATAATTTCTAGGTATTAAGGACAAATTATGAATATAAGATATAGGACATGCTTTTGAGATATATGACAAGTTGTAAATATGAGATATATGACCTGATTTACTATGAATTGTGATAAAATATGATCCCTTATCAAATATTTTGAAAATACTATGTTTAATGTACACATACCAGTAGTAACACGCTTCTTTTGTCCACCAAAAATACCCCTTTTCATATTATCCCCAACCATAATATCAACATAAATATCCAATCCATGTTTCTGTTGTAGAGATATTAATATGTTAGGATTGTGAAAATATAATGAATATATAGATGAATATATCATAAGTATACAGGCTTGATAAACAAACAACCAACCTTCAGAATATAATCGGTAATCAAACTAGTTTCTTGACCAATCATGGCTATGGATTTCATGAATGCATCAATCTCAGGGTCTATTTAATGCCAAATTCTTTCTCTCATCTTGACAACCCCTCTAACATATCATACCTTGTTCCAACTCCTAAGCAACATCCTGAGATATCCAATGTCTCACAAATAGTTATCTCATTTAATTAAGACTGTTTTGTTATCATAAAATCCGACATAAACCATCATGTTACATCTTGTTTAAAAACAGTTTTGTCATGAATCTAGGATGTTTTTATCTTTATGTAATCACATAATTAATTCTTCTATATAACTATGGTCTAAAAACCAAACTTTGTCCATTGTAGTTAATTGAAAAAATGTGACTTGAGTGCTCCTATTAATTGCTCCTTAGAACCCCTTGAAGAATAGCCCAAAATTGTCTCTAGGTGTGCCCAGAATTTTGATGAGAAAATATGAGTAATGGAAATTTTAGATTTCCTCTCCCACCTTACAAATAATGTGTTATGAGATAACCATAGATGGTGCAGGGCTCCTCTATTTCTAACTGGAAGAGGGCCGAAAATCCTAGTTAAGGTAGAACTCTATTTCAAGTCTCCTACTATTCCCATTAACCATCAAGTGGCTAAAAGATAGGAACAACCCTATCGTTTAATATTTTCAATTATTATTTGCCTAATTAATTATTTGTTATTTATCAAGACCACGTAAATGGGAAATTCATAATTTTGATATTTAATATATTTGAAATTAAAAATTAATTTTGGACTTCAATTATTAGTTTTGAACAGTCTCCCACTTGGTCTTAATAATCCATATAATTGAATAAGGTAACATAAGGTGCACAATAACTCATAAATATAGTTTGCTAAATCAAACTATTCATGGATACGAGTTATGGAGGTTTCATGATATTCAAGGGTATGGTTCCTTCCATGTACCACAACACTAATGTTTCATTCAACTAAGCCTTTAATATTGGATATCACAATGGCCTGATAATGTCCTTCTTAATAAAGGACTATTTGTGTCAAACAATAAGTCATAATCATATGCATACATTCACAAAAGACGGAAATAATAGAAATAAAAAATACCTTTATTGAATTGAAGTAATAATGTCAAACAACAAAGCCAAACAATAATCCTAATCTAACTAATCGAGACCCATCTCATATACATGTTCCATAAAGGTGATTGGAGATAGTCCTTTCGTGAGATGATCTGTTATTTTATCACTCGTACTAATGTAATCAATTGACACCCTTTTTTCTGAACCTCTTTTTTCACTGATAGCTATTTCATCTCAATATGCTTAGCTGCCTTAGTATACGTATTGTTCTTCGAGAAGAAGATTGCTACGACATTATCATAATAAATCTTCAGCAGCTTAGATATTGATACCATAGTTCTAAGTCCTGAAATAAACTTTCTCAACCATAATCCATGATTTGTATCTTCGAAGAAATCTTCGTATTCAGCCTCCATAGTAGACGATGCAATGATTCTCTGCTTAGCACTTTTCTATGAAACGACTCCTCCAACTAGAAGGAAATCATAACCCAAATCCCTCTTCTTACTGTTAAGGAATCCCCCAAAATGTGAGCGTGTAATCCTTGGTGATCAGTCTTCCTATATGTGAGCGTGTAATCCTTAGACCCTTAAAGGTACATCCATACTTTCTTCGCAAATTTGCAATGGTAAATCCCTGGATTACTTTGATAGCTGCTTAGCATCCCAATGGCAAAACTGATGTCCAACCTAGTACAGACTTGTGAATATAACAAGCTCCGTACGAGTGAAGCATAAGTCATGGCTTTCACGTGATCCCTTTCTAAATCACTTTTGGGGCATTGACTTAAGCTTAGTTTATCCCATTTTCTGAAGTGGAACTTTAACGAGACTGTAACTTTTCATGCTGAATCTTTCAAAAAGTTTGTTAATGAAAGCTTTCTGAGATAAATCCAACGTTGCTCGTGATCTATCCCGAGATATTTCTATCCCGATCACGAAGGATGCCTCATCTAAATCTTTCATTTCAAAGTTTTTAGAACGGTATCTCTTGGTTTTACTTAATAAACCAAGATCACATATAATACAAAAAACACAAACTTACTCCCATAGATATTCAAGTATATACATCGATCAATAGTGTTTTCCTTAAACCCAACGGACTTAGTGGTGTTGTGGAACTTAATGTACTATTGAATAGAAGCTTACTTTAGACCATATATCGATTTGTTTAACATACATACAACTTTAGACCATATATCCACTTCTTTAACATATATATCATGTTTTCCTTTCCTTCTTTTATGAAGCCTTGTAATTATGCCATGTAGAGTTCTTGTTCTAAACTCCCATTTAGAAAAGTTATTTTCACATCCATTTGGTGCAACTCTAAATCATAATGAGCCACCAAAGCTAATATGATTCTAAATGAGTCCTTCTTTGAATCTGGATAGAAGGTCTCATTATAATCAATGCCTTCTCGTTGATTAAAACCTTTGGTACCAAGTCTAGATTTATGTCGTTTAATATTGCCTTTCAAGTCAAGTTTGGTCTTAAAGATCCACTTGCACCCAACTCGTTTTGATCCTTCTGACAATTAGACTAACTCCCAAACTTTGTTACCATTCATAGATTTTATTTCTTCATTCATGGCATTAATCCATTTATCAAAATCATCACTATTTATAGATTTTTCATAAGAAACTTGATTATTAATAGTCTCCATATTAAATCCAGCCTCTTGAAGATATACCCCATAATCATCCGTAGTTGCCAATCTCCTTTCCCTTTGAGATCTTCTTACTGACACTTCATGTGGCGCCTCAACAGGTTCATTGGCTATAGTCTCATTATGTGGTTGTTCAGTTGGTTGAACATTCACTTATTATTCATTGTTATTGATCGGGTCAATGATCGGCTTAACAACTACATTAGGAAAAACATGTATGTTATGACGTCGAGGTATAGGAATTTGTACCCTAACTTCTTGAGTGATTACCTCCCTGTCTTTATACTCCCATTGACTTCACATTCTTCAATGAATTTAGCATTTCCAATTTCTATCATTCTAGTAGTATTATTAGTACTGTAGAATTTGTATCCCTTCGACTTTTTTGGATACCGAATGAAAAGATAAGATAAGATAATATCTTAGGATACTATTTCTTTTCATGAGGGTTATAAATTCTAGCTTCTGTTGGGAAGCCTCACAAATGTAAATACCTCAAATTGGATTTTCATCCATTCCAAAGTTCAAAAGGGTTTTTTGAAACTGACTTACCAGGAATGCGATTTAAGATGTGTACACACTACACCAAAATATGGGAAATGGTCACGGATAAGGGGTCACGGTTGAAAGCCATGACTAGCTGGTCATGACCTAAAATTATGACCATAGTCAAAATGGACATGGCTAAATCCATGACTCTATGTGTTCATGATTCATCTTCTGTGTGATCACGGCTCTAGATTTTGACTCCTCTGGGTCACGGGTTTAGACCCTAACCCAACCATGAGCATTATGGCGCCATGTTTCCCTCTAATTTTGGTCAGGGAAGGAGTCACGGCCCTTATTCGTGACAACAAACATTATTATAGAGGGATATGGTCATAACTTAAGTCCGTGACCAGTATGTTATCTAAGTCAGGGCTTTGGGCTATGACCATGGACTTATTTCCACACTGATGTGTAAAAATAAAAGGGTCACATCATATGGTCATAACCCAAAGCTACAATCATGGTCTTTATACTTAAAAAGTGCAAAATAGTTTTTCATTTCCCTCAAAAACTTTTAAACCTTTATTTTCCATCCATCCCCCTGGCGATTTCGACCCTTTCCTTCTCTCAATCTCAAGCTCTCTCTCAATCTCGAAGGTAAATACGTGTATGTGCATATTTCTCTCTGTGTGTATACTATAAATACATGTGTGTGCATATGTGTATGTGTGCATGTGTATATGTGTGTTTATTATGTATATATGTGTAGCTATGTATACATTGTCATTGTGTGTATTGTGTCTATGTATGTAGCTGTGTATATGTGTGTCCATAATAAAAAAAATATGACTACTATTGGTTTAAGTTTCAAACTAGGAATTTTTTTAATTTAATGGATATTGTTTGTTTAAGTTTCAAACTAGGGGATATTATTGGTTTAAGTTTCAAACTAGGGCAAATTTTAATTTAATGAATATTGTTGGTTTAAGTTTCAAAGTAGGGAAAATTTCAATTTAATGGATATTGTTGGTTTAAGTTTCAAACTAGGGAAAATTTTAATTTAATGGATATTGTTCATTTAAGTATGGGGATGAAATATAAAAATATACATCTACATTAATATTGATGATAAATTCGGAATTAGTTTTAGGGCTTTGTAAAATTAAGTCCCAAAAATGCATAATCTATTAATTGTAGGGGTAATGTTTGTAAGGGTTAATTTTAGGGTTGATTTGAGGGACTGTTGGCTTAAATGACAAAAGTAGGTATTCAAAACCTAATAAATTAATGGTTGATGATTCAATAGAGCCATAATTTATAGGATTCATATTCATGCCTTAGTACATAATAACTCGTTAATGATTCATTAAAGCCATTATTTATAGGAATTATAATCACCCCCTCGTTCATTTTTCTCCGAAAATATGAGTCACGATGCTAATGAATGGCAACAAGAGTGGGAAAGGTTACAATTGGACCGCATGAATACATCTTTCATCACTGATCCTTATAAATTGGGTACTCCAATATATTGTTATGGGAAAAGGAAGATCGAACAATTTAACTACCTTATAAACCGTGGAGTTCATCTCTAGCAAGAGTACTTGTTCGATTGTATTTTGTTTTCCCTGGCACATTGTTGGGATGGAGATGTACAATATAAATATCGCATACATAATCCCCATAAAGCACTCTCCTTGCTTACTCTATTAGAGAAGGCATAAAAAATATTCACCCATTATGGATAGAACTACATATAAAGAGAATTGACGCAGACTGTGATGTCTCATGACATATGCACGTCAAACTCAATCTTGCTAATATGCTGAAGTGGATAAGATTTCGAGTTCATGTTGCTGGCATCTATTCATCCATTATAGATACGCTTCCTCCCATTTGACCACGTGCAAAAATCCATAGGTTTTTAAAAATAAATCCAGAATGGATGGAGATCAGACACTTTGAATTTTGTTAAAGTCTTAACATGAACAAGTAGATTATAATATACGATCAAAAAATTTATTTTGTTAGTTTTATTTTCATATTGAACTTTGAAATTATGCATATATTATTATAGATACACATTTAACTTTTATTATTTTTGTAGATAATATCGAGTGGTAATGGAAGGAATGCTCCAACCAACAACGTGACACAACCACAAGGAGAGTTCTCATCACCAATTTGTCAGAAATAGTCAACTCCACAAATTGTTCACTCCCCTACTCCAAATTATATTCACTCCCCTACTCTAAAAATTGTTCACTCCCCTACTCTGAGTTCCAAGGGGCAATGTACTCCCACTAATCCAACACACTTGCCCAATGCTCGTGAAACTGTCGGGTTAGTTGAGAAGAAGACCCCTGGGTTCTCTTTATTAGGAAATAACCCCACGGGGGATAAGAATCATCTTCAATAGTTTAAAGCCCAGTGTTTGTCCTTAGCAAAAATGGATGTGGGAGTGGTAGGAGCTTACAATTTGAACCTCGTAGATAAAGCTATTAAAGATAACATCTACGAGCAACTAAGTAAACGGTTTTTATTTTTCCCCAACTCAAAAAATAAGGTGCTTTCTCGAGTTTCTGAATAACTTCGAACATATCGAAGAAACCTTAGGCAGAAGAATTTACCTAAGGGAGAATTGAGCTCCCACATTTTGGCACTCAAAGACAAAGTCCCATAGAACGTTGAGATTCCAGTCTCTCAATGGAATGATTTTCCGTAGAATGAGGCGAAGGACTCCAAAATGATGCAAATAGGGTAAAACAAAACTAATGTCCATCATCTTAGCTCGAAATCTTATGAAGATTTGAAGAACGAGGGGTTGACCGTTACAAAAGGTAGCCCAAAGGAAGGAAAAACACTGAATATGGCCAACTTATACGTGGATGCTAGACAAAACAAAGATAACGAATTCCCTCCTCACTTGGCTAAGACTCTAGAATCAATAGAGTCTATCAATATTCTGTCAGATTCAAGAGCGTTCGATGACATTGATAATGATGCCATCGCACAAACCTTTGGGAAGGACCGTAGAGGCAGGATGAGAGATTTGGGGTCACATATGTCAAAAATAAGATTCAAACACATCGCACCTCTCGTGGAAGAGATTTCTTTTATTAATAAGGGTGAGTGTCAAATCATGGTTGATACAGTATATGAGGGTTGTGAAACTATTCCAGTGCACATCAAAAGTGGATAAGGGAAGGTTTTGAAAATTTATGTAGACTCTATTACTACTTGTCTAGTTTATCGCTTGATGAAGATGTAATAATATTTTTCTTAATTTGTAATAGTATCAGTAGAAAAATTTATTTAATTTGAGTTGAAGTTGTTGTGTAGTATCTTTGATTGGTGTGTTCTTATATTTAAGTTATTGCATAGTTTGATTAATTGGTGCATTGTTGACTATATTAGTGCTTTTCTTTGATACTATATTAGTGCTTTACTATTCAACATAATATTTATTTTACCATGTTAACATAGGACTGTAATTTAAAGATTATTAAATGGATTTTCCACGATACAAAGAGTGGATGGGGGAGACTGACAGAATAGCTAATAGTTATGTTAAAGGCGTTCAAGAATTTATTTGATACGCTTTTAAGAACCTTAAAAGTGAGAAGATTCCATGTCCGTGCACCCATTGTATAAACGAAAAATATAAATCTTGAGAAGATGTTGAGTTACATTTAATAATGTGGGGACTTTGTGAAGATTATAACAAGTGGACATACCATGGTGAAAAACATGTACCTTATGTTCCCGAAGAATTACCGATAACAGACCACGTAATATAACACCAACGAGTGGAAGTGGTAAATGATTCGCCAACACATCGTCCATTGACCGACTTAATGAACGATTCTTACGGAGTCCACCACAACCAAAACCACAAACCTATGGAGATAGATAATGATCACAATGAAGAATTTGATACTGAACTACCAGGAGACCAAGAATATATACGGTTGAAAGCCGATGCGGCTACACCGTTGTATAAAGATTACAATTAAGATCATTCAGTATTATATGCAATGATTGGTTTGCATAATTTGAAGAGTCAATTTGGCTTGTCTGGGAACAGGGTAGTCGGAATTCTTAAGTGGGTTAAAGAAATTCTCCCAAAAGATAACATGTTACTAGACAATTATCCTACCATGAAGAAGATATTAAAGGGTTTGGGATTGAAATACAAATTTATTCATGCATACAAGTATGATTGCATATTTTATGTCAATGAGCATGGAGAGAATGATGAATGTCCAGTATGCGGTGAGCCTAGATATGTCATTTGTGAGAAGTTAAATGACAAACCTGCAAAATATCAAAAGATATTGAAAGTCCCATAAATATTTTTGAAGTATTTTCCACTTGGGTCACGGTTAAAATGATTTTTTAGTGTACAGTGGATAGCGGAGGCCATGACATGGCATGCTCGATGCGAGGTGGGTGGGAATTTGATGCGTCATCCGATTGATTCACTCATCCAAAAAATTTCAAATGCATGGGACCATGAATTTGCAAAAGAACTACGCAACGTTCGTCTATCAATCTTAACTCATGTTCCGACACTATGCATGAGAAAAAAGTTCACATTATTATCATTATTAATACTCGGTTCGAAGGCTTCGAGTGATAATATTGATATATTCTTATCCCCGTTAATTAGAGAACTTAAAGAGTTATGGGATAAAGGCATGACGATGTTCGACTCTCACAAGGGTGAGACATACACACTTAAAGCAATGGTGATGTGGGAGATCCACAACCTTCCTACTTATGTGACTTTATCCGGTTGTAATGTTCATGGTTATTGTAGATGTCCCATGTGTGTGTGTGTGGGGGGGGGGGGGGGGGGGGGGGAGGGGAGGGAACTGAAGCCATTTGGCTCCAATATTGTAGTAATATGAGTTGCACGATTCATTGTAGATTTCGCCCAGTCGCCCTTTCAGGAATGGAAAGTATAACTTTTATCCTATTAGTCACGAGCGCCGAATGCAACCTGCTCGGCTTTTTGGTAAGCAGATCGAGGATAAGGCGATGGCTACGATTACGAGGAATAGGTACGTAGGCAAACACCCCAAGTTTGTAAACTTGAAGCATAAAGCAAGGGGAGATCCTAATGACCCTACTAAAGAAAAGCCATGGTCCAGGCGATCAATATTTTTTGATTTGCCGTATTGGAAAGGTCATTGTGTAAGTTATGTAATTTATGTGATGCACACAGAGAAGAATGTGGCAGAACATCTAATAGGAACATGTCTGGGTGGATCTGATTCAAAAGATTGAGAGAGGGCCCACCGAGATCTACAGGATATAAGGATAAAGAAGAAACTCTGGTTAAAAAACGATCCTCTAATAGTAAAAATTTCTACCCCTCCGACAGCTTTCACTTTGACTACTAGTGAGAAGAAGATCCTCTTAGACACGTTCAACTTGAAGACTCCAACTGGTTATTCTGGTAATTTACGTAAGGTCGTAAACTACCAAGAAAATGACTTAAAACAGTGCAAGTCTCAAAACTGGCATGTAATCATCCAATTAATACCTTTGTTATTTTGACATTGCTTATCTAAACACAAAGGTCTCCGTCGAGGAATTATGAAAATTAGTTTGTGTTTTACCCTAGTTTGTGCAAAAGTGTTAAAAAAAAGGCACATTAGAGCTACAAAATAAACTTTAGACGAGGCATTTTGTGTATTAGAGAATTATTTTCCTGTGTCGTTCTTCGATACCAGTATACACTTGCTTGTGCATTTATGTGATGAGGCTTTATTATGTGATCCCATTTGGTATCGTTGGATGTATGCTTTTGAGAGCTTGATGAAAACCTTCAAAGATTACATAAAGAATACATGGTATATTGGAGGATCACTTGCTGAAGAATATGTAACTGTGGAATCATCGTTATACCCTATGTAATATATGCTAGAACAAGAGGTGAGGATGTTCAATCCTCGTAGAGGAGGAGTGATCGAGGAACCTGACGAGTTTGAGGACGAATTACCATTTGGGAACACTAAATAGGTTAAACTCACAAATATACAATACAAGTAAGCAACTCGTTATGTCTTTGAATCGCAATATGAAGTCGAAGAATGGAGAGAGTGAGTATCTATTGAATACTTCTTCTTTTATTATATGTATTTTATAATTTACGATCTAAACTCTAGAATTTACCCATAGGAATTGCCCAAAATAAAAGGAAAAATTGTACGACAATTGATTTTAGGGCATGGGTATCAAAAGAGGTAAATTTTACATCTTATATGTGCAGTTATTTATTCATTTGTGATAAAAACATGCCCTAATACAAATTCATTAATAAATGGAACTTGTAAAAATAGGTGATGTCTCCTGCAGGCTTACACACCTAGCAAAAGGCCCTAATTTTAGTGCGAAAGAGTTTAAGAAATTCCTTACCAACGGTTTTGATTTCATTTCATATCCATATGAGGAAATTTTTTTGACCCAAAATAGTGAAATGTCAATTTTGGCCTTGACCACCTGTATCGCTAGGAAAAACAACAAAATTCCAAAGAATACGGTGCTAACCTATTATGGGATAGTCCAACAAATCGTAGAACTTGATTACTTAGATTTCACAAAAATCGCATTCTATTGTGATTGGGCAAAGGTGGAGGATACTACAAATTCTTGCAAAGTTTATCCTGAATCAAAAATTATTACGGTAGATTTATCAAAGAAGAAGAGTAAAGATCGCATAGTCGACCTGCCTTTTATTTGTGTCTTTCAGAACATAAAGAAGGCATTATACTTGGAGTGCATAAACGATGGCCATTGGTCTATTTTTATGCATTCACCAAAGGGTATGAATACTGAAGTGGATGCATTGAAGTCTCTAAAAGAGTTCCAGTCAGCTCTTGATGACAACCCTAATTTGAAGGATCTTTTAGTCGATTTGGAGGAAGATTGAGTATCAAAATATTATGTTAACCTTGTCAATCTTATTTGTATCCTATTTTGATATTGACATTGTATTAACGCTTTACTTCGATGTATGAATGTTTAGTTACTTTTACGAATGTTTAATATGATTTATGTAAGTTAACTTTCAATAATATGTAACGCTCAGTCAAATATTTAGTTACTTTCACAAGACGCTCGATTTGAGAATAGAGTCATATGAGTTGGTAAATGGATCAAATTGAACCAACTCAATTTCCACATGTTCCTATACATATGCATTTATTCATCAGTTTCATTAATGCAGTGTTCATAAAATGAAGTTAAATTATCTTGATTCTATGAAGATTGTATTAAAGAAACTAGTCAATAAATGTACATGTAAAAGAATACGTGGGGGGCTCCAGGATCAATTTGGTTCAATCACACATTCAGCAGACTCTATTTAATGGACTTCTTGGATCTCAGGAATTAGGGACTCTTTACTTCAATTGAAGTAGTTATATAATTGATATGCATTATCTTTTAAATTTTTTAGATGATAAAAGGAGTATGGGATAATTATTTGTTTTATTTGGTTTAGATGCTCGGTAATTATTAGTTATTGGCTTGTTGTTGGATAGCATGTTAGAAGGAGTACGGGATAATTATTGGTTTTGTTTGGTTTAGCTATTGGATAATTGTTGGTTGTTGGCTTGTTGTTGGATATTATGCTAGAAGGAGTATGGGATAATGCTTTGGGTTTTCTCCCTCTAACGACATGTTTTTAAACCTAATTCTAGATATTTTAAAATTATTATCATATTCTCAAATTGGGGTCCCGTGACCACATGGTTAGTTCTTGATAGTTATGTTGGTCCCCTGTGAGGTGTTCAAACTTGTTTAGGGGTTGTAGGGTGGGCACTAAGGGGTTTCCCCTCTAACGACACGTTTTCAAGCCTAAGTGTGTCTCTTCTCAAGTTATCATCAAATTCTCAAATCGGGGGTCCCATAACCATGCAATCGGTTCCTGTGAGTTAGATTGGTCCCGTACGTGATGATCGCTCCCCTAAAGGGGCCGCCTGGGGGCGCTAAGGGGTTTCTCCCTCTAACAACATTTTTTCAAGCCTAAGTGTGGATTTTCTTAAATTATCGTCATTTTCTCAAACTAGGGGTCCCGTGACCGAGCGATCGGTTCCTGTGAGTTTCATTGATCCCGTACGAGGTGTTTTCACCTCTCACTGGGCCGTTTGGGAGGTTCTTTTGGTTTTCTCCCTCTAAAGGCATGTTTGCCCAGAAAATCTACCTTTTCCGGCCTTGCCAAATGCAACGTGTTGTAGAGCTCATTGAAATTGTTTTGGAAAGGAGTCTTGGATAATACGATGTGTTTTCCCGTTTGGATTTTGATAAAGTATTCCAAATACGAATCCTTTCATTAAGGGGAGTGTGACCTTCATCAAGAACCACCAATATAGGAAAATATAGGGAACTCAAAGGTGGCCTCACATGGAACTCAACTTATGCTTAGGAGACGAAGGACGGGGAAGAAGTTTCTACCGAGCTGGCTCAATAATAGCCCAAACATTTTGAATAATTTGTAGTAGCGGCCCGACGCCACCCTTATGAACAAAAGATGTGGCCTCACAGAAAGATTAAGAGCTTGACAACCCTTATTGAGGGTTGTCAAGCAGTTAATCTTATAAAAACCCGCTTAATTAGATACAGGGTGGCCAATCCTTGACCCAATTAACTCGAATTATCCAGTTGGCTCATTATTAGCATCAGTGTTGGAAAATAATTTTCTTTCTTGAACCACCTAGTAATCAATTAAGCTAGTGTTAAAATTTCCAATTTTAATTTTTTAATAAAATTCCTTTTTAACAATACCGACAATTAGTAGTATAAACCATTCCACAACAATGAATAATGAATAAGTATCATCATAACTTAATTAATGTAACTAGAATAAACTTCCCAGGTTCAAACATCTAAATACAATAAACCATATAAAATCATATGTATCCAAAATAGACGTAATTAAAACCACTAACTGAGATATAATGGAAGTGACAAGAATCCTTTGGAAACATGCCCTAAAATAAATGACTACAGAGTACAAGAAGCAATAAAATGAAGCGTCTAATGCAAAGCCCACAACTCCATAGTATCCATACTGAATAAATATCCAATCCTCTATGTTGGGCGTCCTTGTGGCTGGACACTTGAAATAGTATATACAAGAGAGAAGATCATATGCAAGAGATAATGAGTCAGATCCCGATTGTAAAAGATTTTAAAAAATAGAAAGTGAATAAATGCTACAATTAACAATTATTATATAAATATTAAATTCTCATTCTCTCTCTTGATATTCTCACCTCTCATCAAGTGTGCACACCTAACGTATCTCCAAAGTATTCTAGTTACTATTCCCGCTTTCACTAGATTGTATCACTTTGTCAACTAACCGTAGCCCTTATCTATCCCACATATTTCCTTTGCAATACATGTAATAAATATGTATTAATTCAGTTCTCAAACTTAATTAACTTTAGATTCCACTATCTTTCATGTCTACTTAATTCACACAGTAGATAATATCTCAAGTATATATATATATATATATAAATATAGATAGATAGATACATTCACTCAATTATATATATATATATATATATATATATACAATACTGCACACCGAGACACAGTTTCGGTGCATGCATACTCTGCTATCTAGTCCCACTACATCTCGCCACTGTATAAATGACTGTTGGTTTGGTATGTCCCTCGAACCATAAATATCAAAAAACAAGTATTGGAGGTGAACATAGTTCTAAACCTTTGGTCTATGCACATATCTACGCACCCAAATGACCATTCAATACCATTATTTTCACTAATGGCAATCCAACCTAAGTCCTATATTCTGAGGCAATGAATCAAAAATCCCCCCTAAGGCTCATCAGGATAAAGACTATCCTCAATGCGCAAAACTCCCGTCGATAGCAAGTGGGTTAGGTATGTCATACACATAAATCATTATATAGGTATTCATTTTACCTATTTACATATCATTAGGGAAACCGAACAACCCATATAATAAATCACATACGTAGTATATTTTATCTCATAAATATCCTACGTATTTAAATTATTACTTTACTTCTCAAGGTATCTTCCAGAGATTTTCTCACCAATATAAGAGTATCATTTAACTCCTCAAATAATTTCAGTAGGTAAACATTTACCCCCTCCCAGTCCATGTCCATATCATCCCCGAATTTTCACGAATTTAATAATTCTCCAAATTAGGTTTATTCACCAATTATCCCCAATTTAATTTGACCCCATAATTAACTTCTTAGGGTCAAGTCCAGAAATATAATATAGCCTAAGAGTGTCCCATATATTCCCCTTTTCATTAAAATTAAGTCCCAAAATCAAATCAAGAATAATCCCATCGAAATAATTACAAAAGGGAAAAATTATCAAATTTTGGGCAGCCGAATCGATTCTTTCAGTCTGCAAAAATTTGCTTGTTCATAGCTACGGGTTCTTAACATTTTAAACACCCAAATCACTACCAAATGATCCCAAACTCCCAAGAATTAATCCCAATTGATATACCTAAGAATGTACTTGATTTATAACATCAAAATATATCAAAATCATCACGGAGTTTCGATTAATTATGATAATCTTATTATAAATTCATAAAATCTACATTATATAATTCTTTCTCAAGAACACATATAAACCCAAAATTTCTTCATCAATTAAACCAAAAATTTCATGGTTTCAATTTTAATTTTATCAAAGGAAAAATCATAAATGATTTCCATTTCAAGAATTACATTAAAATTATCAAATTTTCATCTTTGATTCATAGTTTTCATGGATGTTTATCTCTTCCAATTTAACATAGATATTATACTGACTAATTGGAGCAAGAATTACACTTTCCTTAATGTTTAGGTTTGATCCTTTCCAGTGGGGGTGCAAGGTGGTTGTCCCTTGGTTTGTTCTCAAAACCTCTTCCTCTCTTTGGAAAAACCTCCCACTCTCCTCAAAGACCTTTCCGTTATTTTTGGGTGAATGAACCTAAGTTCTATAATCTCATCACTTGTATAATAAAACCCAATTTTCATAGTGACTATTCAACTTCCTATTGAAATGACCAAAATACCCCTCTGGGGTGTCTTTTTGGTTCCCAATTGACCCGAGACCCAAATCAAACCCAGGGTAGAGTTTTCTGCCTATTTCGACCCTTTCAGACTCAATGGCCACTCGAAATGACAATTTGAATGATATGAAAATAATTTACTTTTCATTCATTAAAATTAGTCCCGACACGAATCGTGCGCGCGTCCCAACTTAATTTCCATAATTCGCGTATTATTCACTCGCGACCATATAATCATATATTACTTTTAATCACTAAGTAATAATAAATATCAATCACATATTACTTTATTCTCTAGTAATATTCAATCCCGATTAATTCCAATTATTATGAATAATTAATTCCAATCAATCCCCATTTTACTTTTAATTAATCACATATTAAAAGTCATTAAAAATACGGGGCATTACATACTCCCCCCCTTACAATGCAATTTCAACCCGAAATTCAGAAATAAAAGCATACCTGGTATAAATAACTCTGGGTATCTGTCTCGTATCTCATCCTCATGCTCCAAAGTGGACTCCTCAATATTATGGTGTGCCTGCTGGACACACACAAGGGGAACTACTTTCGATTTCAACCATCTCTCGATATGGTCCAAGATTGCCACTGATCTCTCCTCGTAAGAACTATCAGGCTGAAAGTCAATATCCTCTAATGCAACATGAGTGTGAGCCAAATCATCACGGAGATATCGCTTCAGCGAAGAAATATGGAACACATCATGGATACAATGCAAGTGCTCCGGCAACCCCAGTCTGTATTCTACCGGTCCAACTCTGTTGATAGTAGGAAATGGTACTACATATCTCGGAGCCAATTTACCTTTCTTTCCAAATTACATTATCCTCTTCATAGGAGACACCCACAAAAGAACCTAGTCCCCCACACTGAACTCCCTAAAGAACCTCTTTGCATCAGCATAGCTCTTATGTTGGTCCTGAGCTATCTGAATGTGACTACGAATCATCTCAATCCTCGTAGACATATCCTGTATAACCTCTAGACCAAGTAGCTTATTGTCCCCCACCTCTAATCAAAACATGGGAGAACAACAAGGTCTATTGTATAAAACCTCAAATGGAGACATATCAATGGTGAACTGGTAGGAGTTATTATATGAAAACTCCACGAGTGTAGGTACTGCTTCCAACCTACCCTAAAATCTAGGATACACATACGTAACATACCCTCTAGCATATGGTTAGTACGATCAGTCTGCCCATCAGTTTGTCGGTGATAATACGTACTCAATCACACCTCGTTACCCATAGCCTCGTGAAAACTCTCACAAAATTGGGACACAAAAATCCTGTCATGATCGAACATAATATCGAGCGGTACCCCATGTAATCGCACTATCTCGGCTATAAAAATATGGGTGTACTGTCCCGTAGAGTATTTTGTCCGAACTAGAAAAAAATGAGCAACCTTAGTCAAATGATCCACAATCACCCATATTAGATCGTGACCTCACTGAGTAGTAAGTAACCCTATGATGTAGTCAATGGAAATGATCTCCCATTTATACATAGGGATCTCTAATGGATGAAGAAACCCAACTGGCTTCTGATGATCCACCTTCACTAACTGATAAGTGGCACACTTAGAAACAAATTCGATAATGTCCCTCTTCATCCCTCTCTACCTATATTGTCACCGCATATCCTGGTACATCTTATCGCAATTGGGTTATACCATAAAACATGACCTATACGACTCTGTCATAACCGCATGTCACAACTCCACTCCTTCTGGAATAATTAGTCTATCGTTGAAGTGCAAGCCTCCCTCAAAACTAACTAAGACTCTACTCCCTCAGCCAAAAGTTATCGAATTTTCTCCTGACAAAACAGATCTGTTGCCTGAGCCTGTACCACCCTTTCCATAATATGAGGTGTAATAGTCATAAATGACGTAAATGATCTCACATCTGCATCCTGATGTCCCAGTTCCTTTCACTTTGCCTTCCATTCCGCGACCAACTCCTCTAGTGGCCTTCAGCTCAACGTGCCTGCTACCACGTTATCCTTCCTCGGGTGATAATGTATATCAAACTGATAATCCTTCTCAAATTCAATCCACATACACTGGCACATGTTCAACTCCCGCTGAGTGAAAAAATATTGTAGTGACTTATGATCCGTGAATAAGAGAAATTTCTCTCCTAATAAATAAAGTCTCCAAATTCGAAGAGAAAACACGATCGCTGCTAGCTCCAAGTCGTGGGTGGGGTAATTATGCTCGTGAGGCTTAAGCTTATTCTTCCTACTGCAATACTCCACCAAACCCCTGTAAATATGCATCCGTGTAAACTAAGTACTCCATATCTAGCCTGGGTAGTCCAAGTATGGGTGATGAAGTTAATTTATCTTTCTGCTCATCAAATGCCAATTGAAACGTGTCATCCTAAATAAATGGTAAGGCCTTATGGTTTAGATTAGTTATCAGAGACGCAATCTTCAAGAAACCTCGAACGAACTATCTATAATAACTGACCAAACCCAAGAAAATGTGCACCTGTGTCGGTGTTATGGGTTGTCCCCACTCCCTCACTGCTGATACTTTTCTACGATCCACTGATATCCCCAACTCAAACACAATATTCCCCATAAACTTCACCTCCCAGAGCCAGAATCCAGACTTCTCATATTTAGCATAAAACTGATGCTCACGTAATGTCCATAAAACCCGTCGCAAATGCTCGGCATAATCCTCCTCAGTTTGGAAATAAATTAGGATGTCTTATATAAAGACAATGACAAAATGATCTAGGAACTCTCTGAACACCCTATTCATTAAGTCCATGAATACTTTCGGTGCATTGGTTAACTTAAATGGCATAACCCAAAAGTCATACGATCCATATCTAGTCAGGAACACAGTCTTAGAAACATCTTGCTCCCTGATACACAGCTGATGATAACCAAATCTCAAGTCTATCTTAGAAAAGTAGGTTGCTCCTCAGCTGATCAAATAAGTCATCAATTCGAGGTAACAGATATTCTCGATAATCCACACACAACCATAAAGAACCATCTTGTTTCTTTACAAATAACATAGGGGAACCCAAGGTGAGGTACTCCTACGGATAAGCCCCTGTCCTAAAAACTTCTCTATCGGATCCCTTTACGGTAAGGTGCACGAGCTACCGATCAAGTACCCAAAGATAAATCAATCACAAAATCTATCTCCTTGCTGGGACATAACCCCGATATCTCTTGGAATATATCGACAAACTCACAAACTATCTGTATTGAATCAAGGGGAATCATCACTCCCGTAGAGGTCTCCTCCTATATATAATACATTGAGTGGATGATCCTCCCTTAGGACGAGACATCGCCACGAGAAACATCTCCTTTTCCAGAATAGTAAAAATAATGCTACGACTATAGAAATCAATCATAGCTCTGTAAGAGACTAACAAATCCATGTCGATAATAGCATCCTACTCGGACATGTCTAACATAAGCATATCAGCTGGTGAGATCAGGCTGCCTATCTCTATACTCAAATTTTGACGTATAAAGAAAATAGGCGTCCTATTACTCATCGATGAGTATACAAATGTAACAATATTGTCGGTCGCGTCTAACAAACCTGCGACCCATGCAAATCTAATGGCTATAAATGAATATGAGGCTCTTATGTCAAACAAAATATGCCCCTTAGCCCCATATATATAGAAAACATACCCTTGGCTGTGGTCTTTGGCTACTGGACTGCTGCTTGATGAACTTTGTAGACATGCCCATACTGCTAGCACCTGAGCTGGTGATGGGAGGGTAACTGGAGGGATAATGGGTCTCTGCGACTCCTGATGCGCACCCTTATGTTGAGGAAACTTGCCCTTATTGGGGAAATCTTATCATTTATGGCCAAGCTTTACACACACGAAGCATCTACCAGTAAGCTTTCCCCTATTCTGTCCCTGCTGACCCTGACCTTGTTGTTTGTTACCACCTCTCCCTTGGCCCTATTGAACATGCTGCTAGCCCCACTTCCCCTATTGGCCATGCCAATTACCTCCATGCCAAAAGAAAAACCTCAAGAATGTAGACGCTTAGAATAGTCCACCTGTTGGGAACCCTACTCACCCTAACGCTGATTGTACCCCACTGGCACTACCTCCCCCGTTCTTGCCCTATTATCTAGACTCAATCCCCCGCTTGCCTCCCTTAGCATGGAAGTGGTGGTCCTGGCAGTGAAGCATCGCAGCGTTAAGTACATCTTCATAGGTATCTGCAACTCCGAAAACCTGGGATAGATACTCATGCTTGGCATCCCGGTTACTAGACACCAAAAAGGTTTTGAAAATATTTTGCTATGGGTTAGAGCACAAAAACTTTTGAAAATACTTTGCAATCGAGGAAAATTGATAATAAATATGAGTATAATCTTCCATATTTAAATTGGTGTCACGCTGACATGAGATAATATTGGCCCCTCAACTATAGTGCACACCTAACCTATTCATTTTAACATCCTAGTTATGCTACCCCGCCTAACTAGTCTGCAAGTACCCTTAACTCCATATGCCACCCTATGTCGCATGTATTTTATATAACTTACTTTCAAATCTTCTTAATGATTATAATTATCCATTATAATTTATTAATTCATTTCCATTAACTTTCCTTAGTTATTAATCATTATTCACACTTAATATCTTAAGCCCGTATATATTTTTCTTCAAATTTATATATGTATTTTCTATATCACAACAAGTACAAATATATATCACTTTCTATATATGTGTAAACTACCTTCCCTTAGAGTAATAACTAACAGGATGCAAATCTCTAGAATGCTATCATGCTCCAGGGCATACAGACATCATCCTGGATTACTGGGCCAAAATCTGACCACCGAAACCAAAAATCATAAACATATTAGAGCGAGTCAGAATCCTAAGTCAGAAAGTCATGACCATACCATAAATCATCTCACTTTGACTCCAGCCTCACATAGGGTGTGCTTACGAGGTCCTATGACTGTGGGGCCAATACTACACCTGCTGAGATTCACCAAGAGAGATTACCCATGGTGCACAACCTCCCTGATGGCACTAGAGTGGTATGTTCATAAAAATATATTTTTTCATACTGATATAATCATACATATATACTATCTTTATACCCGTATATATCCCCAGTAAATCTCGCTAACCGTGCTTATCCTCGAAGAACTAGCCTGACATTCTCGAGTCAAAACCTCTATTCTCAATTATAAAATTACTCACTTAATTAATTCATTGATTATTAACATGTCATTTGTGGAAGCGTACAATTCTCAACCAGCTCGTATCCCAGTGTTACCGATTTTTTTCATCACAATTCCATTAATAATTTTCAGTATAATCTCCCATAAATACTCAATTTCTTACATGAGATATATCCCCAAATCATTCCAAGATAATTTCATTGGTGTTAACCATTTTTTCATAAATCTTGACTACTCCCGAACATCACCATTTAACTCAAAACCAAATCACGAACAAATTTCAACAACTGTAACAGGTATGTCGAATCTGATCGACTTGAGGGCAAATCGGTTCGCCCCTGTAGACAGCTTCAGTTTTCCCATTTTGATAACCAAAATAATCAACCCCCTCATCATATTTTCTCCATAATGATCAATTCTCATGAATTCTAAACATAAAATAAATCCATTTTAATATAGAATTCATCTACACATGATCATTACACGGGACTTACACTAAATTTTCAAATATTATGAAAATTTTCATTATATCACCATTATTTATATTTTCTCAACCTTTAAATCAATAATTTTGCCTATCTACATGGAATTAAATTTTCCAAATTTCAATCCTTATCATATATTTTATGAAATCATTTGTCCAAAATTCAATGGCGTATGAATCCCTCCTAAAATCATTTTCTAATCATGATATGAATTGAAATATAAACATAATCATTTAGTAAGATAATCATTTTCATTTAACAATTTTAGGGTCTGAATTTTGTTTTAAGAACTTCCTTTGATGATGAATCTAGCTCAGAAATATTCCTCCCCATTGACTCCACCTTGAATTCCTTAAGCCTCCTATTGGAATTCTTGAGTTCTCTTATATTTTCTTTTCAAATTCTCTCTAACTCTTGGTATAACACTAAGAAGCCTTTAGATATTAGAGAATGGCTATTCACATAAACCCAACATTCCAATATATAGGTTAAATCCTGAAAATCCATTATCACATATTTTTAAAATGAGCAAAATACCCCTATACGGGTCCGGCTAGTCTAAAAAGCCCCCAGAACTCAATCACTACCCTCAATCACTTAATTTTGACTATTTTGACCCATTTTTCCCATATCAACCAATTATCACTCACACATGTGTCCCAGTTGAGATACCGTAAAAAACTGACGCGTTTACTCACTTATGATGTAATACCATTTTACATTAATTTATTTACTTGATCAAACTTGTAAATATTATATCACATAAATATTTATCCGTTTGGTGCTATTTAATATTTATTTCAAATTCAAATTATTTCAGAATTTATTTAAATTACGTGCACACGTGTAATTTAAATGGCAAAATACAAATACTCAAAATTACGGGGAGTTACATACTTCCCCCTTGAAAAGGAATTTCGTCCCCAAAATTCTGATATATGTGGAATAAAAAGCTCGGGATATTTCTCACACATATCATCCTCCCACTCCTACGTCGACTCGTCAGTGTTGTGATGTCCTCACTAAACAAGAATCGAAGGTGGCACCTTAAATCGCAGTTGAAACTCACTAGGATCCAATATAACAATCGATCTCTACTCGTATGATATATTGGTATTCCTTTAATGGAATGTGCCAATAAGCCATCTTACCACTCTGATACTTCTGTAATGACAATAGATGAAACATGTTGTGAATTCTCTGTAGATGCTCTGGAAAGGCAAGCCTATATGCCACGGGCCTTACCCTCTCGATAATCCCAAAAGGCCCCACATACAGTGATGCGAGCTTCCCCTTCTTCCCAAAGATCATAACACCTTTCATAGGAGACACCCATAGAAAAGCATGGTCACCCACATCCATCTGTACGTGTCTTTTATATGGGTCGACATAACTCTTTTGCTTATCTTGAGCAATCCGTATGCAGCCCTGAATGAGCTCAATCATGGCAGAAGTGTCGTGGATCATCTTAGGTTTAAGGAGCTTATTGCCTTGAACCTCTAACTAGTAAGAGGGAGAACGATGATAAGCATCCAAAAGTGTTTCATTTATACCCCAAATAGATGCATGTTAGTTTTTCGTTCTTGATAAAATTGGCCTTATGTTCGTATTTGTATATTTTGAAGATCAACATGCCATCGTGGTATCAACATCTATTAAATCAAAGTAATTGAGACAAAGTAGCCATCAAATGAAGAAAAACAAAGTGGTCGTGAAGTCTAAAGTCCAACTTTAAGCATGCCCAGATTGATACTAACGCCCCAGAGCATTCCCATGCCCTCTACAACCCATACCCTTACCCAACCTGCCTTAAACCCCAATGGCTGATCCACCCAGTACCCATTAACCCGATTTTAACCAATTCAACCTAAACCTAGAGCTGCTCAGGACATTAACCCGAGACCTAGTCCGAACCTAGACCGAACCAATCATAACCACAACCCCAAACTCCTGGCCCAACAACCTGTCAACCACCAATAGACCGAACCCAAGAAAAAATGAAACCAAAATTTCACCAATACGCATATGAAAAAGTTCAGTTTCCCAACTACCACTACACCCTTTCAATACATGTTGACTCAGCCAAAGAAATCCCAAGAATCTTTCCCTAACAACCCAAATCGGGATCTATAAAGAAAAGTGCACCATCTCATTTAAGAAGATCATCTTAGACTGGAATTCTTTATGGAGTTATTTTTTTACAACCTAGAGAGAAAAAAAAGCTTCATAAAATGCAAAAAAAATAGTGTAGGTTTAGAAAATTGTTTAGGATTTTTATTTTATTTTATTATAATCAAGTGAGACTATTTGTAGGGAGAAATTGGACGCACTTGAAGAAATTAATTCGATAGGTAAACTTGTTATGCATTATGTTTTTCTTTCTCTATTTTTTAATTTCATATCACTTGTTGATATTTTATTGAAGATTGTGTATGCTAATGTGAGAATGTTTGGCTAAACACCCCATTCAAGCGGTGGGATGAAATCGTGTGTGTTGTTAGTTTAATTAATTAATTTATTTATTTTCTTGTTATATTTCTAGGAAAATTAATTTTGAAATTGTCACCTTTCAATTTATGCTCCGAGAGTGGGTAAATTTATTTCATTTTAAATTTAATGTTTAATTTTGGAATCGAAGTAGAGATGGGTTCTTCCTAAATATGACATTATATTGGAATTATCACCTTGGTATTTCGATTCAAGGATTCTTATAATTTTTAATAAATTAATCGAAGAGGGTGATTTATCAAAGAGAGTATAAATCTAATTTTTTTTAAATTGTGGTATTTTTTAAATTGGTTTTTAAAAAATTATAATATTTAATTTATAGTGGTAATGAGAGTTAAATTTCAAATTTAATATTGCCTCGAATTTTTTAATTAAATTAATTAGTAAATTAAAGTAATGAATCACGCAGTGTAATTCCAATTCTTGTACATTCTCACATTTATAAAACTTGGTTACATGTCACTTTTTATTTTCACTAGTTCATTTAGTCACTTATAATTTTTAGAAATTTTTATTCTCCCTTGAATTTGTTTTAAAATATAAAAAAGGATAAAAAATTAATAAAAAATGTATTTACAGTCATTCACACAAATTGTCTCTTCACCTTGAAAGTTGGATTGATTCCCGTACTTACCACGATACAAATTGTCTAACAATTTTTGGAGGTAATTCAAGGGATTTTGAGACTTGTCTTTTGAAGACAGCGTATGGCTCTTTTAGAACTAAGAGTGTTAAAGTTTCAATTAGAAGACCTTTTAGACAGTGGTTTTATAGGACCAAGTATATTTCCATGGGGTGCACTAGTGTTATTTGTTGAAAAGAAGGATGGGACGATGAGACTATGTATAGATTATAGTGAACTAAATAAGGTGACCATTAAGAACAAATACTCTCTACCTCATATTGATGCTTTGTTTGACCAACTGCTAGGTGCATAAGTATTCTCTAAGATTGACATTAGGCCAGGCTATCATCCATTAAAGATAATGAAAATGACATTTCAAAATCAAAGTTTCGTACCAGATATGGTCACAATGAATTTCTTGTGATGTCATATGGATTTACTAATGCACCAACCATTTTTATGGATATGATGAATTGAGTGTTTAGGAAATATTTAGATCAATGCGTGGTTGTTTTCATCGATGACTTCCTTATTTATTCTAAGAGTAATGAATAACACAAATGGCATTTGGAAATAGTATTATAAATCCTTAGGAAAGAGAAAGTATATGGTAAATTAAAGAAATGTGAGTTTTTGTTGCCTAGTGCTTCTTTTCTAGAACATGTCATTTCCAAGGAGGAGTTTTTGTCGACCCTCAAAAGATCGAGGCTATACTAGGTTGGCCAACACCAACTAATGTGATGGAGATTCATAGTTTCTTTGGATCATCCCGTTATTATCGAAGATTTGTTGAAGGATTTTCTAGTGTTTTCAAACCTATATCTAGGTTAGCATAAAAGAAGGTGAAATATTAATGGTCTGAGGAAATTGAGAGTAATTTTCAAGAACATAAGAATTGATTAGTAATTTCCCCCGGCAACGGTGCCATTTTGATCGAGGGCAAAAAGTAGCGCGTGTCAAATGTTGATCGTTGTTTTCTGGTCACCTCCTCAATACAAACAAACCTAAATTACGACTACACTCAACTAGTGAGTATAGCGGTAAGTCGGGTGTGGAAAATCCACAGAGACGAGTTGCTAGAATTTATAAGATTTAGTACTCCGAAATAAAAGTTTAAATCGTGAATTACAAACTAAAAATTAAAAGATGCAAAAAAGGAAAAAAATAATCTAGGCGAGTGTATTAAAACTAGACTAACAAAGCGAGTAAAACTATAGGTTGCGTCAAATATCCCTCACCCGAGTTAATTTGAATAAAATTGTGACAACCCGCTCACCAAAATAAGGGGTGGCCAGCCCAATACTCCAATATAACGGAATCATGGATGGAATCATTCTCAGCATCATAACAAAATATAGAGTATCCAGGATAACCACCCAATATTTCAGAAAACGGGTTGCCAAAAATTTTGATTTGAAAGTGAATAAATGAAAACAAACAACCCAATTCCTGAAAGATAAGGGAAACCCCAAGACATATATAAATAATACAACAAGAATACAATAAAGAGACCGAATATGTAACCGGTGACTTAAACTGATACACCAGTAATACACAAGTACAATAAGTTACTTATTACATTACATTAGACATTTACAAAAGCTTGGGCCTCTTGCCCGAATAAAAGACTTGATCTTAACTAGAACAGAAAGGAAACGTCTATACCAAATGTATCCCGTAATACCCGCAATGCATCACGGCTCGTCGGAAACATCGGGGTAGGAATTTAAATCAGGCATCCTTGCGGCGGAGTACCTGAGCAGAGACAAGAAGGATATGCAACAGGAAAATGTAACCGGTCAGGGCCCGGTTCTATATGATTACCAGATGAATAAAGAGTATGACAGTTATGTAATTATAAATCATGAAGAAAGAGAAATAAAAAGCTACCTATACAATTTTAAACATAAGCTAAGCAGGAATAAAATAAGCAGCATTAAACTAAAGACTTCACCCAAGGTGCTAATTATTTTATATATCTTTTCCTTAGCAGGAAAATATACTTATAAACACAATATTTTGCTCTTTAAGGCAATTATATTTCAATTTTACCCTTTGTAAAAATCCTTTCCTTATCAGGAAAATAATCATTTTCAAATGCTCTTTGTGGCATTTATATGTGCTCTATGTGGCACTCCATCATGCTCTATATGGCATATCAAAATACATCAAGTCCCACTTGATTATGAATTGTTATATTATATACATATAACGTACTCTAAGACCGCCCGTCCGGGTTTCCCCACTGACCGCGCCCCTAAATAACCATCATCTTCCAGGGCCTATCATAAGACAACCTGGGATCCTATCGCAAACGTCGGGAATCGGCCATGAGCCTGCGTGGTAGCCAAGACCACACCTGGAATCTCCCTACCCCCGCAGAAAAATATACAACCATAAGCGCTCCCATGGCCTAGGACTATATCCACCCTGCATTCATTAGCCAGGGGGCTTCACCTATCGTGCGGACTTCCCTTAAGATGGTATTTAGAGAGGTGTGTAACATCCATTTTATTTATTATTTCAAAATCAAGTAAATCATTATTTACCGGTTTCATGATTAAGTAAATTACCATTTACTAGTATCAATACCACAACCATTTATATGTTTCATTTTTATTCGAAACCATTACTGTTTACTTCTAGTAATAGATAGAACTTATTATCCGGAGCCATACGATAACTATTATCAACACTATGACCTCAAAGGAGTAAATAAACTCTTCCTTATCTCCAAGCATTCTAGGAGGTTATTTTAGAACCCCCAAGGTTATCATCTTTCGAAGGAATGAAATGACTTTCAATCTATTCTCCAAACTCACCTTTATGGCGTTATTATGAACCACCAAGGTTAACATAGTTCAATCGAACTTTTAAAGTCTCTCAATATTCTTTTGGGGTGGTAATATAAACCATCAAAGCTAGTATAGCTTAATTAAGCTCCTAAGGTCTCCCGAACATAACACTACATCTCCTAGTTTTATAATAATAATTAACTAGAAGAAAGAATGCCTTATCATTAATAGGCCTAACCCCGAAAAATCCCCACATAACCCATTCCTAATGTAGGGTAGACAACTAACTCATCTCACACTCTAGGACTCTAAGTTTGCTTCATTCAAGAAGGTTCCTAGTCCCTATATTAAAGAAAAGGATTAAAATTGAGTTATAAAAATTTACTCAAAACAGCAGGAAAACGAATCGATTCGCCCAAGGGCCGAATCGATTCTCCCTAGCGAATCGATTCGCCCAGAAAGCGAATCGGTTCGGACAACTGAACCAACCTTCTGCAATTGACCGAATCGATTCGGCCTCAATCCCGAATCGATTCGGGTTATGCAGACCTGCCAATTTCCCTTAGCGAATCGATTCGCCCAAAGGGCCGAATCGATTCGGACCTGCAAAATTGCCAAAAATGGCTACGAAGGGTTATGAACCCTAATTCCTCCAAACTCCAAATCTCTTCCATCTTACACACAACCAACAATATTTACCTACCCAAAGTGTATCCTACACGATTTAAACCCATTTTAGTCCACAAGTTCATCATCAAAACTAAGATTAGGGCTTAAATTCCATAAATTCCATTTTTGATCTTCAAATGAATGTACATGAATATCATACAAATTATTCAACTTAAATCATATATTAGCAAGTAGAAAACTTTCCTTGATGTAGGGAATATCAGATTTCTTTGAGTAGGAGCATCAATCCATCTTCAATCTTCATTTCTCTTCTTTCTCCATTCTTTCTCTTCCTCTCTCTTTCTCTCCTTTCTCTCTATGTTCAAGACATAAAATGAGGGAATGAAATAAGGGGCAAGACCAAAAATCGGGGCTTAACCTAATTATCCCAACTTAAATGGTTAACACCACATTAAAATGACTCCCAAATACGCGTATAAGCTAAAACCAGGTAAAAGTGCCCGAAACACAAAAATACAATATGGCACTTATTTTGACTGTCTCGCACCTTCCGAGACTAACTACACCCTCTAAACTGGCATCCAGAATTGTATAAATTATTTCAAGTTCCAAAAAATCATTTTAACTAAAAGGCCATATAAAATACATGACACTACAGACATGCAACCTGATGTTATTTACTTTCACATGCAGTAAATATGCATCAATCTAGTAAATATTAACTTTCAATCATTAAATTAATATTTACTCCAGTCCCCGCATTTTATATAATTACCTTATGCGGTGAAATCAGTATAAAATGAGCCTCCCAGAATCGAGGGTTGTTACATACTCCCCCCCTTAAGAGGGAATTTTGCCCCCAAAATTCGGGCATACCCACATCTGATAAGGGTATACTACTCTAAACTAGGATTCTACCATCCTAAACAAACTCCTCGTTATCGCAACGTCCCAGATGGACTCGGACTAAGGTCGACCCTGTCGATCTCAGTCAATCATCACATGTTCTTTAGTCTAGTAGCACAAGGCGCTCTAGGCCACAATTAGCCAAATCTTCAGGATTATGTTACATCCCACCTCGGGGCATGCATACCGACTCTAAGTGGTTTAGCTTCAATGATACATAACTATCCCTCGTATCGACGTATCTCATCAAGGCGTATAGCTTAAAAGCCAAATCTCTAAAGAAATGTTCCGAGACTACTCCAAGTCCAAGGAACATATTACCCATTGGTTCCATCCAACGAGTATATGAATTACTCAACCGACCACGCTAGGCCACTCACAATACCATGCCTTAGGAAATGATCCATAAGGCCACTCCAAAACCTAATGGTTGCACGAAAATCTCCATCCATACCATTACTGCTCCCATCTTCTATGTATAATAAGGCGCACATTAGTAATGTGCCTTTCGGCATAAGTAAATTTCCTCCTTTTCATCCATCCACTTTAGGGTGGTAGGATATACGCCATTTCCATATGGTTCCCAGTACTTCGCGGAAACTTTTGCCAAACCTTCGACACGAATATCTAGTCTCGGTCCATCCTATTATAATAGGTACCTCCCACGGTTTTACCATTCCCCCATCGAGAATGGGGTGTACTCTTTTACATGTAGTCCGTCCATAATGAGCGGAAAAAAAACAACGATTAGGTCGACGGTCAACAATTTTCTCACTGGGGATCACGACCAGTTCGATGCCGGTAGTTCCCTGCAGACATCTATGAATACCCTTCTTCATTCCACCACTACTCTCTTTACACGAGTAGGAGAAATTGCCAATCACAGATCGAAATGCTCTCGCTAGAGAGTCTTCTGAGTCATACTCACTCTACTTGGCCTTCCATACCATAACCATTTTCTCTGACGAGTTCTCTACTCGACGCGTCTACTAGCCCAATCGCATTTCCTTAGCGAATGGGAAAATATCTAATCACTAGTCCTTCTGAACTTCGAGCACCAACTCAATTCCTCCCACAACATATTGCAATAACTTGTTGCCTACGAGAAGGGCCAAATTTCCTGCCCAGGAAGTAGTGCCTTATCTATTCAAGGTGATAAATACCACGATGAATCTTGACTCAAACACGGGATATTACTCTCCACAAGTTTAAACTTACGAGACGCATAAACAATAAGTCTATGCCCTAGTATTATTACTCCCCAATCCTGGCAGAGCTTACTCATTAAACTCACCCTCGAGCTTACAATCATGGCTCAGGAGTGAGGATCCACCCGTCCTCATTAACTCCCCGGAAATGAAGTTACCAACATAACCATAACTCTACGAAATGCCTCATATCCTTCGGCCGAACTTACCACATCTTTCGAGACCCCATAAATCTCATTCCTAGGGATCGAATCCCTATCTAGAGTTAACCCACGACTTATTCGTGGTCAACTCCTAACAACCATCCTAAACTAACACCACCTACCCTCAAGGTCTTACATCCTAAAAATCCTAAGGTCTATCTATATATCCTACCTAAATTGTAAGCATATAATACTTAAATATATCCCTAGTGCCCAAGACCTTACTCAACTTCCGACATTCGCTCGGGTTCATGCGTGGGACGTCTCGCCGAAGAGAAATCCAAACAAGGAACCCTCCCGTTACACTACTACCTCGCATTGTCGATCATTAAGATATGACGGTCTAAGACACATGATCGGGATCGGTACTATTCTACAAATAAGATTCTACTTCTAGACTTACCTTAGCATTCTATATATGAAATAAGAGAAAGGAAATATGGCATCTCTCCACTCCCAACGTCGTTAAGGTTCACGCGTGGAGCGTCCCGCAAAAGCGGAATCCAAACAAGGAACCCCTCCTATGCATTACTACTTAACTTTGTTGGTCATGGAGATAAGTCATAGCATCCACACACAATGCAAGTAAACAATAGAACACTCAAACCAAGTAACACATATGACACATATACATAAAAATATCATCACTCGCTTCATAATCGAGTGAAGAAAAGACAGAAATTCCATACCATGGAAGTCATACAATTACCCTTCTATAATAGCGTAAATACTACTACAAGCTCAAAATGCACACCCGAGTCTATCGTAGACACAATACTACTAAATCTTATCCTAAGGAATACACCACCCACCTATAAGGTGGAATTCCCACCACAGTTCGTACCCAGAACTCCGGGTCAATACTAATGGTTCTCAGACTCCATATTCGAGCCTTACACATACCAACATTATTTCTGCCAACTCCCCAACCAGGCACTTTACTCTTGCCCTCGCTCTCCACTTAACGAAGTTTAAAATGAGTGGTTCTACACTCCACATCATAGCCGTTGTTCCGACTCTGGCTGACAATAATTGCCCATGCAGTCCCTCTTACTTTCTCAGTAAAAGAGGACACACTCTTGGCCTCCTCTTCCTCAGTTTAATGAAACTTCCCCAGGGGCGTCCACCGATGGGGTTTCACGATTCTTACTCCATCAGAAGTGTTAACAACACCTATTTTGGAGCCTATCACTTCATGGTGCATGGTCTCGACTCACTAACCGTACAACACCGTATTCGCCATTGGTCTTTAACCGAACATTTTTATGAACATTCGGGAATCAACCTTCTCCTCAGTCCAGTTATCCCAGAGAAACTCGCCATTGCAAGTATCCACCGGGCTTCTCTATGGGTCAAACTTCTGGCACCCACGAATATAGCGACCACATTTTCACCACCTCAGCACTTCTTCTACGGGTGAAGGATTTTCCTCCATTCTACTACAGGGAACTTCTCCACTTCAATATAACATCGCGTGAATTCTCAAGTTTAGTACCACTTCCTACTTCTTGCGGTACTTGGGAAACTAAATCATCTGAAATTTGTAGTCGTAATAGCGAAACAGAAATTGCTACAAAAAAGGGAGCGGCCTCTACAACGGTCCTCATCCCCGACCACAACTTACAGTTCCCCACAAACCTTCCCATAACGCCCTACTTCAATCAGCTTATTATTCTCACACGAATACGCAAAAGATTTATAGATTCTACCTCATGGTAGAAGGACGAAATCTCACAAGAAAAATCAACGATCTTAATCCTAAGGCTTTACATCAAATCAAGAGCAACGCTGAAAACTTAAGGCGTCCACACAGATTCCTAAGGACTCTAGAACCTGATGCTCTGATACCATCTGTGACAACCCGCTCACCAAAATAAGGGGTGGCCAGCCCAATACTCCAATATAACGGAATCATGGATGGAATCATTCTCAGCATCATAACAAAATATAGAGTATCCAGGATAACCACCCAATATTTCAGAAAACGGGTTGCCAAAAATTTTGATTTGAAAGTGAATAAATGAAAACAAACAACCCAATTCCTGAAAGATAAGGGAAACCCCAAGACATATATAAATAATACAACAAGAATACAATAAAGAGACCGAATATGTAACCGGTGACTTAAACTGATACACCAGTAATACACAAGTACAATAAGTTACTTATTACATTACATTAGACATTTACAAAAGCTTGGGCCTCTTGCCCGAATAAAAGACTTGATCTTAACTAGAACAGAAAGGAAACGTCTATACCAAATGTATCCCGTAATACCCGCAATGCATCACGGCTCGTCGGAAACATCGGGGTAGGAATTTAAATCAGGCATCCTTGCGGCGGAGTACCTGAGCAGAGACAAGAAGGATATGCAACAGGAAAATGTAACCGGTCAGGGCCCGGTTCTATATGATTACCAGATGAATAAAGAGTATGACAGTTATGTAATTATAAATCATGAAGAAAGAGAAATAAAAAGCTACCTATACAATTTTAAACATAAGTTAAGCAGGAATAAAATAAGCAGCATTAAACTAAAGACTTCACCCAAGGTGCTAATTATTTTATATATCTTTTCCTTAGCAGGAAAATATACTTATAAACACAATATTTTGCTCTTTAAGGCAATTATATTTCAATTTTGCCCCTTTGTAAAAATCCTTTCCTTATCAGGAAAATAATCATTTTCAAATGCTCTTTGTGGCATTTATATGTGCTCTATGTGGCACTCCATCATGCTCTATATGGCATATCAAAATACATCAAGTCCCACTTGATTATGAATTGTTATATTATATACATATAACGTACTCTAAGACCGCCCGTCCGGGTTTCCCCACTGAGCGCGCCCCTAAATAACCATCATCTTCCAGGGCCTATCATAAGACAACTTGGGATCCTATCGCAAACGTCGGGAAGCGGCCATGAGCCTGCGTGGTAGCCAAGACCACGCCTGGAATCTCCCTACCCCCGCAGAAAAATATACAACCATAAGCGCTCCCATGGACTAGGACTATATCCACCCTGCATTCATTAGCCAGGGGGCTTCACCTATCGTGCGGACTTCCCTTAAGATGGTATTTAGAGAGGTGTGTAACATCCATTTTATTTATTATTTCCAAATCAAGTAAATCATTATTTACCAGTTTCATGATTAAGTAAATTACCATTTACTAGTATCAATACCATAACCATTTATATGTTTCATTTTTATTCGAAACCATTACTGTTTACTTCTAGTAATAGATAGAACTTATTATCCGGAGCCATACGATAACTATTATCAACACTACAACCTCAAAGGAGTAAATAAACTCTTCCTGATCTCCAAGCATTCTAGGAGGTTATTTTAGAACCCCCAAGGTTATCATCTTTCGAAGGAATGAAATGACTTTCAATCTATTCTCCAAACTCACCTTTATGGCGTTATTATGAACCACCAAGGTTAACATAGTTCAATCGAACTTTTAAAGTCTCTCAATATTCTTTTGGGTGGTAATATAAACCATCAAAGCTAGTATAGCTTAATTAAGCTCCTAAGGTCTCCCGAACATAACACTACATCTCCTAGTTTTATAATAATAATTAACTAGAAGAAAGACTGCCTTATCATTAATAGGCCTAACCCCGAAAAATCCCCACATAACCCATTCCTAATGTAGGGTAGACAACTAACTCATCTCACACTCTAGGACTCTAAGTTTACTTCATTCAAGAAGGTTCCTAGTCCCTATATTAAAGAAAAGGATTAAAATTGAGTTATAAAAATTTACTCAAAACAGCAGGAAAACGAATCGATTCGCCCAGAAAGCAAATCGGTTCGGACAACTGAACCAACCTTCTGCAATTGACCGAATCGATTCGGCCTCAATCCCGAATCGATTCGGGTTATGCAGACCTGCCAATTTCCCTTAGCGAATCGATTCGCCCAAAGGGCCGAATCGATTCGGACCTGCAAAATTGCCAAAAATGGCTACGAAGGTTTATGAACCCTAATTCCTCCAAACTCCAAATCTCTTCCATCTTACACACAACCAACAATATTTACCTACCCAAAGTGTATCCTACACGATTTAAACCCATTTTAGTCCACAAGTTCATCATCAAAACTAAGATTAGGGCTTAAATTCCATAAATTCCATTTTTGATCTTCAAATGAATGTACATGAATATCATACAAATTATTCAACTTAAATCATATATTAGCAAGTAGAAAACTTGCCTTGATGTAGGGAATATCAGATTTCTTTGAGTAGGAGCATCAATCCATCTTCAATCTTCATTTCTCTTCTTTCTCCATTCTTTCTCTTCCTATCTCTTTCTCTCCTTTCTCTCTTTGTTCAAGACATAAAATGAGGGAATGAAATAAGGGGCAAGACCAAAAATCGGGGCTTAACCTAATTCTCCCAACTTAAATGGTTAACACCACATTAAAATGACTCCGAAATACGCGTATAAGCTAAAACCAGGTAAAAGTGCCCGAAACACAAAAATACAATATGGCACTTATTTTGACTGTCTCGCACCTTCCGAGACTAACTACACCCTCTAAACTGGCATCCGGAATTGTATAAATTATTTCGAGTTCCAAAAAATCATTTTAAATAAAAGGCCATATAAAATACATGACACTACAGACATGCAACCTGATGTTATTTACTTTCACATGCAGTAAATATGCATCAATCTAGTAAATATTAACTTTCAATCATTAAATTAATATTTACTCCAGTCCCCGCATTTTATATAATTACCTTATGCGGTGAAATCAGTATAAAATGAGCCTCCTAGAATCGAGGGTTGTTACAAAAATGGATACATGGGTCAACGATTTATTTAGAATGCGTCTCGTTTTGACAGTTAATTGAACCGAGGGTTATCATGCCCCTAAATCCGAATAAAAGGCTAATATGATTTTGGCGTAAATAAATACCTCGGAAATTAGGCACGCAAGGTCGTAAGCACGGGACATACATGTTATGCCCCGTCAAATCTCCTAGGTGCAATAACTAGGGCAACCCACCCGAAATAGACCCGTAAACACCATCACAAAAGCAAAGCAATGCATCAACTTGAGTGAGTTCCATTCAAACACAACCTAATTTAAATTAGCTAGAAAGCATGATAAAAATGCGGTAAATCTACCTAGAAAGAGATTAAATCCAAGAATGAAAATATAAATTAGAAAGCATGTAAATTAAACTAGAAAGCAAGGAAATAAGTAAATACAACTATATTAAAATGGAGAGGATGATGAATAGTGCAACATTCAACCCAATTGGGTGTCAAACCAAGAACAATTCAAGAATAACTCTCAAAAACCCTCAAACCCTAAGCTAAACTAACCTAAAAACGATTCTAAAACTTTTATATCTAATATTTACAACAAAAAACCTTTATATAGTAAGTGGGAAAAAAGAAAAGAAGAAAGAAAAAAAAGTAAAATATCTCCTAAAAACAGGGGATTGATCGATCGACCCCAACCGTCGATCAATCGATGCTTGAAAATGATGCCCATTGTTTCCCCATGATTGCTGAAAAATGATCGATCGATCGACCCCATGATCAAGCAGGTATCAGCCAAGCTGCATGCTTCTTTGGCCTAATTGCATTTCCTGTCCGCTGAAATCGCCGTAACTTCTTCGTTCTCAATTCGAATCGTGCACCGTTTACGGCCACGCGAAGCTTGCAAGGAGGGATACAACTATCGTGTAGATGTTGGTCCAGGTGACGAAGCTATGAAAAGACTAAAATGCCCTTTAACATGCGATCGCGTACGAAAACCAAGCGAAATGCGTCCGAACTTCACACTTAGCATCCAAATACCTATAAAAGCTCAATTAACCCCTGCAAAAAATGTTAACATAGAAATCCGAGGTTTCCTGGTTAATGAGCATAAATATAGGGAATAAGATACCCGAGGAGGCTAAAATGCGTAGGTTCGGAGGATTAAATACGCACTATTTCCGTATGATCACACCCCCTAACTTACACATTGCTAGTCCATAGCAATGAAATAGGATGCAACATGAACTACAAGCAAACCAAAAATAGGAGATAGTACAAAAGTATGGTATAAAAGCAAAAGGCCACTTTCGCGGGCGATTCGATTGCATTTAGCATATGAAATAAGCCGTTAAACTCCTAGGCCACTCTAGTGGACGAGTGTAGAATCATGAGGGTTTTCAGGGATGGTACCCACAAACATCAAAGGGTTTCCTCAAAATATGCCCAAACCAACATGCGACAAGCCCAACAATAGCGAAAAGGATTTTCTAGGCATTATTAGCACGTTGAATGAATTCAAACAAAAGTCCAAATCATTAACATTATAGAATGCACCTCATAGAATTGAAACCTTAAAATGTGTGTGTGTGTGTGGGGGGGGGGGGGGGGGGAGCGAACACATGCAAAGTGTCATTTGGCAAAAAACTTAAATAAACTGGATAAACATTAAAGCAAGCATATATTCAATCCTCACGGGCATTACGTTCATCAAGTGAATTTACTCAAAACATGGAAGTAACACACGGAACATGCGAGAAAATGAGTAAATGTAAATGGAAACTAGGCCGCACACATGTCACTAATGAAGAACGCTATATATAAACTAAAAAAGTGTAATCTCAATGAAAGATACCGCACTTTAAAGGAGGCGAAACGCATTTTCACAGATTATCAAAACTATTATGACTTTTGAATTACATCTACTTGAGATAGCATAGGACTTTAATAGGGTTGTAATGTAGGTTTGGCTAGGATATGAAATGAAAGGAATGTATGTACGGATTCAAAGTGTTCGGGATGAAAACTCGAGATAATGGGAAATGCGGGAAATTTCAAAAATTGGAAAACAAGTTCCAAAAGAGCATTGGATATAACAATTGGAGAGAGTAATCAAAGCTTATTGGACTATATACAACGTTTGCAACTTTGTCTTTCTTTTCCTGTTCTTCTTTTTCTCACTTTTTCTCTTTTGTTTTCTTTTGCCTTTTGCTTTCTCTTTTTCTCTTTTTCACTACACTTTCTTTTTCTTTACTCATCTCACTCTCATATGCCTAAATTACAACCAACATCACAACAACAACATTCAATCCCAAGTAACATTCCAAAGAAAGGTATGGAAGGTGTATGTATGGTTTAAAACTCCAATTTAGAGTTGGTTGTGGGAATGGGGTTATGAAACGAAAGGCTATATTTTATCTCAAAGGGGTTAACTGGGGTAAACATCGAAGGGTGAGGTCAAGGATAATATGGGTGATATAATAAAGAGGGCCTATGATCATTTCACAAAGTTTACGCAATTCTCGAATCAAAACAATATATGAAAATCATGATCAAGTAATACATTTCAAGTATGAACTCAATTAACGAACGATCAAATGAAAGAACAGTGAGATTACCGATGAATTCAACGTTTTCAAAGAGGAAAGAATAGTGTATAACACTCACAAATGATGAAAGGTACAAAGCTTAATCGGTGTAAGTATATACAATGCAACAAAAGATCACTGAGTTATAAAAATGTTAAACAAAATCAATACAACGATAAAAGTGCATGTGCTCATGGGATTAAAGTTTAATTCATGAAGTTATTCATAATATCAATAAGTGAGACTAAAGTCTAATAACTTCTAAAATTCAGAAAATGCATAATTGGGTTGTCTATTGGATCGGGCAATTATTGAAATTTATCATTCGGAACAAGGGAAAAATACCCAAAAAAAAGGGAAAAAGGAAAGAAAATCTTTTTGAAAATTTTGAATTTTCTAAGAAAAGCATACTAAGTAACTAACATGTCAGCAAAAACATGGATTAAATAAATAAATGGATAGAATATCTCGCACCCCCTAACTTAAAACTTGACATTGTCCTCAATGTGAATTAAGAACCAAGTTAAAGAGAGGAAAAGTGCGATATTACCCAAAACTGGAGCGATCTCCGTAAGAACGAGTCCAAAGAATCTACAAAACAAGTTAGTACTGAGAATAGCAAAAACAAATAACGAAAAGTTAACTAATTACACTAGACTAAATTAAAAAGGGAGTAAAATAAAAAGAAAGAAAGAAAGAATAAAAAGCTAACTATATATAACCTACTATTTAGGCTTCACACTAACTATACACTAGAAGTCTAAATAGCTGAGGGTCCACCGCAAAAATGATTTGAATTTGGAGGATAACCGGTGTACCCGCACATACAAGCATGCCTTCTGAAAAATATGAATTCCGTTTGAACAACGGAATGCATGTGTAAGGCCGAAGAAATAAATCATCTCCAATTAATAGTTTTTGAGGGACGATGGGGGGTTTGGATTGCACGGGTGACAAAAACATATGGGGACCGAGAAAAGATGAATATCCTCCCGAGGATTTTGAAATTTGAATGGTAGGCGGTGCACATTAAGGAAAAGATGCAATCGTGGGAGGCAACTCGAGCAAGTTCTTCTCATCGACGAAAAGATTTAAAACATTAAGGATTGAAACTGAATCATCGGGTACTTGTGATGGTGTGATGATAGAGAATGAAAATGGGGATGAAAGAAATTCAAACTCATGATATGAATCATCATCACATGAAGATTGGGTTTCGAATGAAATAATATCGTTTTCAATGAAATGTTCTTCTTTGGGGGACAAAGAAGAAATCATTTCATTGCAAATAGATATTACGTCATTTTCACCCTCACTTTCAATATCTATTATGCAATGGGCAAAGTCTAGAATGGTTTGTTCCAAAGTAGGCACAAGTACCTCATTTGGTTCAAAACATTCTTCGACTTCAAAAGTCTCAGAAGAAAAATCGTCGTCGTATTCAAATTATAAATCCAATTCATGTTTACACAGGCGATTTTCTTCCTAATAACGATTTTCAATTTTATCATTTTCATACATACGCAAGCCCTCATCGAATGTCATAGGTCGAGGTGCGGATACATGAAAATGGGAACTTTGAAAATTACCATCGCACTTAAATAAAAACTCATTATTATAGGAACTTTAAAAACTATTCGAATTCGTTTCAAAATTCCTATTATAAGGAGGTAAAGGACCAAAATCATTGTCATCATCATCAAAATTCCAATAACCCTACTTTTGACTTTCGTTATACTCGCCCAAAGTCATATTTGAATTTGAAATTCTCTGGGATTCTAAGTATTCACCGAAAGTCATAGGTTTGCGAGAATTTTGAGAATAAGAACAATGATTACTGAATGAATTGGGATAAGACATGCTTACCCCAAAAATGGCTCGAGGTTCCGAATTCCACAAAATAAGTGCGCGCGGGAAAAATTCAAGCGTTTCTAAGTGCTCAAATGTGGAAGTCCTACAAAAATATTAGCAAATAATACAAATAGAAAGAAAATACTGTGAAATACTAAATCAAATAAAGTTTAAAACAAACTCGTCCCCGGCAATGGTGCCATTTTGATCGAGGGCAAAAAGTAGCGCGTGTATAATGTTGATCGTTGTTTTCTGTTCACTTCCTTAATACAAACAAACTTAAATTACGACTACACTCAACTGGTGATTATAGCGGTAAGTCGGGTATCTAAAATCCACAGAGACGAGTTGCTAGAATTTATAAGATTAGTACTCCGAAATAAAAGTGTAAAAGGTGAATTACAAACTAAAAAGGAAAAGATGCGAAAAATGGAAATATTAATATAGGCGAGTGTATTGAAACTAGACTAACAAAGCGAGTAAAACTATAGGTTATGTCGAATATCCCTCACCCGAGTTAATTTGTATAAAATGGATACATGGGTCAACGAGTTATTTAGAATGCTTCTCATTTCGATAGTTAATTGAACCAAGGGTTGTCACACCCCTAAATCCGCATAAAATCCTAGTATGATTTTGGCGTCAACAAATGCCCTGAAAATTGTGCTCGCAAGGTCGTAAGCATGGGGCATAGATGATAAGCCCCGTAAAATCTCCTAGGCGCAATAACTAGGACAACGCACCCGAAATAGACCCGTAAACAACATCACCAAAGCAAAGCAACACGTCAACTCGAGTGAGTTCCATTCAAACACAACGTAATTTAAATTAGCTAGAGAGCATAATAAAAATGCGGTAAATGAAAAGCTATAAATAAAGATAAATCTACCTAGAAAGAGATTAAATAAAAGCATGTAAATTTAAATTAGAAAGCATGTAAATTAAACTAGAAACCAAGGAAATACAACTATATTAAAATGGAGAGGATGATGAATAGTGAAACATTCAACCCAATTGGATGTCAAACCAAGAACAATTGAAGAAGAATTCTCCAAAACCCTCCAACCCTAAGATAAACTCGACTAAAAATGATTCTAAAACTTTTATATCTGATATTTACAACAAAAAACCTTTATATAGTAAGTGGGAAAAAAAGAAAAGAAGAATGAAAAGAAAAGAAAAATATCTCCTAAAAATAGGGGATCGATCGATCGACCCAAACCGTTGATCGATCGATGCTTGAAAATGATGCCCACTGTCTCCCCACGATGGCTGAAAAATGATGGATCGATCATCAACCCCGTTGGTTGATTGATCGATCAAGAAGGTATCAACCAAGTCGCTTGCTGCTTTGGCCTATTTGCATTTCTCGTCCGCTGAAATTGCCGTAACTTCTTCATTCTGAATCAGATCGTGCACCATTTGTGGCCATGATAATGTTACAAGGAGGGCTACAACTTCCATATAGATGTTGGGCGACGTGCCCAAGCTGTGAAACGAATAAAATGACCTTGAACGTGCAATCGCGTATGGAAATCGAGTGAAATGCGTTCAAACTTCACACTTATCAGCCAAATACCTATAAAAGCTCAATTAACCCATGAAAAACATATTAACATAGAAATCCTAGGTTGTCTGTTTAACACGCATAAATATAGTGAATAATATACTTTAGGGGGCTATAATGCGTAGGTCCGGAGGATGAAATACACAATATTTGCGTATGATCACATGTCTTATTTCAAATCAAGAACCTTTGTTAAGGGATTTGAGAAGTATGGAAATGTATGTATGTATTTATAGCAAATGAGGAATAAGCGCAAACTTACAAGAACAACCCATGTTGATGGAAATTATCAAAATTACACAAGTAAATGACCCAAAACTGAAGAAGATTAAAGAAGAAGTTATTGAAGGGAAGATAATTTAATTTGCGATATGAGATGATATATTATGATTTCAAAATAGATTGTGTGCGCCATGTGATGCCCAAGTAAAGAGATAAATTTTGGAGGAAAGTCATTAATCGAGTTTCACATTCCATCCTGGAAATACCAAGATGTATAGCGATCTTCGAGAAGTGTTTTGGTGGAATAACTTGAAAAGGGAGATAGCGGAATTTTTATCTCAGTGTTTGGTTTGTCAACAAGTAAAAGATGAACATTAGAAACCATTAGGGTAATTATTGATAGGGTAACTAAATCTGCTCATTTTCTTGCCATTAAGATTAGCCATTCTTTAGAAAGGTTAGGGAAGTTGTATGTGCGGTAAATTATTAGGCTTCACAGAACCCCAATTTCAATTGTTTATGATAGTGACCCTAGATTCGTGTCTCGCTTTTTGGAAAACCAACAAGCAGCCATGGGAAAAAAATTGAATTTCGGCACTGTTTTTCATCCTAAAAACGATGGATAATCAGAGAGAACCATTCAAACCTTAGAGGAAATGCTTACGACATGTGTACTTAATTTCAAGGGGAATTAGGATGATCATTTATCGCCAGTGGGATTTGCATATAATAATAGTTATTAAGCAAATATTCAAATGGCTCTATCTGAGGCACATTATGGTAGATGGTGTTGTTCCCCTTAATGTTGGGTAGGGGGAGAAGAAAGAAAATTTTTGGGAATATAATTGATTCAGATAAGAACATAGAAAGTGAAATTGATACAAGACCGACTTCAAATCGCTCAATGTTGTCAAAAGAGTAATGTCGACAATCGACACCGACGGTTAGAATTGCAAAGAGGAGATTATTTGTTCTTATGAGTATCACTAGCAAAGGGAGTAATTCGATTTGGGAAGAAAGGGAAATTGAGCCCAAGATACATAGGACTTTTTACCTTGAAAGGATTGGAGTTGTTGCGTATAAAATATCTTTACCACATGAATGATGAGTAAATACGTCCCAGATCCAATACATATCTTAAGTCAACCTCTTGAAGTTAGAGAGGCATACATTGAGCATCCGATAGAAATTTTGGACCATAAAGATCATATATGACGAGCTAAGGTTATTCCACTAGTAAAAGTATTATGGCATAATTATTCTGTTGAGGAAGAAACATGGGAGAAGGAAGATGAAATAAAAGAGATATATCCATAATTATTTCAAAATTAATGTATGTAAAGTTTAGGGACCACATTGTTTACATGGAGGATAGAATGTAATGACCGCATGTTTATGTTCTCATATATATAGTTGTTTTTACAATTGTATGTTACTTATTATTTTATAATTCTTATGTTATTACATATGTGATATTCTAGGTTCTTAATAAGATAAATCCCATTTTTAAATTTCAAGAATCAACTGTAAAATGGGTCAAATTGAATTTGTATGACACATCCTAAGCTAAATGATAAGTTTTGGGGTATAAGATGTATTTTTATGAAACTTTAGGAACTTAGTTTTAATTAAGAAAGTTTCAGGGATAAAAACTATAAATAAAAGGGCCTTTTTGTAAATAAAATATTTTCAAGGACCTCAAAGAAATAGTGAAAATATATAGTGTGAAATTACCAAATACCCTTCATGTGTAAAATAACCCTTATACCATTAATACCTTTCCACCTCATGCTTGACAAACTCGTACCTTATTTTTCCACCACCACCTTACACGTGTCGTCCATATATATAAAGCCAAACATGTGTTGTCTTTAGAGAGAAAGATAAAACACGTGTCGTCGTTCGGTTAAATAAGACTGAAAGACCCCTTCGTTATGCGACACTTCAATTCTGACTCGCCGTTGTAAAACCTTAGTCACCTAGACACGTGTCAACACCGTGATATCTTTGGAAAACTATAAATAGGGCCTTTGGGATCATTTATTTACACAAAATCCTTGAAACGTTTATAAGGAAATAGTGAGAGAAAGTGCGGGAATGTTTAAGAAGTAGTTTCATCTTAAGATTAACAAGTGATCCAGGAATCAATATCTGTAACTTCGAACCTTTGCTTTAGGTGAGTACTCCATGACATTCCTTGTGTATTTTGATTATATGATATTATGCATACTATATATATTTTGTGAAATTCTTTTATTTTCAAAATACATCAGATACCGATGATTCCTTTGTTTGTAATATGTGTATATCTCTCGATATAAACATCAAATTTGAATTTTGAAATTATTGATTCGGCCTATGAAAACTCTCTTACTATATTGGCCGTGACTATCGAGTGGAAATATTTGGGTGGTACATGTAATACCCCATAATTTTACATGATTTTATTTAATGTTATTAATTAAATTAAATGAGAATTAATTGGAAATTAATCCAGATTTAAATACTAGCGAGGCGTGAGTTGGTATTTTTTTATGATGATACTATTGAGTATTACTGAGTATATATGGTAATATATGATTGTGGAAATTATTAAAATTGTCGCAAGTCATAAATACGACAATCTGGGAAATTAAGTTGGGACGCGCGTGTCAGTCGCGTCAGGAATTAACTTAATTAGATTAAAAAATAAATTATAATTATATCGACCATATGGTTATTTTGAGTGCGCCAACGTGTCCGGAGGGGTCGAGATAGTCCGAAAACACTAGTCGGGGGTTTATTTTGGGTCTCGGGGCACTTTTAGGCCAAACCGACAACTCAGGAGGGTATTTTGGTCATTTTAAACTTTAAGGAAATAAGACCCACGAATTTGAGGGTTTATTTAATTGTTATTGGAAATTCCATTAGGGCCATTACCAGCCAAAAAGGGAATAGTGGGCTACGTGAGTTAGAGGAGAAATTGCAGGAGGATTCAAAACCCTAGCCACCACCTACCACCACCACTTTAAACGGAATTATGACCGAAAAGAAGGAAAGAACTAGCCTTTTACACCATCAACAATTATGAACATCAAACTTAAGGCAAGTGATTTGACTTCATTAGTTTTAGTGAATATTTCTTGCATGATTAGTGTAGAAATTGTTATTTACCTTGAAAGATGATGAAAACTCATGAAACTTGGTGAAGAACTCAAAATCTTGGATAGGAATTGCACGTAGATTAGTTATGGAAGAAATTCAGTAACCAAAACTTGACCCTGGATGGATTAAAAATGAATTAAAGAAGAAAAATTCATGGTTTTTTAAGAAAATAGAAAACTGGGGTTTTTATGAAGATTTGATCTATAAAAGGTTAATTTTTGATGATTTAATGGTTTCGAAACGTGAAAAAATAATGGATTTAGGTTGTACAAGGATCCCATATCCTTAGTTTAGAATTTCATACCTTGTAATAGTGTTTTGGGACAAATGTGGGACTGAAAAATGAAGCATTCCATAGCCTCATCTCGTGCGATCGATCGATCGACCACCATTGATCGATCGACATTCATAGGTCGATCGATCTGCCTTCCAAAAAATTGAGATATTTTCCCCTTGTTGAATTTTAGTAATTTCGACCCTAGAAAATTATTGGTGGGGTCATTGTGAACACTTTTAGATTTAAGGAAGACAAGTAGGCGTGTATATGAGACCCGAATTATTATTAGAATTAAATTTGGGAGTTATGTTAGACCTAATCAGGTTCGACGAGTGAGGTACTATTAAAGACTGCATCTAATGAGTTAAATCTATATAGTTGGTAATATAAGGTTAGTGGCAGAAATATGGACCTTAAGAGTATTGGATTAAAGTGTGGGAATAATAGGAGACTTAGTAACCTTTATGAGTTAGGTTTAAAGTACTTGAAACTACAACATGAGATGTGTCGGTGGACTATATTATATGATTATCCGAAAATATAAAAATGTAAATATAAAAACGTACTAATTGGAATAATGGTATAGGGATTGAGGACATACCTTTAATAATATTATAAATTATCTAAGTTTTGTGAATGCTTAGTAAATTTATTTATATGTGTATGACATACCTACCATACTTGCTATCACGGGAGGCCGGGTTTCGAAACAGGGCCATCTAATCTTCGTGTGCCTACGGGGGCATTTAGATTGTTACCTTAAGGACATAGGGCTGTGAATGACTTATTTATGAGTTGATAAGTCAGCTGACCATGGGAGTGTAGATATGTTCTTGACCCATGGGTATGTGAACTATGTTCGCCTCCAATATGTGTGAATTTTCTTATTAAAACGGTTCCTAGGAGATTTGGAACACGTAGTCCTTATGTACATGATGTACCAGGATTCGATAGCAGAGTATGTGTGCACCGTAACTTAGCCTAGGGGGTGCCCCAATTGTATAATTATGCTGAAATTAATATATTGGTGATGATAACAAACTACTTGTTAATGTGTGTGAATATTTGCGACACTTTGAGTAAAGTTAAGAACTTAGAATTTCCTATTTGATTTAATATAAATAAATGTGAGAGATGAAAAAGTAGATTCGCATAAGTTAGATTGGAATGTCTTTGAACAAACCCCTATATTATCATGTGAGGGAAGTCTGCGGTATGGACTAGCTAGTTAGTGGCATAATTGGGATGGATTATGGATATAAGTTAGACGTGCACATTAGTTGAGTGGTGAGAAACTCATGTGAGAGCATGGAACTAACATGTACTTAATATTCATTATTTAATGCAATTAAACATTTGCTATGTTTTCAACTATTTTCACATCGGGCTCTGACCCGTTTTCTTTCAAATCTATTTTCTTGAAAAACCTTTTAGGTGTCCATCCACAGGGACGCCAAGATTAGGAGTTCCATTTCAGTGACGTGTTGTAGTTGTTGTGGAAGTTACAGGATCTCGATGATAAACGCCTCCACATTCTATACTGATTCCATTTCAGACTTATTCAGTTGTTAGGGCATGTTCCCCCATTTCTTTTAGAGACAGTTTTAGCATACTCAGTTTCATTTCAGTTTTGGAGTTAATTCATTTATTATTCAGACGTTGTATTTGGTTTTATTCAGTATTTGGGATTATCCGGGGGAGTGTTACTCCAGACTCATTTGTTATTCCATTTATATTCTGTTGTGATTGTGATGTAATTGTGTTATCATTAGATAATAAATATTCGATGGATTGCATGTTAATTTAATTTAATAAAATTGGACAACTCACTTTTTAAATATTAGGTGGCTAGAAATTGTTTAAAAAAAATGTTTTCGACAGTGATGCTATGAACTGAACCAACTTGACATTTTGTATTAGTTTGAATAAAGGAGTAGCTACCCGGTATTTAATTAGTCGGGGTGTCACAGTACCTTCCAAGAAGATTTATCACTAGTGTACCCTAAACAAGGTGTTGTTTCTAAGATCATGATTTTCTGTCTGCGTTGTTAACGAGTGAAAACAGTTGGTAACACTATATGTCTGGGTATTCGAGCGTTCAGGGCCGCTGAAACTGAAGAATTGAAGTATTGATCAATTGATTTATATGTTCTGTTCTAAACTGTATATATATATATATATATATATATATATATCTTACTGCAAATTCCTATCTCTCAATATATATCCCTTATGTTCTAAATTGAATAGGTATCAATTTTCTGAAAAACCCTAGAATGTTTGAAGATTGAACATCATTTGGATATTAATTGATGTGATATAAACAATCATTTTTCAGGAAATAATTAGGCATGTGTATGGAATGAAAATGACTATGTTGACACGTTAGCTTTTAGAGCCCTGTTTGTTACTTTAAGAAAAATGTTTGTTTTATCATATAGAGCATGTTTGGCTCTCTTGTAATAAGTTTTAAATGTTGTCTTAACTTATTACTCGTTATTACTTTTAATATATATATATATACGAAGTTTTCTTTTGAAAAGCTCTGATGACGTAATTCCTTTACTTTTAGTATCTTACAATTCATAACCATATGAATGTATTTGCATTACATTTAATTTTGAAAACAATTTAAGTCGTAATATTTGTTGCCTTGGTGGCATGTTAAGACATTCGTTCCCTACACTATTTTGGGTCGGAGTCATGATAGCGATGCCACATAGTACCTATAATAATTACATTCTTGACGTCTAGCCCATCTGTGTTGACGCGTGCTACGGTCCTGCACATAACCCCAATCGATACGACCGTCCATGAACATTGGTATGTCCACACAAATAAATATAACTACATATTATTCCCATATAACATGTGTAGGTAATTACTCTATAATTACTTCAGATATTCACATAATTACTCATAATTATTTACCCATTAATAATCGACCATCTAGTTAATTATTAATTTATTCCTCATTATTAAATTATTTAACCATCTAGTTAAATGTTATTTCCTAATTAATATTCGTGACACAATAGCATTTTTAATAAAATCATCGTTGATCCAAACATCGTACCACCAACTCGTATGGTTTTTTAAAAATACCCAGAATCCATCTCTAGTCCCAACCCATCCTGCCCCATCGGCCGAATCGATTCGCCTCCTTGGCCGAATCGATTCGCCCAACCGAATCGATTCGTCTTCATGGACAAATCAATTCAGATCTAGGCAGTAGCCCATATCTGTTACCTTTCTTCAATACGGGATTTCCCAATTACCTCCCAAGATTTATTCTAATGGTTAATTCCTCTTTAATAACATATTAACAGGTCCCTATGACTTAATTTCTTGTCCTACACTGATAAATTTCATAAATTAATATCAAATTCCTTCCCCAAATCCCAGAACTTAATCAATTGGTCAAGACCCTTAACCCAAATTTTCTACCACAAATCAATCTATATTCAAATCAGGTTTTGGCATATCATATTGATAAAAAGTCACTAAATTTCGAGATCTTAAACATGTATAAAAAACCTCTACATATGAATCAAACATTCCAATTTATCCCAAAATCATAAGGCGTTTATCATCCACTTAAAGATTATGATCATCCTATATTTCTGGGTTAGCCACCTAAGTTTCAATTACTCTCCTCTACATGCATACGATTAAACCTACCTTTTAATCACCAATTTCATACTAAAAATAAGAAATCACATGGGGTTTACAATGGTGAATCAAGAAGCACATTGGACGTTAAATTAAACTGGAAAATGCTTGCCTATATATGTGATTGATGAATTCCCTTTGAATCTCTTGTTCCTTATCCTCTTTGGAGGCCACTGTTCCTTTCTCTATTGATGTAAGGCTTCTAGAGTTAGGTATTTCATTAAGTGTGGTGAGTATTAATCATACGTTTAGTCTCATATTAATCCCAAATCCGGAGTTAAGCCTAATTTCCCAATTTTGGACCCCCAAATGGGCCCGAACCCATCATTAAACTAGCCCCAAAACTTTTTAACTTATATATCTATGCCCTGGGACCATTGTTTAAGACACCTAAACGGGACCATAAAACCCTTGGAATATGTCCCAATCATTTTTATTCCATAAGTACTTTTGTAAGGACATTTTTGTCCATGAGCATTTTATATGTCGTACGCCGTTACACCGTTGAGAAAATTCAAGAATCATACGCTCATCACCGGAATCCGAATATCAAAGGAAGAAAAGGAATCAGGGAACAGACCGGACCGATCTGGCCCAGATAAAAGAACCGATCCGGTTCCTCCGGACCGATCCGCCTAAAGAGACCGGATCGATCCGCCTACTGAGGTGAGGCTAGTGTACCCCGGATCCATAGCGAACCGATGAAGCTAAAAAGCCGAACCGATCCGATGCTAACCGGATTGATCCGCCTTCAAAAAGGAACTGATCCGATGTCACCGGACCGATCTGCCTAAAGAGACCGGACCGATCCGACGAGGATAATTTCAAACAGATCGTGTTCAGATCATATTCCGAATTTTAGGGCTCAAGTTCTCCTATTTAATCCCACTACGGGAAGTGGTTTTTCTAAGACTTCTACACACGATTTTCTGAGTTCCAAAACTCTAAAGTCTTCATGGTATTTGAGTCCATTGATTCATACCTTTGATTCACACAAATTCCATATCTTTGTGAATCACTTTGCAACCCAGGAACGCAGCTTTTGTAGTTCAACCCTTGTGGAGGAGACCTTTCTTCTTCTCCATTGCAGCCCTACTAGAAAGGGATAATTCCAGCCGCGACTACAGAATCCGATACCCGAGGGTAATTCTTAGTCAACTTGTATTTTCATTGTAATCCGATTGTAAGCCGTTTTCTTACAAATTATAGTGAAAATAAATGGTTTTGCCCCTGAGGGGGATTTTTCCTTAATTGCATGTGTTTGAATGTTCTTGCGTAGATTATCAATTTTTTCAATCACATACTGCTGCATGTTTGGGGTTTGTTTGTGTTAAAAGGTATTTAATATATAACTTGATCATTTGAACGCAAGCACACACGTTCTCAAATTAGTATCAGAGCAGGTTACGCTAATCTATCGCGTATTCCTTTTTCCGCAAAATTTTTCTAAAAATATCAATTTTCTGAAATTTTTTTTGAAAAAGTGCGTGTTCAAATGGAGAAGTCATATTATAAAATGCCTATTTTTGACGGGACTAATTATGCTTATTGGAAAGCCCGTATGAGGTCGACTTTAAAAGACATTGATGAACGTGTCTGGATTTTGGTTGAACGAGGGTGGACTCCTGCCACCGTGACTGTTGATAATGTGACCAACTTGAAACCTGACATTTCTTGGACTGATGAAGAATATAAATGGTCATCGTTTAATTCTAAGGGTCTAAGTGCTATTTCTGGGTCTGTCACTCCTGATGAGTTCAAACGTATAATGACGTGTACCACGTCAAAAGAAGCATGGGATGTTTTACAACTTACCCATGAAGGAACTAATGCTGTGAAAGAGTCTAAGTTGCAAAACTTGACAACTCAATTTGAAACAATCACCATGCATGATTCTGAATGCTTTGATGAATTTTATGCTAGACTTTCTGACATTGTGAATACTAGTTTTAATCTTGGTGAACATATTCCGAATGCTAGAGTTGTTAAAAAGATTCTTCGTTCTTTGCCTAAGCATTTTATCCCTAAAGTCACTGTGCTAAATTCTAAGGGTAATTTAAATACGCAAAAATTGGAAGAACTTGTAGGAGATTTGCAAACTTATGAAATTGATATGTTCCCTAAAAATGCTAAATCTAAAGATAAGGGAATTTCTCTTAAAGCCCAAGAGAGAAGGAGTGAGGGGTCAGCTAGAAAGAGGGTAGAGTCATCTAGAAAGAGAGAGACTGACACGTCAGATTCTGAGTGCGATTTTGACTTAGATGATTTGGCTCTTTTCGCAAAAAATTTCAAGAGGATTCTCAAATTTAAGAAAAATGGCAATTTAAAACAAAAGAAATTTGAGAAAAATAAGTTTGAAAAGAAAAATGAAAAAGATTCCAAAAATCCTCCTCTGAAAGAAAGTGAGAGATGTTTTGAGTGCGATGGTAGGGGTCATAGAGCTTTTGAATGTGCCAATCGTCTGAATAGAGAGAAAGGGAAAGCAGTCCTTAATGCTACCCTTAGTGACGACAGTGAGGTCGAGACGGTGGATTCAAGAGATGAGTCAGCGCATGAGTGTAACTTCACCGCATTCATGGCCAGCCAAGTGATCACTCCTAGTTCTCCTCACGACGTTGAGGATGATGCTTCACAGGGTCACCTCGACAGTGAGATCGATGTGAGTGAGGGGGAGGATGACACAAATGAGAGCGAGAGTGATATACAACACGCCTACGCTGAGTTATATTCTGAGTCTTTTAAAACTAAAAAGCGTAACAAAGCGTTAGTTCTTAAGATCACCTGCTTAGAGGAAGATTTAAAGAAAGCGAGAGAAAGAGAATTCTCTGCCTACACCGCCCTGAGAGAGAGAGATTCTACTTGTGTCGAGAATGAGAATTTGTTTAGAGAGAGAGAGAGAGTGTTTTAGAGAAAGAGAAAGGGGACTTGATTAAGCAAGTGGCTAGTCTTACGAGTCAGCTCCATTCCTCCGTGGAGACTCGGAAGAAACTTGAAGCCCTTGTTGCCCAGCTGACTCATGATCTTAAGAAAGCACGGGAAGTCAAGGTACAAATCGAGGACAGATCTGGGAAGATGGGAAAGATGCTCCCCGGCCCCGCTTTAGGTTTTGGTGATCGTCAAGGAATTGGATATGATGATGCCTCCACGCCCCAAATTGCATCTGGACCAGTTCCTGAGTTTACTACAACTCCTTATGGTCACCGTAAAAAACCTCGTAGGAGAGTTCGACCAATAAAAGCAAACCAAGGTCCGCCATTGACTGTACTCTTTTGTACTTATTGCAAAAGAAAAGGCCACCTTAGGGAAACTTGCTATAGCATGGGTCGGACACGACGTACTACTGCTCCACCACGTCATACTGATGAGTTTTCTAGTCTGAGAGAGCGAGTTGAGTTCTTAGCTTCCACGACTCAGAGTTTAATGAAAGAATTCCGATGGATCTCTTTGTCGTTAGTGAATACTTATCACATTCCAGCTAAAATCAACAACAACAAAGGCAATCAAAAAGTCATCTCGACTTGGGTTCCTAAGAAAGATAAAAAGGCTTTTGTTGTTCATGTTGCTCTCAAAGAAGATAATACCTCTCAGTGGTATTTTGATAGTGGGTGCTCCAGACACATGACAGGTGATGCCTCATTTTTTACTACTCTTGAGGACTATCAAGATGGCAGAGTCACCTTTGGAGATGGGAGTAAGTCTAGCATTATAGGACGAGGTACTATCGAGTTACCTGGTTTTCCTAAGCTAGAAAATGTTTTGTACGTCAAAGGTTTGAAAGCAAACCTTCTCAGCATTAGCCACCTGTGCGACACTGACTTTGCAGTAAAGTTTGAGCGGGATGCATGTAAAGTCTACAATCAAGACGGTAAACTTTTGATGCAAGGGGTGAGGACTGAGGATAATTGCTATGGGACTAAGCCCACATCCTCACTTATCTGCAACAGCGCCACGATCACTCCTATGGATCTGTGGCACCAACGTCTAGGTCACATGAACGTTAGAGATCTTAATCGTTTAGCTAAAAAGGACATAGTACGTGGCTTACCATCTCTTGGAAAGTCAACTTCGACCGTTTGTGGACCCTGTCAGTTGGGAAAAAAAATTCGTAGTCCTCATAGGAAGTTGCATTCCATTACCACCTCTCGTGTTCTAGAGTTGATTCACATGGATCTTACGGGTCCCACTCGTACTAAGAGTCTAGGTGGTAAGAGGTACATCCTCGTGATGGTAGATGATTTCTCCAGGTACTCCATTGTATGTTTTTTGAGAGAGAAATCCGATGCTGTAGAATTTTTAACGACCAAGTGCCGTGTCCTGCAAAATCAACACGGTGTCACTATTAATAGAATACGTAGTGATAACGACACTGAATTCACAGAAGCAAAGGTAGACCTTTACTGTGATAGCCTCGGGATCAAACATGAGTTTTCTGTTGTGAGAACTCCTCAGCAAAATGGCATTATTGAGAGAAAGAATAGAATGATCCAAGAGATGGCTAGATCTATGCTTCTAGGTCGTAAAGTTTCTAGGAGATTTTGGGCAGAGGTAGTGTCTACTGCATGCCACACGGTGAATAGGGTGTATCTGCGTCCACACACACTTCACACTCCTTATGAGTTGTGGATTGGAAAGAAGCCCAACCTGGCATATTTCCGTGTTTTGGGGAGTAAATGCTACATCCTACGGGATAGAGAGCAATTAGGAAAGTTCGACTCCCGGAGCGACGAGGGAATATTTCTAGGATATTCATCGAATAGTAGAGCATACCGAGTTTTTAACCTGAAGAGCTCTAAGATTATGGAATCAATAAACGTCACCGTGAAAGATGACGAACCTTCGACGGTTATTGATCCTAATCTTCAGTGTGAGGATGAGGATTGTTCTGACAGTGATTTACCTGTTCCTCTCTCACGCTCAGTGGACCCTACTTCTGTGATAGGAGACACACCTGCTTGGGTTCGCAAGAGTCATGACCCTTCTGCCATTGTTGGTGATCCCACTCTAGGGGTCAAGACTCGTGCTCAGCTAGAGAACGTTGTTATCTACCTTTGCTACACGTCCAAAGTCGAGCCCAAGAACCATAAAGAAGCACTCAAGGATGAACATTGGATATCTGCTATGCAGGATGAGTTGCTTCAGTTTAAAAAGAATAATGTCTGGGAATTAGTCCCCCGACCTAGTGAGACTAATATGATAGGTACCCGGTGGATTTTCATGAACAAAATGGATGAATATAGTACCATAATCAGAAATAAGGCTAGGTTGGTCGCTCAAGGCTACACACAGATAGAGGGTGTAGACTTTGGGGAGACATTTGCTCCTGTTGCGAGGCTTGAGTCCGTCCGTCTTCTGCTCGCCATCACATGTCATCTGCGCTTCAAGGTCTATCAGATGGATGTCAAGAGTGCCTTTCTGAATGGCATTCTATAGGAGGAGGTTTATGTGGAACAACCAAAAGGGTTTGAAGACCCTCAGCACCCTGAGCACGTCTACTATCTGAGGAAAGCCTTGTATGGTTTGAAGCAAGCACCCCGTGCTTGGTACGAGAGGCTTACTTCCTATCTCTTAGCTCATGGCTTTAAGAGAGGGGGAGTAGATATGACGTTGTTCGTCAGGAGAGATGACGGTGCTATTTTGGTTGCCCAGGTCTATGTGGACGACATAGTCTTTGGATCCACATGCTCCCAGCATGCTCACCACTTTGAGGAGGAGATGAAAAGTGAATTTGAGATGAGCATGGTTGGTGAGCTTACATTCTTCCTTGGTCTCCAGGTTCGTCAGCTAGAGGATGGGATGTTCATCTCCCAATCCAAGTATGCTAGAGACCTAGTGAAGAAATTTGGTTTAGACTCCGCTAAGCATGCATGTACTCCTATGAGTACCACTACCAAGCTTAGTAAGGACACTTCAGGCAAGGACGTAGAGCAAACCTTATATCGGAGTATGATAGGTAGTCTTCTCTACTTGACTGCTAGTTGTCCCGACATCGCCTTTAGTGTTGGAGTCTGTGCGCGATATCAGGCATCCCAAAAAGAGTCACATTTACTTGCTCTAAAACGTATTATTAAATACGTAAGTGAGACTCTCTCATACGGGATTTGGTATTCCTTTGATACCGATGACCGTCTGTCCGCCTATTCGGATGCCGATTGGGTTGGGGATGTAGATGGTTGTAGGAGCACTTCTGGTGGGTGTTTCTATTTTAGTTCTGCTCTTGTCTCCTGGCTGAGCAAGAAGCAAAATTCCATCTCTTTATCCACTGCAGAGGCTGAGTACATAGCCGCCGGGAGTTTTTGCACACAACTCTTGTGGATGAAGAAAATGCTGGAGGATTATGGGATATCACAGGACACCATGACCATTTCCTGTGATAACACAAGCGCGATACACATATCCCGCAATCCAATTCAGCATTCGCACACAAAACACATCAGGATACGTGAGCACTTTATACGTCAGTTAGTTGCAGAGAACGTCGTATCCCTGAGTTTTGTTCCTACCGACCGTCAGTTAGCCGATATTTTCACGAAACCTTTAGATGCCCTTAGATTTGAGAGTCTTAGGAAATCTTTAGGGATTTGCACAGTTGACTGAGGGGTTGGTCTATGTCTAGAATATGATGCTTCTTCATGTTCATATCATATGCTTCCTATTGCTAGTCTGTTTTATATGTACCATTGCTTTGTTGTACAACTTTGTGTTATTCTTGTTGCTTTTTATATTTCTTTTGAAAAAAAAATACAAAAGGATTTTCCTTTAAGAAAATTTTAAGAAAAGCACAAAAAGATTTTATTTTGACAAAATTTTTGAAAAATCCAAAAAATTTTTTTTGTACTTTTCAGCACCTTTTATGGATGAGCATTTAAGTTAGCCAAGTCACAACTTCATTCCATATAACCATGTGATTGTTTGATAGAGTTTTGAGATGCTACATCATTTCATCCATGTGCTTTACATTGTATGAAGTCTTTGAGATGTAATTCGTGATATCTTCCTACATGTTTGACTCCTATATCCTTTATTGCACACATGCACGGCTATATTTGATTGTTGCACTTGTCAATTTCATGTTGGCTTGAGTGTTTCCATCTCAATCCTGTCTATACAATGTATAAAATGCGATAAAACTTGATAAGATTGGAATGCATGTCAAAACCGTTTTGGTGAGACTGTGTGTTTTTTAATAACGGGGAGGGGCTGCGAAAGGTCATTATCTATCCTTTGCGCAAAAGCCACCATTAAAAAGGACCTAAAAAATGGAGGAATTTTAATATCCGAGGTCCAAGGAGGTTAAAAGAGACCGAAAAAATTTATAGGCAATAAAAATCAATTCATGCCAAATATGGGCCACTTAGGTTTCACCATCAATTCTCTAAAGTTTGAGAATTTAGAATGCCTCTATTCAAAATAATATCTGAGGGAGTTTGGTTGGAGAATATAAACGGGTTTGCACTTCCTTGAAAGTCCTGAAAAAGCATAAAATCATTTTGGACGTTATTGGTGTGAAAATCATTTTGAGCTTTGATTTGTTGATTTGATTGAGTCAATATCTTATATTGTCATTATTTTACACCAAAGCAAGCATTTGAGTTCATTCGCTAGGAATATCCAATATTCATCGTGCACATCTGTCATGCTTGTATGCATTGATTTTCCTATCGAATTTGATCACACCACTTCATTTACGCTATCATTGTCTTGGCTACTTTGTGTTCATTCATGGTGTGATATTATCCGTGTGACACCCCTCTCTTGCTTATTTGCTTTATTTCTCTCATTTGTCTATTTGGGGACATCATAAAAAGGGGGAGAATGAATTATGGGGGAGTTTTGAAAGTTTGAGTTTGTTCATAGATTAAGTTTGTTCATAAATTGGTATATATGTTTATCTCACTTCAAACTCGATATGTCACGTGGTATTTTGCTCTTTCTCATGTGTGTAGGTACTACATGGATTATCATTGTATTGCACACCCTGATGAGAAAATCGTTGAGATTTTTGAAGATTTGTAGATCAAACGATGCAGTCTTATTCACTTGTACTCTTTCAGTTTTGGGTTCATGGAAGGGTAGATTTGTATTGGCAATTTTTTATGATTGATAATTCAGATGTTTGTTTTTATGTATGTACCGGCATAGACATAGGGGGATATTTGTAAGGACATTTTTGTCCATGAGCATTTTATATGTCGTACGCCGTTACACCGTTGAGAAAATTTAAGAATCATACGCTCATCAACGGAATCCAAATACCAAAGGAAGAAAAGGAATCAGGGAACAGACCGGACCGATCCGGCCTAGATAAAAGAACCGATCCGATTCCTCCGGACCGATCCGCCTAAAGAGACCGGACCGATCCGCCTGCTGAGGTGAGGCCAGTGTACCCCGGATCCATAGCGAACCGATGAAGCTAAAAAGCCAAACCGATCCGATGCTAACCAGATTGATCCGCCTTCAAAAAGGAACCGATCCGATGTCACCGGACCGATCCGCCTAAAGAGACCGGACCGATTCGACGAGGATAATTTCAAACAGATCATGTGCAGATCATGTTCTGAATTTTAGGGCTCAAGTTCTCCTATTTAATCCCACTACGGGAAGTGGTTTTTCTAAGACTTCTACACACGATTTTCTGAGTTCCAAAACTCTAAAGTCTTCATGGTATTTGAGTTCATTGATTCATACCTTTGATTCACACAAATTCCATATCTTTGTGAATCACTTTGCAACCCAGGAACGCAGCTTTTGTAGTTCAACCCTTGTGGAGGAGACCGTTCTTCTTCTCCATTGCAGCCCTACTGGAAAGGGATAATTCCAGCCGCGACTACAGAATCCGATACCCGAGGGTAATTCTTAGTCAACTTGTATTTTCATTGTAATCCGATTGTAAGCCGTTTTCTTACAAATTATAGTGAAAATAAATGGTTTTGCCCCTGAGGGAGATTTTTCCTTAATTGCATGTGTTTGAATGTTCTTGCGTAGATTATCAATTTATTCAATCACATACTGCTGCATGTTGAGGGTTTGTTTGTGTTAAAAGGTATTTAATATATAACTTGATCATTTGAACGCAAGAACACACGTTCTCAATTTTTACAATCGATTCATGTATCACATATTAATGATCCACTACACATGCAATTATTTTCTATTGCAATCATGAACATAAGACATAATAACGAATTCCTTTTCCATAATTACTTTAGTAACTTCACCGATTAAATTCAATTTCCACAAACTTTATTTTAATGACAAATTGTTTTTTTATTCAAGAAAAATACGGGGGGTATTACATTGTAATCCTTAAAGAAATTGTTAAAAAATAATTTCATACATATAAAACTAATATTATCAAATCAGCCTAAAAAGGGGACAAAACCCAGTGCATGAGGCTCCTGCCACCCTGATTATCAAATAACCCTATCTGAAAAATTATAAGATGCCCTTTTTAACATAAATGTTTTTAAAATGCTTGAACTTTATAAATTACCAAAACTTTCAAAAACTATATATTAGACTCAAAAAGAATAAATCTATTAAAAATTATAAATTATACTCGGAAGTATATATATGTGTTGTACAAGAGAGATTTGTTACATATAAAATAATATGTACGCGGGTAAACTTATTCACGAGTGAGGTAACTGTTGGGCAGCTAAATGAGTTTAAATTTCAAATATCGGGTGGTTCCTTAATTTTGGGAGATTTTTTTAAAGTTGTGTTTGACTCGATTGATATGCCGCCACAAGTTGATGGTGGTTGTGATTGGATCATCAACTTGTCACGAATGGACATAAACCAAGTGGAAGAAATTCATTTGGTGAACATACTTATGAGTTAATCATCTGTAGAGATAATTTGAACTTGAAGAGCTTTCTTGAAAACTTGATCACGAACAAAATGAAAATTAATCTCCACATGTTTAGTGCGCACATGAAAGACAAGATTGATTGAAAAATATGTTGCACCAATGTTGTCACACAGAAGGATAGGTGGTTTTAGAGAAGTAATACCAAGTTCAGTTAATAAGTATTTGAGCCAAATTAATTTAGCGAAAACATCGACAAGAGCTTTATGTTTGGCTCCAATGGATGATAGGGAAATTGACTTTTGTTTTTTTGATTACCAGGAAATAATATTAGAGCCAAGAAAAATTGCACACCTGCCCGTGGATTTACGATAATCAACAAAAATGGTCAGGTCGGAATCCATAAAGGCTAGTAGGTGGAGGGAAGAAGTTTTTGTGAGGTGTAGACCATAAGAAGATGTGTGTTTGAGATATCGAAGAATTATTTTAACAAGAGAACAATGAGTGTCGTTTTCAGCGTGCATGAATAGAAAAGCTTTACTTACCGCAAAGGAAATATCGGGACATGTTAGAGTAAAAGATTGAACTTCACCGATGGATTGCCGATAAGGAGTAGGATCATCTAAGGGTGTGCCATCGGTAAGAGATAGTTCGAGGTTGATGGGAAACGAGGTGGTGAGAGGTTAAGAATTAAACATGCCATGACGATGAAGAAGGTCAAGGATGTATTATTTCTTAGAGAGTAAGATGTTAGCAGAGGCGGTAACTATTTTAACTCTGAGAAAGTAGTGGAGAGGACCAAGATTTTTGAGGCAAAATTACAGACCAAGGGTAGAAATAAGGGATTGAATTAATGAAGGTGAATTTCAAATAATGAAAAAATCATCTACGTAGATAATGAGATAAATGATGGTGATTCCAGATTGATAAATGAAAATAGAGGTACTAGTTTTGGAGATAATAAAGTGTTGGGAAGTTTGGAACTGATTAAGGCGATAAAACCAAACATGAGGGAATTGTTTGAGACCATAGAGGAAATGATGAAGATGACAGACATGAGTGGGTTTTGTTAGATATTGGATTCCAGGGGGTGTTTCATGAAGGCTCTTTCATTAAGGAAGCATGTATGAAGGCGTTATTAATATTAAGTTGAGATTTGGGCCAACTCGCTTTAACGACGGGGCTGAATGTTTCATTAAAGTTAAGACCATACTCTTAGTGAAAGCCTTTAGCGACTAAGTGGGATTTGTATCGTTGAAATGTACCATCCACTTCGCGCTTGATTCAATAGACCCATTTACATCCAATGATAGTCATAAGTGGCGAAGAGGGGACAAGGGCCCATTTGAGATTTTGAAGAAGAACATTAGTTTCAGCATGCATGGCATGGCCCATTGAGGATCCGTGTTAACAATGGTAAAACATGATTGTTCAATAGGCTATAGAGACATAATGTGTGGAGTGGATGGATGTTTTGGAGTGGGGGAAGGATGAGAACAAAATGTCAGGTGGTGGGACAATGGTTTTACTGTGACATCACCTAGGTCCACAATGAGTGAAATGCCATTTGGATTCCATATAATCAGTGTCGGGGATGGATTGACAGTTGTAGGAATTTTTGCAGGATTACGGGCAGTAGTAGGAAAATAAGTAACATGTAAAGTAGGCACTATAATAGGTTCTTTTGTAGAAAAGGTGTGAATAATAGAGTTAGGACAAGAAATGGGTCTGGCTGGTAGTATAGAGGACATTGGAGGGGAACACCTAGGTAAAGAGTGGTTAGGTGTTAGTGAAAGTAAGGGAATAAGGAATGGATCAGGGGAAGGTTAAATGTGGAGATAACCAAGGTGAGTTGGTAGTGATGGCTGGTGTAGAGGACCGTTGAATGATCGTCTAAGAGAGATTGTTAGAGTCTGGGCATGGGGCGATTTTTGGAACATTACATGGGAGGGGAAGAGAACTGTAAGAGTGATATTGGGAATTAAGTTGTGGTAAGTAAGTGGTTATAGAACCCAAGGGATGAGAAATTGGCTAGATAGGAATTGAGTTTGTAGGTGCAAAGGAAAAGCTTTGTTCATCAAAGTGAACGTGTCTTTCAGTGTAAATGCAACTATGGGAATGTGTAAACATCGATATCCAAAGTGATTTGTAGTGTAACCGAGAAAGATAGATGGTTGATTGTGATAATCGAGTTTATGGGCATTACAGGGGTGAAGATAAGGAAAGCAAAGGCACCCAAATTTTTTTAAGAGTTTATAATATTACGCAGTGGATAATAGATATTGATTAGAGAGACATTAAAAAGAGTACGAGATAATTATTTGTTTATTAAAAAGGTGGTAGTTTCAAAAGAAAAGTGCCAAAATTTTTTAGGAGCTAAGCAGTGAGCCATTAAGCAAAGTCCCTTTTCAGCAATATGGCAATCGTGACGTTCAACAAAGACAACTTTTTCGTGCGTGTGAGGAAAGGAATAAAGATGTCGAATTAACACTGCAATTTTGAAAAAAAGTGTCCAGTTTATGGAATTCACCTCCCCAATCCCTTTGAATATTTTTTTATTTTTGTGATAATTTTCCTTTCAACCAATTTTTAAAAATTAATAAAAATACAATGGACATCAGATTTGTGAGTTACGGGAAAGAATGAAATAAAATTTGAATAATGATCAACAAACAATACAAAATAATTATGACCATTACAATGTGACACCCTGCTTAATAAAATATTGGGTGATCAGTCATATACCAAATTAAATAGGAATCTCATCTGGTTCATTCTTAGCATCATTGTCGAATTTTTTTTTTAATTACTAATCACCTAGTCTTAAATTGAGATGATGTTAAATTTTATCTTATGAATTAACTCGAATCCAACCAATATAATAGGAAACCAAATTAACTATGACAAGAAGGAAACTAACCATGCCACAAAATAAGTAAAAGTGTTTGTCTAGCAACATCGACTACAAGAAATCCACAGAGTGCAGTATGAAAGAGTACCGATACATGCCAAGACTGAATATATGAGTACAAACCCAATAGTACAATTGAAAAAGTCCCTATCTAAAGAGAGAATAAGATAGGCGTCTAAACAAAGAACTGACAACAATCCACATATGCTGCAGCTACGCACCCTGTAGGAAGAATCAGGCCTCGCGCCCCTGTGGTAGGACACCTTAAAGGTTATTGAAATGGTTTTATAGCAAGGGTTAGAACCCAAAACATTTGAAAATATTTAGCAAGTGTATTTAAATGCAAGAAATTAAAATGCAACTACTCTTCATATTTAAGTTAGTACCGTACACTCCCTTGAGAATACCTCACCCCTCAACTAATGTGCACGCCTAATGAATTATACATAACTCACCTAGTCTCCCTCCCCATAACTAGCCTTGTCCCAAATATTATACTATTTTCCCCACTACTATACCCCAAGTGAGTTTAGCATACACGTTATTAGTTGTTATTCACATTAACTTATTTAAACCAATTCTCATTCAATACTATATAACTATTTCACAAGTTATATTAATTATACATTTACACCATGTATATATATATATATATATATATATATCCGTTTATAACTATCCACTATATATAGACTTATCAAATCACAACATTCACGCACATGTCAAATATAAATTCTATCACCCAACGCGTAGGAGGCGGTTATAGTCCCCCCCGTAAGTGCCCGTTCCATACCATAACGGTCCACCCCTATAAATAGACGTTGTGACCGGGGGAATATACTCGCCCAGCATTCGCTGGTCAGGGGACTCACCCACATCGTGCAACCTCCTAAGATAGCATTAATATTGGTATGCTTTACTATAAATATTATTCACATAAATATTTACAAATCATATATATACTACAAATCATTGAATATATATGTTGAATCCAGGCTACCGGTGCACTAGGTCCGCACACAAGCCTTATGCTTTAATATAAATATTATTCACACAAATTTTTATATATCGTATGTATACTACACATTGTCGTATTTAGATATATAGAAATCTAGGCTATCAGTGTACTATGTCCTTACACAAGCCTAAAACATGCAAGTCTATGGACCGACTACATTTCAATTAAATATACACTAATTAATTTTCATTATTTTTGTGTCACCCTACCAATTATGCCCGAACTCTCTCTTTCGGCCCGAAATTCAATATTCCCAATTCAATATTCAATTTCATCCAATTAAGTTTCATCCACTCAATTAACAAGGTTACAATCACTCAGTCATAAACCTTAATCTCTCCAATTTAATTAATCCTCTAATTAATCCATGGGTAATTAGTCACACCTATCAATCTAGGCAATCTCCAACGCAATAACAACTATAAAAATATTTCTTAAAATTTGCCCCATGAATCTGCCAAGATTTTTAAAATGCCGTTTTAGGGCATTTTGGAGCCGATTTTGGAGAAAACGTATCAGAGAAAAAAACTTCGAAAACGCGATTTTCTACAGGGCTACTTGGACATAATCTCCATTAGAATAGTAAATAACTAATTATGCACAGATATCTTCATAGAAACTTTTCAAGATTTATTCTAAATCCATCATTTTATCATATTCAATCTAATCCTAACAATTACATTAATTAGACCATTAAATCAACCAAATCTTGTCATATCTTACAGATTTATAACTGCCAACAATGAAAATCCCTAATTTATAATGAAACATAAGCCCTAACATATTGAGTGATTTCACCTCCTTTAATATGAATAGGTAAATGAAAATTAATAATTTCACATTAAACCACTTTCCTCAATTTGTAGATCCAAGTCTTTGGAGGAGGAGGTTGGATTGAATCCAAGGGTCTCTTCTTTTTCTTGAAGTTACCTTCCAAAATCCCCAAATTGACTTAAAATGTCTTTCCTCTCAATCTCTCCCCTTCTTTAGTCTTCTAAAATGACTTTAGGTTGCCTTACCCTTACACACTTAGGGTTAAAGACTTAATTCCCGTTTTCGGGCCTATGGGCCTCTTAAAAAGGGTCCAAACTCTTTATTCGGAGCTCAATTATGTCTAATTAAGTCCCAAGACGCAATATATACATATGGCCACTCATTTCCAACTATTTTAACCATTCGGATTGAACTGTGTACTCTAAATTTCCATTTGAATTGATTTATAACATCTTCCAACTTTAAGACCTCAAAAGGCGACATTGAATAATTCAAAATAATTAATCCTTAATTCGACAATTTAATAAATTCCTCAAATTTACAATTTCACAAATCATGGATTTAATTCCTCAAAATAAAATAAATTATTTTTCTCCAAATATTTTATTTAATTAGAGGTCCTTGAATTTAAGGGTGTTACATACTTCCCGCTTGCAACGGAATTTCGTCCTCAAAATTCGGATGAGCCTAGTACTCCTAGTCTCAACTATCCCCATAATCACATACCCTTTGTATTTCTACACAAAGTTATTGATTGAATGTAATTAAACGGAGTGACCATACACTCTGTACCCGGGCTTAACCGCACTAAATGAAACACGACATTTAATAGCCCCAAATCTGTAATATAACTTCAATCCCACAGTTATAACATTCCAAATACCCTCCTCTCGCCATGAAAGTATACATATCCACTCTTATGTAATAAAAAGACAACACATACGACCGTGCCCTTACTGTCACTAGTTTCCTTACGCAAAAATAAAACTTGAGCTATATCTCACCGCTCGACAATAAGTCCAACCACTTTGAATCACATCATAAATGTCCTTACTCCTCTGGATTTCGATTTAACAATATTAGTACATTAACATGCACCACGTTTTAACAAACATTACTGTATATATACGCCAGACCCTATCTCAGGTGAAACCTATCAACGATAATTCATACCCTGCTATCGCAAACACCCAGTCTTACTATAACTACCCACAATAGCCCCAAACTATAAATACACAGTTAAAACATGGAAAAACATCCACACTATTCCCATAATTCCCGAAAGTAGAAATCTCTCGTATAATGCAACCATCCTTTTAGTGTAACTCCTCCACTCTCACATGGTTAACACCAAAGAACCCCGTTATCCCATGGTACTCTTATATATATATATATATATATATATATATATATATATATATATAATAAAGTATAAAATTTATGTATGTCACAAGTTTGGCTCATGATGTCATGTATATGAGCTTTTCATGAACTACCTCTTTTTCCCTCTAAACATTTGAAGTCCCCCTCTTTTTACACACACTAATTTATTTCCCCCTATTTTTCAAAATTCAAAAATTAGGGTAAAAAGGTAAATTACTTCTCTAAAACCTCTTTCATTTTTGTCTACCTCTCACACACGAATATTTTTGCAATAAAAAGAGCTGAATCCAACCCCCTTCGAGTCAAATAACCCCAATACAATCTCAATCAATACCACAATATCTTTCTCTCTCTAAACCATCTCTCTCCCGTCTCCCTTACTGCCGCCTCCTTCTCCCACACAACAACTCTCATACCTCCCACGCCATCGCGCTTGATCTCTAAACCCGTCAACCGATTTCAAACCCGTCAATAAACCAGTCACCAGATCTCAAACCACCGCCCTTGATCTCAAATCCATCACCAGATCCACCAAACCAGACTCTAGGTACATGGGTTTGCATCTCAAACCACCGCCCTTGATCTAAAACCCGTGGCTGTAATTGTTTTTTCTGTTTTTGGTTTCAGAGTAAGAGCCACGCCCCTTGATTTCTAATCTGTAATCTTTTTTGTGTTAAGATTTGTATCTTAGTGTTTATAAAACAGAGTTTATTAAGATCTACAGCTTGACACGATTTTGTGGTTAAGATTTGGTGTTTTTCTTGGTTTGTTCTCTGTTCATCTTTCTCTACGTCTTTTGTGGAGATTTACATATGACAGAAATCTTATTTACATATGTATTGTTGGTGTCGGCTATAGGAATTAAGGAACAGGCCACACATTTTTTTATGGTTAAATGTAGGTATTAAGTGTAGGTTCACACACACACACACACACAAATCTTATTTACATATGTATATAATTGCATACAACTTTGAAAGTTAGGTCCACAGGAGAATCATGAAAAGATAAAGCAGATGCCATAGATGATGATTCAATGGAACTCTAGAAAAGGAACATTCTTCTAATGGTCCCAATAGGTTCTGGTAATTCGCTTTTATCATCCCCTGGGACCTTTGCTGATTTTTCTACTTCAAATGTGTGGTGTTGGAAATGCAGAGAGGCTTTTGAAAGCCATAGAACCTGATGATGTTGTTGAGAAATAAATGAGACAAGGTTTTGTACTTCGTTTGGTTCAATTCCTTTGGCAAAGTGGAAAATCTTCCTATCACCATGTTGGGCCGGTATGTACATATTTCTCTATACATGTAATCCTCTTTGTGTTCTAGAGATCAGTGTACTTTATCATACACAAACAAAAAAAAAATCTCTGTAGTTTTATTCATGTGATATATAAACATATTAACATAAGTGTTCGTTTTTTTTTTTTTTTTGTTGGGTGGGTTGAATAGGAAATGGAGTTTTGATGGAGATTGGTGTTAAGAACCATAATTGGCTTCCTGGGTGCAGGTTTAGGAAGCATTGGTGGGGTTGGAGGTGGTGAATTTTTTGTTCCAATGCTCAGTTTGATCATTGGTTTTGATCCCAAGTCTTCAACTTCCATTTCTAAATGTCTGTAACTATTTTTCTTTATGCAAATTATATAATTAGATTCACAAATGAAAGAACTTTTTCCATCCATTTCAAGTTATTAGTTGTCATTAATAAGTCCGATTAATATAAGAAATATTGAATTAATGAAATATTTTTGGCTGATATATATACATGGACAACAAGTTTGCAGTTTAGATTTGGATCTTGGTTTTTTTCTTCATCTGAGATGAATCAGGTTTCGTTGACGATGGGCTTTGGCTGTGGGCGTGTTTAGTTTTTTTTAGGGGAGTGGTTTTATTTTTCTTGGTTTGCAACATGTAGGTTGTTTATGTTTTGTCTTTACACGTTGCTTTTTGGTTGTAGCTTTGTTGGACATGTGGTGTTCTTTGTTCATTCCATTAATATAAAATGCGAGTGTTTTTTTCTTATCTGTATGATATGATTTTTAATAGTTTTATTTTGGGACCATCGGTTATTAAATTGACAAATGCATTAATGAGTTTAGAATTCATTTAAAAGTTTAGAGGCTATGATAATGAATGGCACTTTTATTTTTTTCTCTCAAGTAAAAAGAAAAAGTAAAATGGAGGGTAAATTTAATACAGTTGTACTAAAAATCATTCAAAATGAATATTATTGGTTGCACTTTTGTCGAGCTTAAATATGTTTTAAAATAAATTTAAATAATTAAATACATAATAAAATGAAAAAAATATAAAATCCGTCGTACTAATGAAGTATTGTCAGTAAAATTCAATTTCATCACCCGTGTTGTCAGAAATTTAAGTGCAGTACAATTAATTATTAAGATTTAGTACAACTTATTTTATTAAACTAGATGGAAATGATATGTACTTTAAATATATATATTTTTAAAACATGCACTTTGGAATATACATACCATTAGTCTAACCTTGAATTTTAGTCCCAAAACCTTTTAAGTTGCAATTTACACTTTGGGTTTAAGTTAGTTAATTTAACAACCATAAGCTGTTGAGAATTTTGTTTAATTATATTGCATCGATTATAGAGTTTGGATTTGAAAAAGGGGTTTTCTATATTTAGGACCTATTGTAATATCTTTATAATTTTAGTTCCTATTTTTAGTAAAATCGCTGGTGCAGATTCATATCCATAAAATGGAAAAGAAATGTTTGTTGTCCAATATTCATAATCAATATTATTTTAAGTCCTAAAAGTGCATAATTTATTTTAAAAACGTGTTATGTAAATTTGGGATTAAGTTGTGTGAATCAAACTACTAAAATGGTTAATATAGCAAGAAGTATGAGAATAATACATAATGTTACAATTTATTGGGTGAATGTTTTAGTCTCAAATACATGATGTGAAAAATTTGTTTAATATATTATGTCCCGGATGGACTTTTAGTAGTGTTTTTGGATTATTTTTTGGTCCTTAAAATAGGTGAATAGTCATATAAAAAAAGAACTTTTCCCCAAAATTTCTAAAATTTCGTACATTTTTTAAATTATAACATTAACTATCTTACAAAACAATTTAGTCAATTCAGTACTTTGGAAGTATTCGTCGCGCCGTCAGCAAAATTGATCACGATTGGTACTGTCATACAAAACTTTTAAGACTTGATCACGATTGATATTTTGAAAAAATGTCGTCGTGCCTTCAGGCACGGGCATACCCTAGTATATATATATATATATATATTATGGCTGACACATCCACTAATATCCGTCTCACTCACGAATCCTAGTGATAGAAAATTGTAGGTTGTGACGCACTCACTGTCACTTCTAAACACACCTATGCTTAATCATTCCATAATTCGGGGGACAATTATTCCCATTCCTCCGGAATATACCTAAAACCATTGCCTTGGCGTTTTCTCCCTAAATATGTTAAATATTTTCATAGTAGAGATTTTGGTTCCTCCTAGGGTTCGCATACACCCTATATCTCGTGCATAATTGCACAAACCTCCGGTCATCACTTACGTAACTATATTTGTCTCAATTTCAGCCCCCGCACTTCTCGGGGTGGCTATATCCTCCAAATACTTCCGATGACTTTACTCATCACTATTTAATTCTCCTTGACATTTACCCACCTTTATTATCGATGTGAGATCCTTAAAATACGCCCTTTGTCCCATACCTAAGGGTCCCTACAGTGGAAAAAGTGGCTAAAATAAATCACACAAAACACATCTCAATATGCACAACATAGCAACTTGTGGTGCCTAAACTTCACAGTGTTTCTTTTGCAACACCTTCAGTCTTTACTAGCCCTATCACTTAATGGTTTTCTGCTCAACGTATTTTCTCCACATGTTTACCAATTATCATTAAATCCAATAACCTAGAATCCAATGTCGTCTTCTCACTTTCGACATTTCATTAGGGCTTATGCGTATAACACTTCCTAGCAAAGCCTGGAAGGCTTTTCCTAATGCACTATCCCTCGGTATTACCGGTCCTTGATTTCCACAGAACCCAAAGCATATCCCCGGGGTTCTCAAACCTTGTCCCTATACTCACAAGTCTATCATGGACTCTCGCATCTCTAAATGAGTCATATACTAATTGCACTCGTACTATCCCTAAGCCCTCAGTGCTAAATATTAATAATGAGCTAAGTCTCTTCGCTCCATAGCAACCCAATCATACACTGAATCTCATTAGTAAAAGTCCTTAAGCATCGTGATCCAATATAACTAGACAACTGTATTTTATGGAGTCCACTTCACAAGGTATGGTCGCGGCTCATCCCTTTTCCAGGTGAGACATCTCAAGAAAATATCCATCCGGTACTGAAATAATGAACTCAATAGCCTTGCTATGATTGCCCACCATTACGAACCCGTTCGTACCCAAGATAAAATCATACCTCAATTATCACCTCTCAAAGGATCTAGTACTCAAGAAATACATCGTCTCAATATACCCACCTGTTCCTTTCAGGTGGAACCGAAGACTACCCCGCTACTCCATGATAAAAATACACATACTAGTGACATTAACGATAATCCCACTAAATCCATTTCTCATGTTAATCTAATATGAATAAATTATTGTGACCCACTTTCATCACATAAAACATACCCCGATCATCTCGGAATAAGACTTTTAGTTTTAGTTACTCACAACACTGCCGACTCAACGATTATTGGACATAACACCCCCGTCCTAACTAAACCAAAAACTTCTCCAACAGATGCCCCTACTAGGCATGTAGGTCCTGTCCCCTGATTTTCCACAGACAAGATTCATCCATGTGTTTCTACTCATTTACCCATATGACACCTCTCTGTGTCACCCCCTTTCTCTTGCACCACTGGCCATGTCGGGGTTATCCTTCTCGACAGTTCTTAGGGAAATTACTGCACCCCAGCAGTTTCTCTAACTTCAATTGTTCGAACAGTTATCATAGTGACTCCTATCGGGTCATAGTTTCTTGGATACCCCATGGCGTCTGTTGAGTCATCCCTACTACAATCCTTATAAGTCCCATCTTGTCTTCTATGATGTTTGATCTGCCACGCTCGATCAAAACTATATATGAGTCACATGAACTGTACCCTATAGAAGGAGAACGTAAGTTGCATACATGAAGGAATACAACAATCCTACAATAAGGCTTTATATCAAAGAACGCTACGCTGAAATGTGAAAAGATGTAGAGATACTAAAAACACTAGAACTTGATTCCATGATACCATCTGTGACACCCCGCTTACTAAAATACTAGGTGATCAGTCCTATACCAAATTAAACAGGAAGCTCATCTGGTTCATTCTTAGCATCAATGTTGAAAAACTTTTTAATTACTAATCACCAAATTTTAAATTAAGCTGATGTCAAATTTTATCTAATGAATTAAATCAAATCCAACCAATAAAATAGGAAACCAAATTAACTATCACAAGAAAGAAACTAACCATGCCACAAACAAAGTAAAAATGTTTGTCCAGCAACATCGACCACAAGAAATCCACAAAGTGCAGTATAAAAGAGTATTGATACATGCAAAGACTGAATATAGGAGTACAAATCCAATAATGCAACTAAAAAAGTCCCTATCTAAAGAGAGAATAAGAAAGGCTTTTAAATAAAGATTCCGCAGTAATCCACATATGTTGCATTTGCGCACCCTCTAGGAAGAATCAGGCCTGGCGCCCTTGTGGTAGGACACCTAAAAGATTTTTGAAAAGGTCTTATAGAAAAGTTTAGAACCCAAAACATTTGAAAATATTTAGCAAGTGTATTTAAATGCAAGAAATTAAAATGCAAATGCTCTTCATATTTAAGTTAGTACCGTACATTCCCATGAGAATACCTCACCCCACAACTAATGTGCACGCCTAACGAATTATACATAACTCACGTAGTCTCCCTCCCCGTAACTAGCCTTGTCCCAAATATTATACTATTTCCCCACTACTATACCTCGAGTGAGTTTAGCAGACACGTTAAAAGTTGTTATTCACATTAACTTATTTAAACTAATTCCTATTCAATACTATATAACCGTTTCACAAGTTATATTAATTATACATTTACACCATGTATATATATATATATATATCCGTATATAGTTTTGTACTATATATATACGTATCATATCAAAACATTCACGCACATGTCCAATATAAATGCTATCACCCAACATGGAGGAGGCAGTCATAGGTCCCCCCGTAAGTGCCCGTTCCATACCTTAACAGCCCCCCCAGTAAACAGACGTTGTCACCTAGGGAATATACTCGCCCTGCATTCGGTAGTCAGGGGACTCACCCACATCGCGCAACCTCCTAAGATAGCATTAATATTGGTATTCTTTACTATAAATATTATTCACACAAATATTTATAAATCATATATATACTACACATCATCGTAAATATATGTTGAATCCAGGCTACCGGTGATTTAGGTACTCACACAAGCCAAATACTTTACTATAAATATTATTCACACATATATTTATGTATCATATATATACTACACATCGGCGTATTTGTATATACAGAGATCTAGGCTATCGATGTACTATGTCCATACACAATCCCGAAACATGCAAGTCTATGGTCCGACTTCATTTCAATTAAATATACACTAATTAATTTTCATTATTTTGGGTGCACCCTACCAATTATGCCCGGACTCTCTCTCTCGGCCCAAAATTCAATATTCCCAATTCATTGTTCAATCTCATCCAATTAAGTTTCCCCCACTTAATTAACAAGGTTACAATCTCTCAATCACAAACCTTAATCTCTTCAATTTAATTAATCCAAGGGTAATTAGTCACACTTATTAATCTAGGCAATCTTCAATAGAATAAAAACTACAAAAATATTTCTTAAAATTTGCTCCATGAATCTGCCCTGATTTTTAAAATGCCGTTTTGTGGCATTTTGGAGCCGGTTTTTGGAGAAAACGTATCACAGAATAAAAGTTAGAAAACGCAATTTTTTATAGAGCAGCGCAGATAGAATCTCCATTGGAACAGTAAATACCTCAATTATGTATAGATTTCTTCATCAAAACCTTTCAAGATTTATCCTAAATGCATCATTTAATCATACTAAATCTAACCCTAACAATTACATCAATTAGAGCATTAAATCAACAAAATCTTGTCATCTTTTACAGATTTATAACTCCCAACAATGAAAATCCCCAATTTCTAATGAAACATAAGCCTTAACTTATTAATTGATTTCACCTCCTTTAATATGAATAGGTAAATGGAAACTAACAATTGCAAATTAAACCACTTGCCTCAATTTGTAGACCCAAGTTTTTAGTGGAAAAAGTTGGATTGAATTCAAGGGTCTCTTCTTGTTCTTAAAGCTACCTTCCAAAATCCCCAAATTGACTTCAAATGACTTTCTTCTGAAGATCTCCACAAATTTAGTCTTTTAAAATGACTTTAGGTTGCCGTAGCCTTACACACTTTGGGTTAAAAACTCAATTCCCGTTTTTGGGCCTATGGGCCTTCTAAAAAGGGTCCAAACTCTTTATTTAGATCTCAATTATGTCTAGTTAAGTCCCGAGACCCAATATATACATATGGCCACTCATTTCCAACTATTTTGATCCATCCGGATTCAACCGTGTACTCTAAATTGCCATCCGAATTTATTTATAACATCTTCCAACTTTAAGACCTCAAAAGGCGACATAAAATAATTAATCCTTAAATCGTCAATTTAATAAATTCCTCAAATTTTCAATTTCACAAATCATGGATTTAATTCCTCACAATAAAATAAATTCTTTTTCTCAAAATATTTTATTTAATTAGAGGTCTAATTAATCCTTAATTCATCAATATAATAAATTCTTCAAATTTATAATTTCACAAATCATGGATTTAATTCCTCGAAATAAAAAAAATTCTCCAAATATTTTATTTAATTAGAGGTCCTTGAATTTACGGGGTGTTACATACAAGACATGATGGGGGATGGAGCCCAAACATCACTAAAGACTAATTGTAAAATAGAAATAGATGATTTTTCACGCATTTGTAAGGACAACTTGGATGATTTTCCCATTTGACATGCGACACACTTTTTGTTGATGATGAGAAGCGAATGGTAGTTGATGACTATGTAGAATTTCAAGAAGAACTTGATGATGTGGTTGATCGAGATGATGATGCTAGTTTTCGATGGATGTTTTGACTTCTGGAAAAGATTACGGAGATGTGGATGGAGTTGAAAGAGTGTAGAGACCATTGTTACTGGTGCCGTAGAGAAGAGGCATTTTCATACGACCATCCTTCAGAATATAGAAATTAAGGTGAAATTAAAAAAATATATCATTGTCATGAGTGAATTTTTGAATTGGGATAAGAGACTTTGAAATAGAGGATACATATAAGTATTATTAAGATTAAGAGAAGACTGGGGATAATGAAGGGATCAATGTGTAATCTGTAAGATTGTTATAACCTTACCATTGCCAATATGCAGAGTGTCGCCTCCCGTGTACTCGATGGGATTCGTGAGATCAGAAAAGTTTTGAGTGACATGATGGGACGCACCAGTATCAGATAGCCAAGTGGTAACGGGGGATGAATGAATAGATAGAAGACCGGGTTGAGATGAAGGAGAGTATGTAAAGTGAGTAGTCAAATGATTTTATGTGGGAGTAATGCGTATGGGACATGATGGAGAAGTATGATTAGTTTAGGAACATAGTTGACAACGGGGACGGTTATCATGGGCAATGGACATATGTTTGTTTTCTTCTTTCCTTAAGGAGGATGGACTATTCAGATGGAAATGTGAATATTTCATCAATTACATATACACAAGTACTTTGGGTATATCCGTTCCAATGAGACAATGGTATTTTATCGTAAGTATATTTTTCAATTAATTACACATAATCCTAAACTTTATTGCTATTCAATTCGACAATTGAATTTTTAGTTTTAAAATTAAACATTATGAATTTTCAAAACAACTTTCAGTAACTCCAAAACCCTAAGAGTGTGTAAATAGAAAGTTATTTAAAAAATATAAATAATAGAAAAATATTCAAAAAATATTTACAAAGTCTTATAATCACAAACATTTTCAATTTTTTAAAATTTACAGAAAAAAAAATATTCTTACAATCCGAAGAGTAGAAGAAAATTATTTTTTTAAATTACAAAAAAAAAAATGTACCAAAATATTGAAAATTATATAAATTAAAAAAAATGAAAGTTACATAAAATTAAGAAACTAAAAATTAATGAAAATTAAAAACATAAAATTGTAAAAATTAAAAAATAAATAAGAATGGATTTTTTTAAAATAATGGAAAATATTGAAAACACAATTAAAAAATTAAAAAATAATGGAAAAGCGTTTTAAAAAATTTGAAAAAAATAGAGAAAAAACATATTTTTCTGAAAAAAATAATTCCCATGGAAAAAAACCTATTTTTAGAAAATAACCCCTATTGAAGGAAAATAAAATTCAGGCAAAACATTATTTCCATCAAAAAATATTTTCCCACCCAAACAACTTATTTTTAGAAGAAACAACATGATTCTATGTAAAATAATTAAAAAGTTTGAAGAATATTAAGAAACATATTTCTAATAGAAAACATATTTCCTATTTAAATTTTTTTTCCAATAAATAAAAAAATAGATATCCAATTAAAATAAATGATATTTTAAATAAATGAAAAAAATGTCTAATAATAAAATGGAGTTCCAACTGAAAAACAAATTGTGACATCCACATATCATCAATTGAATTTAAAGAATTTAGTTAAACTAATGAATCTTACTTGGAATTAATGGTTTTTAGTTGGAAAATCGAGTTAGCAAAAAACTCATTCGATAACTACGATGTCTTAAAATGACTTGACACCATTACATGTTTACGCATTAACAAATAACTTCATTTTTGTTTGTGTTGTGTTATCACCTCTCTCGTTTTGCGAGGTATGCTTATGGATGTCGGCTATCTATGACAACTTTTATCATTTTAAATTTTGAAATAATATAATTATATTTATGAATTTCAAGATATACTATCATGTTTATATTGTATTGTGTAAATTTACAATAAAGTTATTCGCTATTTACCTTGTTTTTACTTTCATTGAATTTTTGAAAAATAGCCAATATTAATAGTTGGTTTGGAAATACATTTAGCTCATTTTATAATCAACGTCGTATGTTTAGCACGCGCCTAAGGCATAGGTTCATAGATGAATAATTTTATGCAAACTTAGAATTTCAACTCATTTTTTGCGACTCACTAATATATAAAAAAATGCATTTGTTGGCGTTTTATAGTATAATACCCCGTGTTTTTGGAATAAAATATTTTGACAAAATTTAATTAAATAATTTCGGAACAATTTTGAGGATAAATTAAATCTGTGGGATTTAAATTAAATTGGAATAATCTAAATTGAGAATGAATAATTAATTGTGATTACATTTTTGTTTGACTCAATGGGGCATGATGGGTTCACTTGTGGAAAATAAATCTAATTCTAATTCTCTTAAAGTTATGTGTTTTTAAAACATAATAAAAATGTGTATGTCGAGTAAAAATAATTTGGGCACGTTCTTGGATGTTTTGTGACTGTGTTTAGGTGTATTAGACCCCAAAAAATTGGTGGGTGTATAGGTATACCATTTGGGGAGATGTTGGGCCATTCCGATTGTGGGATCGTGTTCATTTGGAGGTTCAAATATATGGTTCAAGACTTAACTTGGGATTCATGCTTATTGTAAGTTACTAGCTATTGAGAAAACATTTCCCATTCATCACAACTGAACCCTAGCAACCCCACCCCTAATTGGAGACGTTATCAAGGTTAGAGGAGAGAGGAAGATGAAAGGAAGGGAGGAAGACAAAGATCTAAGAAAAAGAGGCCCTAAATCGTCAAACTAAGGTAAGAATCTCTTGCTAAATTAATTTCAATTACATTTCTTAATTAACTTGTCTATTTTCTCATATGAATATCTGGGTCAAAATTGATAAATTAATGTTTATATGATCGAATAAATCTTATCAATGTTGAAGAAAAAATCTGAATTTTTGTTGTTAAATGATTAAACTAATTAATGACAAACCTAGAAATATGAATCGTCTTAACTTGAATAGAATCTTATAACCCATGTTGTAGGATCATCATTTGATGATTGTAATTTATGTGTAGAACCTTAATGTGATACCCCACTCATTAAAATAAGGGGCGGCCAACTCTTTACTAAATAAAATAGGAATCTCATTTCGCTCATTGCTAGCATCACTATAGAAAACCAATTAATTACAAACAAGCTATTATTTAATTACTCCATGTGTCAATTTTTTTTATTAACTTATTAGAATGTCGTAAATCAAATCATACATAAACCACTCACTACAAGAAAAAAGTCACTTATGTTAGTTAAAACTGACATAAATAGTCATTTATGTTAATTTTTAAAAATTCAAAAACTGTCATAACAAGCGGTGACATAAATGTTCGTTAAAATGTTTCAAAAGAGATCTCATATATGCCATTTTTTTTCAAAAACTCGCTTAAAACCTGCATCATTTGGCTTCTTTTTATCACACTGTTGAAAAATAAGGTGATTAAAAAATGCATATTTACTCATGGAGGACACCATCGTCTTCTTGATGTTTGGACCGATATCTAACCCAACCTCCAGAAATGGATTCAATAAGATGTTTTTCAATATAGAACTTAACAATAATTGGGTCCTATTATTCATCTAATATGCATGTACTGTGGAGTACCATTTGAGAGATCATTCCCATTATCTATGAAATTAACGGTTTTCAAGAAGCATTTTTAATGAACTCATGCAATTTTAGGCCAATGAAATCAACGAACTGTTTCTTAACAGCTTTTAAGAAACATCACAGTCATATTTGAATATTTATGCGATCCAATCAACTTCTATAATTCAACGTCAAATTTGAACTTCAAAGCATATGCCACAAAATCAAATGCAAACCATAAAATAGTCCCACCACAATTTTGTGAGAATAAAGATAAAAATGGTCCACATTTTAGCATAAAGATCAAAACAATCCATAAAATAGTCCATAAAGATCAACGCAGTCCACATTTCAGCATTACCACAAAAGAGTGATATAACTGAAATAGCATGAAAGATGGAGAAATCTGGATTTCTTATTTATCCCCATTCAATAAGAGGCTGCAATTTATAACATAAGTTTCCATTTGTCACATGCATGGTTACTATTATTATTATAGTGGGTACGTCGTTCTTTTATCATGGCCCAGCGAAGTAGCCTGAATAAGCCATATAAAAAATAGGGAGAGCCTAGCCCAAACCCCAAAGCCTTATAAACGGTTAGTCAACAACGACCCATTCAGCCCCTAAAATATCTCAGGAGATATTCTAGGGATTATGGGCCAACGTGGAGGTTACCCCCACTCCCTGAAGTTTACATGAGTATATTGTATCCATGCCCCGAGGCAAATGGTATGTAATAAAAAAAATACTCCCCCTGGAGAAAAGAGAAATATAAACTAAGAGCACCACCGTGGACTTAGGCCATTTTTTGAACCACGTATATCTTATGTCGTGTCTGATTGTGACCATTCTCATTCATGTTCTATATTTTTTTTGGTGATTACATTTTCTTATGATTTGTTCTCAGATTTATTGTCACCACAATTGGCGTCGTCTATGGGAAGAGATTGTTCTTCCTTTAAGAAATCCTTCACCAATAAGAACCTAGAACATATGGTCGCAGGAGCAATGCCCTTCAAGAGAGAGATATTTAAGAGAAACCTATCCGTCGTAGGGTTAGATCTAAAGTTTGATGCTCAAACCCAGGACCTCACCCAGAACGGCAAGCCTTAGAAAAAAGCCAGGGAACAACTAGGTCTACACAAGTTTCGAGGTTGATCGATGCTTATGAGGCCAGAATCCAAGAGAGGCGACGTTTACTCACAAGCAGGAAGCCGAAAATGCTCGCTTCAAAAGGATACTAGAGAAAATGGAGAGAGAACTCCATCGCAATACGAGGCAACGTCATTATTGAACTCCTATCCCTCAAGCGAGCCGATTGCGCAACAGAGAAGGGAGCCCAAGGCATGGATCTCAAAGAATTGAGGGAAACATGTTGGATAACGACTGGTTCAAGCAACAACAATCATCTTGCCATTATAGGAGCCCAGTCTAAAGGAGCGATGACATATGAAATTTGGTCCGGAGAGAGATGGATTTTTCGAGGGAAACGCCCAGATTTAATATTTACAATGGAAAGACTGATCCTATCGACCATGTGAGGTAGTATAGGCAGACCATGACCCTTTGGAACCACATAGTAGCATTGATGTGCTGAATTTTTCCTTTGATCTTGCACGACGTGGCCTAAACGTGGTTGGAAACACTCCCCCATAGATCCATCAGGAACTTTGAGTCCCTGGCAGAGCTTTTCATAGCTCGCTTCATTACTAGCAGCTCCCATCTGAAGATGATGGATTCTTTATTGATAATGAAGCAAAAGCCCTAGGAGAACCTCAAAGACTATGTGAAGAGGTATTAGGAGCAGTTCAATGAGGTCGAGGACTGCTTAGAACAGGTCACCGTTGTAACTTTTAAGATTGTCCTACTCAGCTCTTGCCTTTTACACTATTCCCTCACTAATAAGGAGGTCACAACCATTGATGACTTGATGGCTCATATTGAAAAATATGCCAAAGTCAAAGATGTGACCCATCTCAGTGTACAGGAAAACGGTTGCGCTAATTTTTTCGATAAGGGAAGCGACAAAACTGAGAATCAGAAGAGAGGGAGTAAGAATGGGAGCAAGAATGGCCCTAAGAATGGAAGCAAGGGTGATGCATCGAAGGCATTCCAAGCAGTAAACACAATTTTTAGAGAACCGATCTATAAGATTCTGGCGAAGATAAAGGATGAATCGTTAATTAAGTGGCCCAGGAAAATGGGTGGAGACCATTCAAAGAGGAACAACGCACTAAAATGTGATTTCCATAAAGAGGGAGGGTATAAAATCGAGCACTATAAAGCCCTAATATATCACCCTGAAGAGTTAGCTCAAGTTGGACACTTAAGCGAATTCCTGGAGAAAAAGGCAGAGAAAGTGGCTGCCAATGGAGATTAAAGGCCTGATAATAGGCTCGATGAAGACATCAGCCATGAGTTTACAGTAATTCATGAGGAGTCCAACCTCGGACAGATTTAAGGAAATACGGCTCAGATGGAAGTAAAAAATCTCACAGCAGTAATGTAAGCTTTTCAAATAGATCCAGCCAAGACGCAAGCTGGGAAGCGTCGATGATAAGAAGATATCGACTATAATAAGAACATTGTGTTCCCCAATAATGACTTAGTGGATTAAGAACTCCACATCATAATGCAGTGATCATTAAACTTAGGATAGCTAACTACGACATCGACAGGTTGCTCGTCAACCAGGCTAGCTCATTTGAGGTAATGTTTCTCGACCTATTCAGGAAGATGAAACTAAGTGTAGCTGGCCTAAAGGAATAAATCGTTCCTTTAGTTTGCTTCGCTGGAAAAGTAACCAACACCTTGGGAAAGATTATCCTTCCAGTAAGGGCAGGAATTTTTTCGAAAATGATTGAATTTCTCGTGGTCGATATTGATTCGCCCTACAAAATGATCCTCAATCGATGATGGCTGCACCTGATGAAGGCCGTCCCCTCTACTACTATCAGAACCTCAAATGTTTTACTGAATGAGGAGTGGTGGAGACTCAAGGAGATCAGGTAATGGTGAGGAAATTCTTTATATCAGCCATCCATCCTAAACTAGAGAAAAAGGATGAAGAACTTAGAAGTGAGAACAAAGAGGAGGAGAGGCTAATGCCTTCCAAATAGAAACTAAGGTATGGGAGAGCAGGATTGGAGGAGACCAGGATCCTCCCCTCTGAAAGAGTCATCGAGTACCTGAAGGAAGTCACATCCAGTAAGAGTTCAAATGAAAGGAAGTTCTTAATTGGAACCTCACTCACCGACCGCGAAAAGAGGGAGTTGGTCACCCTACTTAGAATTAACCTATATGTATTTTCATGGGAGCCTTACGAGCTTCCCGAGATTGACCCTAACATCACTTGTCATCGACTGCATGTCGATCCTTCTTTCAAAGCAATAGCACAAAAATCTCACCGAACTGCAATGGAAAAAGCTAAGGCAGTGGAGAAGGAAGTTAAAAAACTACTGGGCGTAGGGTCCATACAGGAAGTCCAGTTCCCCAAATGTCTATCCAACCCAATTGTTGTCCCTAAGAGCAACGGAAAGTGGAGAGTATGCATCGATTTCACCGATCTCAATGAGGTATGCCCTAAAGACAGCTTCCCCATCCTAAAGATTGATCAGCTGGTGGATACCATGGCAGCACACGAAAGGATGAACTTCCTGGACGCATACACTTAGCATCACCTGATCCCTTTACATGAACCAGATCAAGACAAAAAAGCATTTATAACCACAGTTGGGTTATATTGCCACAAGTTTATGCCCTTTGGGCTAAAAAATGCCGGAGAAACTTACCAGCGGTTGGTCACCAATATGTTCAAAGACAAAATGGGAAGCACTATGAAAGTCTACATTGATGACATGCTAGTAAAGAGAAAGCTCAAAGATGACCACCTCTCTGACCTATCAAGGACCTTTGAAATCTTCAGAAAGTACCGAATGAAGCTCAACGCAAGTAAGTGTTCCTTCGGTGTCCAGTCTGGAAAATTCCTTGGGTACTTGGTCAGAAACAGAGGTATTGAAGCCAACCCAGACCAAATTTATGCCATTAATAGGGTGCCCCCCCCCCCCCCCCCCCGAACAATAAGAGACATGCAGAAGCTCACAGGGATGCTCGCTGCCCTAAATCGGTTCATGTCAAAGTCTTTTGAAAGGTGCCAACCGTTTTTCCAGTTGTTAAAGAAAAGAAAAGTTATGGACTGGAATGAGAATTGCTCGAGGGCATTAAAGGGGATCAAAGCTTACCTTAGCAAACCTCCCTTGCTCGTAATGCCTCAAGAGAATGATTCTCTATAAATTTACCTTGCAATATCTAGTCATGCTATAAATTTTGCATTGTTATGCGAAAAAATGAGGATCCAGCACCCAGTCTATTACACGATCAAGACTCTTTTGGACGCCTAACAACAATACCTACCACTATAAAAACTCGCCTTTGCGCTAGTGGTATCCTTAAGGAAATTAAAACACTCCTTCGAAGCCCACTCCATCATCATAATTACATCCCACCCTCTTAAAGCATTCCTAGAAAAAACAAACCTTTCAGGTAGATTGTCAAAGTGGTAGGTCAAGCTTGAGCGATTTGACATTCAGTTCTAGCCAAGGAATTCCATCAAAGGGAAGATCCTCACTGATTTCATCGCTGAGTTTATAGGAGAACAACCTTGTGACTATCCCCAGACTATTCATTAGAGTAAAGTTCCTCTAGAGTCAGGCATCTTAAGACTATTCGTTGATGGAGCCTCCAATTTTAATGGGGCAGCAGTAGGCATCGTGTTAATTACCCCTGAAGATGTAATACTAGATCAATGAATCAGTCTTAGATTTAGAGCCTCCAACAATGAAGCAGAGTATGAGGCACTGATCATGGGCCTACAAAAGGCACGTTTACTCAGAGCAAAGCGACTCCAAATGTTCGACGACTCACAATTGGTCTCCAACTAGATAAGTGGAAATTTCAATGCGAGAGATGAGAGGATGGCAACCTATCTCGCCAGTATGAAAGAATTGATGGCCAACTTTGAACACATTAGCGTCCAACAGTTTTCCAAAGGACAAAATAAACATGCTGATGCCCTAGTAGCCTTAAGCTCAGTGATCAACTCCGACTTGAAGAGGATAATTTAGATCGATTTCTCTGCCCAGCCTGGTATTAACCAGATCCACGAGCTTCTGAGCATAGGGAATATTCTCCAGATTGAGACAACCCCCAGTTGGATGGACCCCGTAAGGGATTATTTGAAGGATGGTGCACTACCAATAGATAAGAATATCGCTCATTAGATGAGAGTCAACGCTGCTCACTTTCACTTATCTCCTGATTCACTGTCCCTTACCTCTAGTGCGTTCATCCAAAGGACGTCGATCAAGTCTTGCATGAACTCCATGAAGGAATCTATGGAAGTCACATTGGGGGCAGGTCTCTAGATTGTTGAGCAATGAAAGAAGGGTGCTGGTGGTCGTACATGTAGAAAGACGCTGGAATCTATGCTCGAAAATGCAAAGAGTGTTAACTTCACGTACCTATGGTTCACCAACCATCTAGCGACCAGAAATCACTTATTATCCCATGGCTCTTCGCCCAAGGGGTATGGACATTGTGGGCCCTTTATCAACTACAACCCTTAGCCCAAATACCTATTGGTCGCAATAGACTACTTCACTAAATGGATAGAGGGAGAGCCACTAGAAAAATATAGAGATGCAGACATGATAAGATTCATATAGGGGAACATCGTAACTCTCTTTGGGATCCCTAAGACTATCATCACTGACAACAAAACCTAGTTCAAGAGCAGCCTCTTTCAGAGTTTCGACAGTGACTACGAGATCAAACACTACTTCAGCTATGTGGCATACCCTCAGAGCAACGGATAGGCTGAGACTTCTAACAAAATAGTAATTGATGGATTAAAAAATCATTTTGAGCGATCCAAGGGAGCATGGGTAAATGAACTGCCCCACATCCTATGGGCTTACTGCACTACCCCAAGGCGAGCAACTGGAGATACACCATTCTCACTTATGTATGGGATGGAGGGAATTATCCCCTTGGAAGCTGGCCTCCCTACCATGACATCCACTCTGATCGACCAAGGCCAGAACGATACAACATTTCTCACTGAACATGACAGCGAAGGGAACTGGCTCTAGTTAAACTAGAAGCCTACCAGCAATAGCTAGTAAAGCACGATAACAAAAAGGTGAATCCAAGAGCATTACAGGTTGGGGACTACTCCCTGAGGAAAGTCCTTGGCAGCGCTGTAAAACCATGGGATGGCAAGATAGGATCAAACTGGGAGGGGTCCATTCAAGGTGATAAAAAATGACCTATAAGAAGCTTATCACTTAGAAACGCTGGAGGGCAGGGAGATACCTGGAGTTTGGAATGTAACCAATTTGGAGAAATTCTACTTCTAGTTTTCTTTTTTTCTTTTTCTTCAATGTTGAAGTTTCAATTCATCTCTGATTAATAAGATTTATTTGGAAATACCATTTTATGAAGTGTTGGTTTTTCTCAACTACATTATAATACATGCACCATTTCCAAGTCACTGGCTCCTCTCTTAGCATGCAAAACTAAGATCATGAGAAACTTATTAAAGCAGGGCCAATGTGTAATCACCGTGCTCAGGAATTTGTCAATTAACACGAATGATCACCTAGCTTTCCCCTCGCAATATATGAATCCCTACAGCAATATGTCCAACTTAGGTTGGTTACCAACATTGTCTGGCTCAAAAATCTTGCTCGGGTAGAATATCCGATACCAGGTGTATCCTCACTATTGCCTCACTTAGGCCTAAGGAAGTGTGATGACACAATCTAAAAGGTAAAGTAAGGCAGAATGGTACACTAAAAGCATACTGGACTGGGGGGTTACTCACTCGATAACTAACTCTTCCTAAGTCATATCCACTCGGCTGGAAGAGCTCAAGATAACTGAACGATAGACTAACAAAGTAAGAAATAACACCATTACATGTTTAGTCAGCAAATCGCCCAAAACATAAATATTTTATTACATCATTACATGTACAAAGACATACATATGCCAAGTAATTGAAACTCTAATAAGGACCAGGCCGCTGAGCGAGGTAGTCAGCTACTCGCGCTCTTCGACCATCATCTAGATGAGAAGTGAATTCCTCCTCATCTTCATTTGAACTCGGTTACAGGAGTTATATTGGGATCGCATATATAGGAACCCATCGATCATCCCTTCTGAATGTGTTCATCATCAAAGTTGAGGGAGAGATCTCATGCCTATACCAGAGAATAGAGTTCTGAGAAACTTGCAACTCCCTGAGGGCACTCAACCACCCTCTTATGAAGGCTAACTCCTCAACCTCCTTCGACTTCGTTGGAACATAGGCCCAACCCTGGTCATAGCTATCATCCCACACCAGCCGAGGACATTTATTGAATAAGTGCCTTAGTAGGGTGACATCTCTTTGAAGACCAGCGGCTATTACATATGCCCTGTAAATATCCCCTCCACCCCCCTTCCCCCACAGTTCGACAATCTCACTAGCTGAACCACTATCACCAGTCCTAGCTCTCCGCCCAGTCGATGAAGAGGAACCACTTAAAACTTGAGGGGAAATGCTCGGTGCATTCTCCCTAAGGCCTGAGACTTCACTCCTCGAAGCATCATTCTCCTGTAGAAGGATCTCTCCAACTTGATTGATCTCAGAAGCATCCATAAGCTTAGCCTTCACATCATCCATTTCTTCTTGAACGAAAGCGCTGACCTCCTCCATATCCTCAAGCCTATCTTTCATCTTGGCAATAAGCTCTGACTGGTCATTATAATATTGATTCCTCTATCTAGAAGACTTTCATATTCTTACAAAGTCATGGACAACTCGATCGCTCATGTCATCACCAAGAATTTTCCCTAGGTGACAAGTAGCAAGAATATATTTCTTAATATCGATAAGATACGAACCGTACAAGCATTGACAATAAATAAATCAGTACATAAAAGGGAATAGAACTTCATTTCATTAAATCAAAAATATTTTAAGTACATCAACGCAAGAATAAAAGAACAACAAAAATGTAAAAAATACAAAGGCCCCCTAAGAAGAATAGCTGGCAACCTCAGTCTGCTCCGAGGATTTTGGTTGCTGCCCCTTATCCACAACAGCCTTATGTGCACCTCCCCCATATGGAAAACCCACCATTCCCTGATTAAGGGGAGCATCAGCGGTAGTGGTTGGAACAACTGAAGTATCTTCACTGGCAGTAGGAGGAGGCACACCCTTTACAAAAGGTTTTGGGCAAAGGTCATGCTCGTTAAAGAGAGGAGAATCAGTATCAACCTCAACAGTGAACAAACCCCTCTCCTAACCTTTCTTGAAGTTGAAATGACTGATGTATCCGATTTGAGCCATGGCATGCTCGTATGCTGCAAGCCACTTAGCATTGTAAGAGCTCTCGTTGATGGTGGCGACCTCAGATTTCAGCTTTTTTGTCTTCACGACAAGCTCTTTATTTTCCTCAACCACCACCAACTTACTCGTACAGACTAAGTCATAGGACTACCTCAGATCCTCCAGCTCCTCAGACACCACCTCTTTTGCTTTGTTGGCTTCAACCAAGGTAAGGTCAAAAGACTTATGAGTAGCACTGGCAGTCTTTAGGATCGCCTCTAGCTCAACATTTTTATTCGCCAGATCGTCGCATATACGATAGAGGACGGTGAAATCAGACACCAACTGTAAAGAGAAAGAAAATATTACCGAAGAAGGTATTGAAAAGAAAATTGCATGAATAGAAAAGTGAAAATAGACTTACCGAGGCTAGCCCCTTACTCACTTTTAAGGATAACTATTCGATCCCGGTACTTGACGACTTCTGGCAATCTACTGGCAAGAATTTTCTCTTGATCACTCCCGGATCTAGATTAGGGGTAAGAGCAACAGAAGCCCCCTCAGCTAGGGCAGACACGGGCACCAATGACTGTCCCATTTTTGTCCTCACTTCTTCTATCCTCCTTTCTTCTTCTCTCTCCTTCTTCTCCCTCTCGACCATCTTCATCTCTTCCTCTTTCTTCCTCTCTTCTTACTTTTCTATTTCTCTCTCTCTCTCTCTCTCTCTCATTAACGCCTCCTTTTTTTCTTATTCCTCTCCTTTTCATGAGACACAGTCTGGGAGACATTGGCAACATCCATATTCCTAAACTTCTGCTTCTTTAGCCTGCAAGTAAGAGCAACATTGTCCTCATCATCATCCTAGATTAAATTCTTCTTAGGAAGAGCTATAGTACCTTTGCTTGAACTATTCGAATCCTTCGAACTCTCTGAATTCTCTGAAACCTCCTCTGAACTGAAAGATCCCTCACCACTCAAACTTTCCTCGCTAGAATAACCATCAACTCCACCTCTATTAGCCCCCACATTGTCTTCACCGGAGATGCTCTCCTCCTTGTCTAATTAGATTGGCTCACAAGCGACCTCTTTTATGATATCGAGGTGAGGAATACTATCAATAGGTCAGGCGATGAAGCTGAACCCAATGTTCTTGTACTCTAAAAGGAACACAGCTGACCGCGGATGCTCATCTTCAGCTAAATATTCCCTGATCTTCCAAGCTTTGATAAGCTCAGTAGCTCGAATTTTGTGAAGTCCAGGTTTTGAGTTCTTTGTCTTTGCTGAAAAAGGACAACAGAGGGCATGTGAAATAAAGTGCACTAATATAGAATCAATTATTAGAACAAGAAATATATCAACCTATGTACTCCTTCCCGTAAAAAGGAATCGTAGGTCCCCTGTACCTGGCTCCCCCCGTCTGGGGAGGGAACTGCCAATTCCTGGCAATGAACCCTTCTTTCCAATAGTCCTTATAGGAATCAGATATATTGACTACTAACACCCTTTCAGGACTCCTAACTTTCAGATAGAGGAGACCCGAACTTGTTTGAGAAAAGGTATAGCAATAACAGATTTCTGTAAGATCTAAATAAGTGACATAAAGTTAATTGATCCTATGAACATCATTAACAATTTCATAAACATTTGGAGAACATTGGGCAAGAGATATGTAAAAGTAACTAAAGAAGTGCAAAAAAAATTGATTTGGGGGAAAGGTTAGGCCCCCTTGAGACAACAGGAGAGCATGAATTCAATGCCCATCCTCAATATCTCGAACATTGCGAGGAACATGGGCACATTCGATGTCCACCCAGTCGGCGATATTATAGTGTTTCCTAAACTCATCTATTGATATATTACCTATTGTTTCCATAAATAAAACCTAGCGGTGATAGATAAGAAATTCTAACAGAAAAGAAAGAAGAAGAGGTTTGGAAAACTTACGAAATGGAAATCAGCTTGAGATAACGCAAGGCCACAAGTAAGGAAGATGGAAAGATAAGGAATAGATCAAAGACAAAAGGAGGTACATGGAAGTTAGAAAACGCAGTAGGAAGCAGAAGCTATCTTGAGAGTATGAAAATTTGTGAAGCGATGTCAGAAATGGCCTCTTCAAAATAGTTTTATACCCTCTCAATGGTGACACACGGAGAACGAAGTGAATCTGCCGTTTAAATCTACTAGGAAGAGACATTTCGCTCCTCAAAGCATTATTCAATTAACAAAAATTCCATCTGAGCTATTATTTAAAATTATTGACCCCAAATTGTGATCCAAAAATTTTAGGGCCAATTGTGGGTACCTCATTCATTTATCTTAGCCTAGAGAAGTAGCCAGAACAATCCCTATAAAAAAAAGGGAGAGCCTGGCCCAAACTCTAAAGCCTCATAGACGGTTAGACAGTAGTGACCAATTCAGCCCCTAAAATCTCTCAGGATATATTCTAGGGATTATGGGCCAACGTGGAGGTGCCCAACAACCCCACTCCCTGAAGTTTACATGTATATATTGTACCCATGGCCCGGGGCAAAGGGTATGTAATAAAAAAAATACTCCCCTATAGAAAAGAGAAATATAAACTAAGAGCACCACCGTGGACGTAGGCCATTTGCCGAACCACGTATATCTTGTGTTGTGTGTGATTGTGACCATTTTCATTCATGTTCTTTAATTTTTTTTTGGTGATTGCATTTACTTATAATTTGTGTTGAGATTTATTGTCACCACAATTATCTTCTTATTTGTTTTTTTCTTTATGGGACTTAATTTCCACGTAATGCAGTATATCATACCTTTTTTACTAAATCAGGAAGTATAAGTCACGAGATGCCATCTAAAACTACTTGCTTCCCTATCACTAGTTGTGAGTTAACAATAAAGAAGCAAAGAAAAATTTCAAAACATCTAGGGGAAAACAAGTATTGGTATTTAAGACACTGCGTCAACATAGGCAAAATTCTAATAGTAAAAAAATAAAGTGAACTCCAAACTAGCTACATTGAGGAGAAAACACTACTACTTGAAAATATGTGTGCGGTGTTTCAGAGCAAGCACTACGAGTTGAAAATTATATTGGCCATTTACTCTAGGTGAACACAAAATGAGATGGCGGGCCTTTGTAGTCCCTCCTTTGCTCGTGTGAGGAGTAATCCTATAAAGGCTACAAAGCCCCGTGTGAGGAATAAGCCTTTAAATCCCCGTGTGTAGAGTAAGACTACAAGCCTATATGAATTTGTAGGCTGGTCTAGAATTACTCTACATGAATAAAGTACTTGATTTAAAGTAAATTCCATGAGACATATTTCAGAATATGCAGAGAAGGTATTTCAGAATGTGCAAAGCAACCATATCTATTGAACCAAGTTACTGATTTGGTATGTTCAGAATGTACTGGGAATTGGGCCATCATTGCAAAGAAGCCATAGCTATTGTACAATATTAAGACTTGGACATGGGCCTATATGTTTTTTAAGGCTATATGTTTTCTAAGGCCACTAACATAAGAGATAAATTAATAACGAAACATATTAAGAACATATATTAAATAGTGTGTCCTTATAAATAAAAAAAGGAATAAAGAAAATTACTCAGAATTTTCTCAATGATTATTTGTCTAACATCATCAACTTAATACACTGTTTGTTGATTTCAGATATTAAATCGTTAATACATTGATTTTCATTAATAACTTTGCATATTACATGGATCGAAAGTTCTCAATGCTTGTTTATCTAACAACATCAAGTTGATAGATCTAAAATCATCGTGTATAACAGCCAAAGAAAATCATTATAAACCGAATGGACAAACTAATTTTACTATAAAATAATAAAAAATGAATATAATCTTTGCAAATCTTTGTTACGAAAGTCATGCAAAGAAGAATCCCACATGAAAAATAAATATTAAGTGTATACTGAATCAAATTGCTATGAAAGCTATTAAGAAAAGTGGAGAGGTTTACCCGAGTCAAGAGAGATTTTCAAAACTGATCACACGCACATATAAACACGTAAATATATATATCTGTGTTGTTTAATATATTCAGACATAATTACAACCTCCCGATCCATAATGGAAGTAATGATTATTTACTCCTTCGAACTTGTTGAGTCCATCCCATGTGTTATTTGATCAATGGATGGAATCAAGTAACTATTTTAGTTAAATGCAAGGTCATAAGAAAACATAATCCCAATATCTATTGCAGAGCTATATACCGAAGAGTATGAAAGTTTAATGAAAACAAAGTTAAAGATTTATACAACTTCAATCACTATAATCTAAGAATAGAATAAGACCAACATATAAATTTACTTGGGAAAACTTATATATGTTTTCAAAATAAAAATTCCTCAAATTGCTTCTTACACTTTCTTTTTAATTTTCTCTTTTCTTTCGCATCAAACCAAACCCTTGTGTATTGGATAGTAAAAAAATGTTTTAATGATGTCAAAAATATATATATCGGAAAATGGAACCTTCTATGAATTGAAATGGCATTAAACAACAACCTTGCAAGTCCTAAGTCCCTATATTTTCATAATAAACTGCTTAATCTGTAGTTAAACACATAGAGGCAATGAAAATTATGTCGTAATAAAGACAAGGAACACAACAATAAAGAAACGAATGAACATCAATGTTCGGAGAAAAAGGTTCCCTAAATAATTCACCAGATATATATCACTTTCATGAAATAAAACAATTTAAATACACTAACAAATTCAATTCACAATGGTCAGTAAGTTCTAAACTAAAGTAAAAGATCTTAGGGCAAAAGAAACCAAAAAAAAGTTAAATCAAGATTGGGTTGGGAAATAATTGAAAAACGTCGCTAATGCCGTTTAATACAAGATTAAACTGTATAAGCAACTCCGAGTTGTTTATTGGAGAAACCCTTTTCTTTTGAAAAATAAAAATTATAAACAAGATGTGTTTACAAAGAAACTTATGTACTAGAGTAATTAAGATTGTGTAGTCAGTTTTTAAAACTAAGACAGTTTCAAAATTTCAGCACACTTATAGAATGAGATGAGTAGATGAAGGTAATCAACACGTAGTTTTTAACGTGGTAAAACCTCCCCCAATAGAGGAAACATCCACGGTGACTTCTAATTCACAAAAGCAAAAAATCCACTAATAACAAAAATTAGTTACAAACAATACAACATGCAAGCACACAAATCAACCTATTATAAGTTTAGGAATATACCCCACTTGGTGTCCTTCTAACTTCTCATAGATATGATTTGTTGATGATGTTTCTCCAGTTTGCTAACTTCTTTTTCTTTAGCTTCCTTATGTCGACTCAATGATCTCAGATCTTATACACAACACTTCCAGTGTAGTAGTGTGTTAAGTGTTTGTGAAGTGATTCCTATTCACATGCATGAACTCACACACACTTAGATTTACAGACAGTCCTATAAAAATTACATATAAAGTCTATATGCAGTGATTTTGTTTTCTTTCTTTCTTACAAAACTATAAACCTTTTTGACCTTTAATATAACCAAGATTCCACAGATATCTCGCTTTGAAAATCGGTCAAGATCCTAATCAATCTCTTTTTGAAAACATTTATGAGATTGAAAATCTCCAAGTGTGAATCCAACTAGGTCTAGGTTAAGTTTTGCAAAAATAGAAACCATAAAACATTTTCAAAACCAAATCAGTAAATATTTTCTTAAACCAAGTAGAAAATATGCAGATCTAGTGATAATGTAACATGCAAAGTATAGATCTAACGTTTCTATGAAAAAAGAAACAAGATCTTCACTCTAGTGTTTAAGTTGAGAACAAGATCAAAGCCAAGGAGGTTACAGCTTCAAATGAACAAACCACTCTCTCTCTCAAACACTCAGGATGTGTTTGGGGTTAAGTGTATACGAAGGTTTGTTTCAGAAAAAAGAAGTGTTTCGGGTTAGGGTTTGGTTTTGGGCTAACAGAGTTTCCTTTCTCTCTCTTCTCTCTTTTCTTTTCTCTCTTCTCTCTCACTTCTCTCTTATTTTTTTTTCTCTCAGAAAGACGAATGCCCAAAAGTCTTCTAAGGCTGAGAAGTGGAGGGTATTTATAGGGCTGAGGGAAGGTTTTGGATGTTCGAGGGAAATCAAGGGCTGAGATCAAGTCTTGCAAACTTTGACTTGATCCAAAGGTTATAAATCAGCGGTGGTTTAAAATGATTGTGATTGGTTCATATGGTTTGCACCGGGATTAACTAAGAACACATGCAGACCCTCGATTAGGAATGATCCAATGATCAGCAATCACTCATCCAACCCTCTCACAAAAGAAACACAAATAGGTACACCCGGAGGATGACAAGTGTTGGCTTGTGAGTGGCTCTCTCACGCGCGTCTAAAATAATTACAGAAGGTACCCTGAAGTCTCTAGCGCTTTGAGATCCTACCCAATCAAACTTTCGAGTGAAAAATGAAGTTTATAAAATAGAATATTAACCCCACAAATTTTAAAATCCAATTTTATTAATAAAAACATTTATTTAAAAAAATGTTTAAAAAATGTTTAAAAGAGTTTAAAAAAGATTTAAAAATTCTCAAAAAATTATTAAAGCTCCAACTCAAGGGGAATTAACCACACACTCAATTTTAAGTAATATGAACACATGTATGCACTTCTAATTGTGTGTAGTGTGATTCATTTTATACCTTCAAGGATCATTGAAGAGGATTAGAGAGATAGGTACTAAGGCTTTTTGGATTCTAGGATAGACAACCAATTTTGTCAATATTTCCAAATTAGTTGAGCACTTATACAATGTAGACTTAAGCAAGTCAAAGGTATAAGGTGCTTCAATCTCCCCCTTTGGAAATATGAGACAAAATCTCCTTTGAGTTAGCTTAAAACTCGTAGGGAACCAAAAAAAAAATAAAGCCTAGTCCTATACAAAAGATACTATCTACCCATTTTCTAGAAAGTCAAAAATTACATAACTCAACTATTTACAAATTTTTACACTAGAAAAGGTTGACAATCAGCAGAAGAGATTCCTGCAAATATACACACTATGATCAAGCAATTTAGATGAAATGTGAACAAAATATAGAACTCATAAAACTCAAATTTCTCCCCCATTTTGTCTCAAATGGACAAAGGGTAAAACTTAAGAGTTTAATCAGCGCATACCATGCCTATAGAATTTCGCAAATACATAAATCTGTTATAGTCTAAAGGTTTAGTGAACATGTCTGCAAGTTGCAGATCAGTAGGCAGGTAATGAATTTCTAATTCCTTAGTTTCAACAAGTTCGCGTATAAAATGATGCCTTATTTTAATATGCTTAGTTCGCGAGTGTTGAACTGGGTTTTTAGATATATTAATGGCGCTTTGATTGTCACAATACAATTGTAATTGATCTTCTTTAATCCCATAATCGCTTAACATCTGTTTTATCCATAATAATTGAGCACAGCAACTTCCTGCTGCTATATATTCTGAGTCAGCCATAGATAAAGATGTGCAATTCTGTTTTTTACTACTCCAACCAACTAAATTATTGCCGACAAAATAACAGGCACCTGATGTACTTTTACTATCATCAGTACACCCGGCCCAATCAGCATGAGTATACCCTATGATGGTGCTACAGGTATCCTTAGCGTACCTAAGTCCAAGATTAAGAGTGCCTTTTATATACTTTATTATACGTTTTACACTCGATAAATGGCTCTCTTTAGGGTTATTCTGGTAATGAGCACACAGACATACATCATACATAATGTCTGGTTGTGAGGCAGTTAGATAGAGTAGGTTACCAATCATACTACGGTAAAGTGTGGAATCAACTGACTTACCATTTTCATCTTTACATAATTTAATGGTAGTACTCATAGGCGTTTTGGCAACTTTAGCATTCTCTAAACAAAATTTCTTAACAAGGTCTAGGGCATACTTAGTTTGAGAGACAAATAGACCACCAGAATTCTGTTTCACTTGAAATCCTAAGAAAAGTTGTAGCTCCCCCATAAGGGACATTTGAAACTCCTTGTGCATAATAGCAGAAAAGGATTTAACTTCAGAGTTTGAAGTTGACCCAAATATGATATCGTCTACATAGACTTGGGCTATAATAATGTTTTTGTCAAAATGTTTGACAAAGAGGATATGGTCATTTCCTCCTCTCTTAAAACCCTTATCCAACAAAAAGTTGGAAAGGCGTTCATACCAAGCTCGAGGAACTTGTTTTAAGGCATACAGAGACTTTTTTAGACGAAAGACATGGTTAGGGTATTTTGGGTCAATGAACCCTTTGGGTTGTTCTACATATGTTTCTTCGGACAGAATTCCATTTAGGAAAGCAGATTTGACGTCCATTTGATAAAGTGTGAATTTTAAGTGACACGCTATGGCGAAAAGAAGTCGAACAGATTCAAGACGAGTGACAGGGGCAAATGTCTCGCTAAAATCTATCCCTTCTATTTGAGATTAGCCTTGAGCAACTAGTCTAGCTTTGTTTCTAAGGATTACCCCATTTTCATCAGATTTGTTCTTAAAAATCCAACGTGTTACAATAACATTTTTGTTTTGAGGCCGAGGTACAAGATACCAGACATCGTGAATGACAAATTGTAAAAGTTCTTCCTGCATAGCAGAAATCCAGTGTGTGTCATTCAATGCTTCATTAACATTTTTCAGTTCCACAAGGGAGACGAAACATGCATAATTAACATAATTTCTTAATTGGGATCTAGTACGAACCGGCTCATTAGGATTACCGACCACGTTGTCAATGGGATGATCTTTAGATACCCAGCCAAGTACTTCTGGACTCTCAATAGGTAATGAGTCATCTATGTCTGGTGAATCAGTTTTGAAATCATTTTCAGATTCAACCACAATAGGTGATTCAGATATCTTATTTTCGACAATAGTGTCGCTTACAATTACATTTATCGATTCCATAAGGGCCTTAGTACGCAGATTGTATATACGATAAGCACGACTGTTTGGGGAGTATCCTAAGAAGATGTCTTTATCACCACGATTTTCGAATTTAGACAGATGTTCTCTGTCTTTACATACATAACACTGACTTCCGAAGGTTCTTAGATATTTCAGGTTAGGCTTCTTACCGTACCACAACTCATAAGGGGTTTGTTTAGAGTTTTTCCTAAGGTAAACCCTATTAATAATATGACAAGTAGTTCTAATAGATTCTACCCATAAGTATATAGGTAGAGATTTGGCATGCAATATGAAACGTGCCATCTCTTGAAGAGTTCGGTTTTTCCTTTCAGCAATACCATTCTGCTAAGGAGTTTTAGGGGCACTAAATTCATGCTTGTAACCGTTGTAGTCACAATATTCAACAATTCATGTGTCTATGAACTCTCCCCCTCTATCACTACGAATACGATTTACTTGTGTGTCCTTCTCATTTTCAATTCTAAGTAAGATTTTTAAAAAATTATGAAACGTGTCAGATTTATGTTTCAAGAAGGCAACCCAAGTGAATCGTGTAAAATCATCAACCATGACTAGGATATAACTGTGTCCACAAAGACTAACAGTTCTAGAGGGACCAATAAGGTCCATATAAATGAGATCTAGAGGTCTAGGGGTAAGAATGTCTTTAACCTTTTTATGCAAAGTCTTAACTATTTTTCCTTCCTGGCAATGAGCACAGACAACACTTGAAATAGGTTTAATTTTAGGAATTACTCTAACTATCTCTTGACTAGACAATCTACCAAGGATATCATAACTCAAGTGACCCATACGATTATGCCAGATTTCATTGCCATCCATTCTGATAATGTTACAGGTTTCAGAACTAGTCTTGACAGTATAGTAATTGTCAGGTGTTCTAAATCCTGTAATAATGCATTCACCTTTATCATTTAGAATTTTACAATTGTTCTTTGAAAAGGTGACTGTATGGTCAGAGTCACAAAATTGTGATATTCTTAGGAGGTTGGCTTTAAGGCCTTTAACTAATAGGACATTTTCAAGAACAGGAATTCCTTCTTCTTTTAGGGTTCCTTTACCTATGATCTGAGATGAAACTCCATCACCAAAAACAACTTTTCCACCAGCAAATCTGGTTTTGTTTAAAAGTTTTGTTTCATCTCCTGTCATATGTTTGGAGCATCCTGAATCTAAATACCAACTAGATGAAGTGTGTTCATCTTTTAAAGCAGTGATGACAATGTTACACTTCATTTGGGGTAAAAGATCGTCTTTTCTAACCCAAATAGCTCTAGTTTTAATTTTGCGCAAGCTTTCCCTCATTTGATAAAATTTTCGAGAAACAATTTTTTGTCGAAAAACATTTGGAGGAGCAAACTGATTATTGTGGAAAATTTGAGCTTTTGGTTTAGGAAAGTTTCTGGGAGCCTTTCTCTTAAATGAACTCTTAGTTTTGGTCTTTTTATTCCTGTAGTTAGAGTTCTTATCAGGTTGTCTTGGAAGGAAATAATGGTTACGATTTTTCCTAGAATAGTTAAAGTTCTTATAGACAGAAGTATTGTACACAGGGGTTTTTAGACGCCTAGCATAACAACCTTCAAAGGAATGACCATAAATGTCACAATACGAGCAATATTGATTGCTTGAGGGATGAATTTCCTTAGGAAAACTTCTAAAGATAGGTTTAACAGCCTTCTGTTCAGAAGTCCTATTCCTAGGAGGTATGGTCTTATAGGTAGAATCAACCTTTTCTGATCAAAGGACAGACGTATTTAGTCTTAAGTGCAGTCTCAGCTTTAGAATTACTAGACTCTCCAATGTCTTTCTGTTGTTGCTTTTGATCAAATTCCTTTTTAATAAAATGAAAGTCTGGACATGTATCGATTGGGCTTTTGCCCCTAGACACAAACTTAATAGGTTCAAGTTTTGTAGTTTGTGGTTTGTTCTTAAGGAAAAATCCAATATCGGTTCTATCATCAGAATTGGTCTTGGAGTCAACAACAAAGTCTGTAAAATAGTTTGAATTGTTTTCAAACTTAGAAATTTTTTTGAAAACTGTAGTTGTCTTTGTTTTTACTTCCTCCAATTCTAATAATGTTCCCTTATATTTCATTTCCAGGGTTTCATTAGTTTTAGTCAACTCTTTTAATTTTTGATCAAAAGTTTCAATTTCAGATTGATGAGACAGACACTAGTTAGTGTACTCTTCAGCATTCAACTTCACAATAAGACTTAGATCATCTAATTTCTTAGTCAGGTCTCTAACAGTCTTCTCCAGTCTATTACCTTTTTTAAGAGTTTTAGCATACAAGGTATGGATATCAGGGAGGTCATCTGTGTCTGAGTCGCTAAGTGAAGTGTGTGTAGTGACCCCTAACGATTCAGTTTTAGTACTCACACACCCATTTGCATCGTCATTATCGAGATCACTTTGACTCACACACACGGAACTAGAACTAGCAACATTTTCAGACAATAAAGCATCTAGGCCAATCAAAGCAGTATTCACACAAGCAGAAGTAGGAACATCATTATCACACACATGTGTATCTTCATTGTATATGATCTTAGCATAAAAGGACATGCAAGGGTCAAGTACATTAGATACTCAAGTTCCTCTTCATCAGAGTCACTTGAATCATTCCAAGTTTTACAGACATTGGCTCTATTGTGTGTGTTGGCTTTATTCAGATTAACTCTGCAATCGTGAGCAATGTGACCTAGTTTCCCACATCTAAAACATTCAATCTTTTTAAGGTCTTTAGTGGGTCTGGAGTTGTTGTCCTTAGGATGTTTGTCAAGTCCTCTCTCATGAGGTTTGGGATTAGACAGAGTAGGATAATTTGGTTTTCCTTGTTTAGTTGCCTCTTTGTTTCTAAATTTAACAATTTTCTTAAATTGTTTAGACATCAAGGCAATCTGATTATCTAGTTTGTCTATATCACACTCCTCATCAGAGTCAGAGTTGGTCAAATTAGACTCAAGTTTGGGTATCTTAGAGGCAAAACTCAAGTTAGAGTTAGGTTATTTTCTTTGAGAATGATTCAATTGTTTCTTAAAGTCCAATTCCATTTCCACAGTTCTAAGTTTGCTACTGAGTAACTCAGGGGTAAGGTTTTGATCATTCATTTCCTCAATAGCATACCTCTTACTGTCAAACTTTTGTGGTAATGACCTTAGGATTTTAGAAACAATTTCATTTCTATCATAAGTAATACCATCAGCATGAAGCTTAGTGACTATATCAGTTAAGTTCATGTAGAAATCATCAAAAGACTCATAATCAGACATGATCAAAGAGTTGTACTGCTGGATAAGCATTTGAGTTTTAGCATCTTTAACTCTTGAGTCTCCTTCATGTGCAGTGATTAATGTGTCCCATGCTTCCTTAGAAGTGGCACAAGATAAGATTCTCTTGAACTCATATTCATTAATAGACATAAAGATGGCATTCTTGCCTTTGTTGTTATTTCGAGAAATGGTTTTCTCTTCTTGGGTAAATTCACTTAAGATTTTCTTTACCCTCTCATCACTTCCTTCAGTGGCTGGTTTAGTAGGATAAGTGTATCCGTTTTCAATAATGTCCCAGACATCATCTCCTAAAGTCCCTTGGATGAAGGCAACCATTCTTACTTTCCAGTAAGCAAAGTTGTTTCCATCAAAGAGTGGAGGTCTGGACAGATTACCAAACCTTTCATTCTTCTCGTCCAAGGATAGGTTTTTCAGAAAACGATTTCAGAAATACAAGATCTGTTGAAATAAAAGTTAACAGGGCTCTGATACCAATTGAAAAACGTCGCTAATGCCGTTTAATACAAGATTAAACTGTATAAGCAACTCCGAGTTGTTTGTTGGAGAAACCCTTTTCTTTTGAAAAATAAAAATTATAAACAAGATGTGTTTACAAAGAAACTTATGTACTAGAGTAATTAAGATTGTGTAATCAGTTTTTAAAACTAAGACAGTTTCAAAAATTCAGCACACTTATAGAATGAGATGAGTAGATGAAGGTAATCAACACACAGTTTTTAACGTGGTAAAACCTCTTCCAACAGAGGAAACATCCACGGTGACTTCTAAGTCACAAAAGCAAAAAATCCACTAATAACATAAATTAGTTACAAAAAATACAACATGCAAGCACACAAATCAACCTATTCTAAGTTTAGGAATATACCCCACTTGGTGTCCTTCTAACTTCTCATAGATATGATTTGTTGATGATGTTTCTCCAGTTTGCTAACTTCCTTTGCTTTAGCTTCCTTATGTCGACTCAATGATCTCAGATCTTATACACAACACTTCCAGTGTAGTAGTGTGTTAAGTGTTTGTGAAGTGATTCCTATTCACATGCATGAACTCACACACACTTAGATTTACAGACAGTCCTATAAAAATTACATATAAAGTCTATATGCAGTGATTTTGTTTTCTTTCTTTCTTACAAAACTATAAACATTTTTGACCTTTAATATAACCGAGATTCCACGGATATCTCGCTTTGAAAATTGGTCAAGATCCTAATCAATCTCTTTTTGAAAACATTTATGAGATTGAAAATCTCCAAGTGTGAATCCAACTAGGTCTAGGTTAAGTTTTGTAAAAACAGAAACCATAAAAAATTTTCAAAACCAAATCAGTAAAGATTTTCTTAAACCAAGTAGAAAATATGCAGATCTAGTGAAAATGTAACATGCAGAGTATAGATCTAACGTTTCTATGAAAAAAGAAATAAGATCTTCACTCTAATGTTTAAGTTGTGAACAAGATCAAAGCCAAAGAGGTTACAGCTTCAAATGAACAAACCACTCTCTCTCTCAAACACTCAGGATGTGTTTGGGGTTAAGTGTATACGAAGGTTTGTTTCAGAAAAATGAAGTGTTTAGGGTAAGGGTTTGGTTTTGGGCTAACAGAGTTTCCTTTCTCTCTCTTCTCTCTTTTCTTTTCTCTCTTCTCTCTCACTTCTCTCTTATTTTTTTTTCTCTCAGAAAGACGAATGCCCAAAAGTCTTCTAAGGCTGAGAAGTGGAGGGTATTTATAGGGCTGAGGGAAGGTTCTGGATGTTCAAAGGAAATCAAGGGTTGAGATCAAGTCTTGCAAACTTTGACTTGATCCAAAGGTTATAAATCAGCGGTGGTTTAAAATGATTTTGATTGGTTCATATGGTTTGCACCGGGATTAACTAAGAACACATGCAGACCCTCGATTAGGAATGATCCAACGATCAGCAATCACTCATCCAACCCTCTCACAAAAGAAACACAAATTGGTACACCCGGAGGATGACAAGTGTTGGCTTGTGAGTGGCTCTCTCACGCGCGTCGAAAATAATTACATAAGGTACCCTGAAGTCTCTAGCGCTTTGAGATCCTACCCAATCAAACTTTCGAGTGAAAAATGAATTTTATAAAATAGAATATTAACCCCACAAATGTTAAAATCCCATTTTATTAATAAAAACATTTATTTAAAAAAATGTTTAAAAAATGTTTAAAAGAGTTTAAAAAATATTTAAAAATTCCCAAAAAATTATTAAAGCTCCAATTCAGGGGGAATTAATCACACACTCAATTTTAAGTAATATGAACACATGTATGCACTTCTAATTGTGTGTAGTGCAATTAATTTTAAACCTTTAAGGATCATTGAAGAGGATTAGAGAGATAGGTACTAAGGCTTTTTTGTATTCTAGGATAGACAACCAATTTTGTCAATATTTCCAAATTAGTTGAGCACTTATACAATGTAGAGTTAAGCAAGTCAAAGGTATAAGGTGCTTCAATAATTTCCACCACCACCATCATTATACTGGCTGTTATTTTTATCCCTATGTTGTATTTTTGCTTCCTCCCTTCATTATACTGGCTTGTGCTCCTTAATTTAATTAAAGAGTAAACTTTTCGCCATGTTAATGATTCTTGCTATTTTTGTTGCTTTGTTTGTTTGGTTGTAGCTTATTGACTTAGATGAGTATATCCCTGCTATCTCCCGTCTAAGCCAGATTCTTCGGCCAAATATAAGTGCTGAAGCTCGTCAGGCCTTTGTAAGGATTTGTAAATACCTAAAGGCAAGAAACCGGGACTGTAAAGACCAATATCTAGTAGTCGCTAAGATAAAGGACATGTTGAGGTGATGGAGAGGATTGGTTCCTCTATGCAGGAGGACATGGACACCATGGAAGCGATGCTTCTGGATGTGTCTGAGATTAACCAGGTTGGGGAGTTTTTGCAAAGAGAGAATGCCACTCTAAGGAGATAAATTGCTTGCCTTAAAGAAAACACTCCATCTAGTCCTCCTTTGATGCTACAAGGATCCTCGTCATCTAATATGGTTGCTTATATTGACGATTAAGCTTCCAAGAGAGAGATTGCTGAGTTGAAAGAAGATGTTCATCGAGCCTATGTGATTGCTTCTGGGTTTCAAAGGTATGTTACATGATTGAGACAGATATTTTAAAAGGGTCCTCGACAGGTCTGGGATGACGGTTATGACCAAGGTTGGACAGATGCCCCATTAAGATTGAAAGAGGATGAATAAGTTTCTTTTTCTAGGGCATGGCTGAATGTTTTAAAGGAATTGAAACTTCCAAAGAAATCCACCTTGTGGTGTAAATATCAGTCCATTAACTCATCTCTTCTGCGGAATACCTTCTCGAAGGTTGACCGATGGATTAAATAGATGTTATTTCGGTGCATATTCTGGAGCCACAATTAGAGAGCCTCAAAGAAGACTTTGTTTCTCATCCTGATGATGTTCAAAGAGCTCTAGTAGTGGACTACCTTGCTCATCGCGTTGGGCCATTATAGGTCTTTAAGCATTTTTTTTGCTCTTTTGATGTAAATATAACCCTATGATTCTTAATGATAAATAATCTGATTATTTATGTTTTGAGCATTTGCTGACTAAACATGTGTTAACCTCACTTGTTGGTTGCTTGGTATTAGTGTTTGATTGAAAAGGTACTTGATAAATCTGATCATAGTAGAAATAAATTAGTAAAAGAACTTTAATCATTTTGGGCTTTTTTACCTACTAAATGACATTGAGTTTTATGTTTGAACATTATCCTAGTTCAATATGCCTTTGCCATATTATTCCATCCTACTTTACCATTTAGGTCGTGTCGTCATACTTCCTTAGGCCTAAGTCGGGAAATGGCGAGAATGAACATGGTTAAGGGGACATCCGTTCGAAAAGGTTTTTTTTACCAACCTAAGTTCGCGACCAACCTTGAGTTGGCTTTATTGCCTAAGGATCCACCATAGGTCTTTTATTATTATCGGAGCTACTTAAGAGGCTAATTGTGTTTTAAACAAAGACCCGAGGAAGGTTAATCATAAACCTTGCCTTATAGATATTTTAGCCTTGCATACAATGAGTATGGCACACTGTTGTAATGATACGAGTTTTACTTCTTGATAGGGGGGCACATATTGCTTAGAAAGGATACGTATAGAAGTTTGATCAAGAGATATTAAACAACCAAGATATTCAGAATGCACGGGCCAATCGACCTTTATTAACAAAAATGATAAATAAAAGACAACATTAGTTTGTAAATGAAAATTTTCCTGAACTAATGGTGCTGAAAAATAAAAAGATATAGAAGTCTAAAAGTATAACTTATTAAGGTTGGTTTTATTCCAATCCCTTGGTATCTCCCTGCCCTCTAGCGTTTCTAAGTGATAAGCCCCCTATATGTCATCTCTTATTATCTTGAAAGGTCCCTCCCAATTTGGTCCAGGTTTGTCGTCTGATGGTCTCACAGCACTACCGAGGACTTTCTTTAGGACTTAATCTCCTCCTAGAAATTTCCTTGGATTGACTTATTTATTGTATTATTTAACCAGTTCATATTGGTAAGATTCCAACTTAACTAATGCCAGTTCTTGCTTCTCTTCGGCTAAGACAATCTGAGTGAGTAATGCTTCATCATTAAGTCCTTGGTCGAGCAGGGTAGTACTCATAGTAGGGAGTCCCACTTATAGTAGGATGACTGCCTCCATTCGATAGGTGACCGTGAAGGGGGCTTCTCCCATTGCTCTTCTTGGAGTTGTACGATAAGCACGTAAAACATGAGGTAGTTCGTTTGCTCAGGCACCTTTGTGTTTTTCCAGCTATCTCGTTAGTCCTTTGATCATTATTTTATTGGAAGCTTCAATTTGCCCATTGCTCTAGGGATATGCTACATAACTAAAGTGGTGCTCAATGCCATGCTCATCACAAATCCCTTGAAAGAAGACACTTTTGAACTGCGCCCAGTTCTTAGTGATGTGAAAAATACCACTTAAGTTATTTAATTCAATATTAAATAGTCTAAATGGCTCCGAGTAATTTTTTGAAAAAACTCTTTTCTTAAAACAAACAGTTAACACAAGATGTGCAAAAAGAAACTGTGAATGGGATATTTCAGGTATTATGTAGCCAAGTTTTGAAAACAAAAAATAATGCAGTTTTAAATCAGCACACGGATAAATGATGCTGAGAGAAAGATTAAGTACTCAAGTGCACAAGATTTTTAACGTGGAAAAACCCCACCCAATTGGGGAAACATCCACGAAGGTCTTTACACCTCAAAACAAAAATCAACTAAAAGCGACTAACAAATTTGAAACTATTTAACAATCTAAACACACAATCACACCTAATCTAAGTTCAGAAAAGATACCAGCTCCTCTAGATTATTATGACTTCTCCCAAGGCTCTGATGTTGTAAATGTTCTCTCAGCTTTATAACTCCACTCCTTTTAGCTTTACGTTGACTCTTAAAGTCCAAAATATCTCCACAAACACGTTTTAGTGTTGTAGTGCGAAAGTGTTATGATGTGATGTGCCTAACACATGCATGCAACTCACACACACATATTACAGACATAATGAGTATCAAATTACAAAAAAAAATTTAATATGCAACAAAAATTTCTAAAATCAGTTTGACTAAAACTTTCAAACTTTTTAATCTTTATATTTATCCACAGATCAAGAGGGAATCTTTCTATATAAAAGAGCCAAGATCCTAGACACTTTCTTTATTCAAAAATGTATAAATATTTCATAAAATGTGAAATATATGAAATTGTAAATCCCCAATCAAGATCTCAGCTAGATCTAAGTCTGGATATTCTCAGAAACTGAAATAAGAAAAGATTTTGTTGGTTTAAGTTTTGAAAGAAACATAAACTTTTTAAAAACAACCAATAAAATAAAGTTTCTCGAAAGAATAAATCAAACTGAGTAATATGTACATGATATATATCACTGAGTATCAAATCTCGACTTTCGTTGAAAGAAAATGAGAGTAGAACTACGTGACTTAGATGGACAAGATATTGAGAACTAGAGAGGGTGGATCTTCTCAAATCTCAAACTAACTCAACTCCGAGAAGGGTTTTCTGGTGAAAATTTATCTGGAGTTAGGTTAGGGTTTTATTTCTCTCTCTCTCTGTCTTCTCTCTTTTTTCTCTCAGAGGTTAAAGTGATCCCAATATTGTAAAAATTATATATATGAGTCCTATTTATACAAGAGCATGGAAGGCTCTAGAAGGACGAAGCAAATCAACAATCAGGATTGAAAGTAAATGATCGAAGTAAATCTTATGGCTGACGATGCACCGCTTTTAAACAGATTTTGATTGGTTTAAAGGGTTTAAACATGGATAGCTTTAGAAGACATGCAACCATTGATAAAAATGATCCAACGGTGTAATTAAGGTCTCAAATATGTGAAGTAAAGAAAACACGATTCTAACCGTTATAATACCAACACGTATAAGACTAAGATTAATTGAAAAACGTGTGTTTTAGATGTTGAAAGAATTCAATTTTCCCTCACAATATTATCTACCGCTTTCGAATTCTACCAAGATAAATTTTTGGCACTTATGAAAATTATAAAACAGGACCAAAACTTTATAAAATATAATTTTAAATATTCAAAATTATTATAAAAGCTCTAAAAATTATTTAAAATATCTCAAAAATTGTAGAAAGTCATTTTAATGGGATTTAACTCACACACATCCATAATATGAAGAATGCGATACATAAATGCAATTTTAGGTGAATGTGTTGGTGTTATACCTTTTGTAACTGTAGAGGAAGTCAAATGTAGAGTCTGAAGGCTTTTTCGTAGACTAGGATATGACTCCGTTTTGTCACTATTTCCAAACTACATGAGCATGTATATAATATAGACTCAAGTGAGTCAAAGATATAGGGTGCTTCAATCTCCTGCTTTGGAAATATGAGACGAAATCTCCTTTGAGTCATCGAGGACTTGTACAGATATATGCTAAATGTGAAAAACCTATTCGTATAGAAAAATTCTATCTACCCAATGTCCTAGAAAAGGGAAATTAGATAACTCAACTAGTTACAGACCAATACCCTATCAAAATTATGTTGTATACAAATGTGCTTATTCCTGAAAATGATATAACTAAGATCAAGATTTTTAGTTGAGAATATAGCAGTAATGTCCAAGTAGACTCAAATTTCTCCCCCATTTTGTATCAAATGGACAAAGGGCAAAGAAAACAAGTATGAAACAATAAATCACTGTTCTGCCATAACCATACCAATAGATTTGCGCAAAGATTCCAATCGAAGATAATCCAATGATATGTTTGGTACGAGAGTGCTGAACTGGATCCTTAGATTCAACTAACTCATGTATGAAATGATTTATAATTTTTATATGTTTGGTACGAGAGTGATGAACTGGATTTTTAGAAATATTAATCGGGCTTTGCTGGTCTCCGAGATGTAACTTATCTTCACCTATACCGTAATCTTTTAGCATTTGTTTTAGCCAAATTAATTGAGCACAGCAATTTCATGCGGCAATATATTCGGATTCAGTAGTATACAAGGAAGTGTTGTTTTGTTTCTTACTATTCCATCCTACCAAATTTTTACCAATATAGTCACATGCTCATGAATTATTCTTACTATCATCGGAACACCTAGCCCAATTAGCATCAGTGTATCCTACTATAGTACTAGAAGTGTCTTTAATGTAAGGAAGTAAGGTAAAGTAAGTTTCCTATCATACTAAGGTATAAGGTTGAGTCGATGTATTTACCATTCTCATCTTTAGAAAATTTGACAGAAGTACTCATAAGAGTCCTAGCTTATTTTGCAATTTCTAGGCCAAACTTCTTGATAATCTTTAAAGCATATTTGGAGTGCGATACAAATAAGCCATCTGAAATTTTTCTTAACTTGGAGTCCTAAGAAGAATTGTAACTCCCCCATAAGTGACATATGGAATTCCTTATGCATATTGTCAGAAAATGTTTTGACATCAGTAGCGGAGGTAGATCCAAAAATGATATAGTCTACATATACTTGGGATATGGTAATGTTTCTATCAAGACGTTTGATAAAAAGAGTTTGATCATTCCCTCCTAGTTTAAAACCACTATTTATAAGGAAGGTATATAAACGTTCGTACCAATCTCTAGGAGCTTGTTTTAACCCATAAAAAGCTTTTTAAAGCCGGTAGGCGTAATTTGGATGATGAGGGTCAATGAACCCTTTAGGTTGTTCTACGTAGGTCTCCTCAGTCAAGATGCCATTAAGGAAAGAAGATATAACATCCATTTGATATAGTGTGAAATGAAAATGATAAGCTATTGCAAAAAGTAAGCGAACAAACTCGAGGCGAGTGACAGGTGCAAAATTTTTCTCGAAGTCTATTCTTCAATCTGAGAGTAGCCCTGGGAAATTAATCTAGCTTTATTCAGAATAATCATCCCAGATTCATCTGTTTTATTTTTAAAAATCCAACGTGTGCTGATAACCCTTTAATTTTCAGGCCGGGGTACAAGATACCATACATCATGTATGAAAAATTAATGAAGTTCCTCCTGCTTAGCACTTATACACAATGGGTCATTCAATGCTTCATTAACATTCTTTGGTTGTATAAGAGAAACAAAGCATGCATAACGAGTAAGGGTACGTAGTTGGGATCTTGTATGAACTGGCTCAGTAGGATTACCAACTACAATATCTAAAGGATGATCTTTGGAAACCCAGTTAGGTACTTCAGGGGTCTCAGGTGGTAAGGACTCATCTATCTTTAGAGAATCATAATTTAAACTTTTTTCGGATTCATCCACTATAGCTGGTTCTTTGATCTTAATTTCTACATTAGTTTCACTTAGAACCACATTAATGGATTCCAACATGGTTTTGATACAAATATTGTAGACATGGTAGGCTCTACTATTTGGAGAATATCCTAAGAAAATATCTTTATGTCCTCTGGTTTGGAATTTCGACAGATGTTCGCTGTCCTTACAGACCTAACAGGTGCTACCAAAGGTTCTAAAGTATTTTAGGTTAGGTTTCTTCCCATACCAAAGCTCATAGGATGTTTGTTTGGTATTTTTCCTTAAGTAAACTTGATTAATTATATGACAGGCAGTACGAATGGATTCTACCGAAAAATATTTAGGTAGGTTCTTCGCATGAATCATCACAAGGGACATTTCTTAAACAGTGAGATTTTTACACTCAGCAATTCCATTTTATTGAGGTTTCTTAGGGGCACTAAATTAATGTTTGTAATTATTATAGTCACAGTATTCGATGACACCTGATTCTATGAATTCTCCTCTTCCATGACTATGAATTCTATCTACTTTGGAATCCTTGTCATTTTCTATACGAATTAAGATTTTAAAAAACTTAAGGAAAGTTTCTTACTTCTGTTTAAAAAGGCAACCCAGGTAAATTGAGTGAAGTCATCAACCATAACTAAGATATAACTGTTGCCACAAAGACTAACAATACAAGAATAACCCATTAGGTCCATATGGATGAGTTCTAGATGTTTAGTGGATAAAACTTCTTTAAATTTTCTTGTGGGGAGCCTTAACTATTTGTCCTTCTTGACAAGGACCGTCTATGATGTTTGAAATTTATTTGATTTTAGGAAGACCTCTAATTATCTCTTGGGAGCACAATTTACTAAGACTATCATAATTAATGTGACCCAGCTATTATGACATATCTCATTGTCATCCATTATAGCAATGTTACAAACCTCTGTACTCAGATTGACTATGTAATAGTTATCTGGAGTACAGAGTCCTGAAATGATGAAATCATCTTTTTCATTTAAAATTTTTCAATTGTTCTTTAAAAAGGTGAGAGTATGGTTGGAGTCATAAAATTGTGATATACTTAGTAAATTGGCTTTAAGACCTTTTACCAAGAGAACATCCTAAAGAATGGGTAATCCTTCTTTATGGAATGTTCCTTTACCAATGATTTGGGTTGATACACCATCTCCAAACAAGACTTTTTCTCGGGAGAAGTTAGTGTAACACCCCACGAATTTGGAGACTGAGAAATTTAATTTTGGGAAAATTAAATTTAATTAAATTGGAGAATTTTAAAATTTGGGAATTTAAGTCCAAAAATAGAGGATGTTTTAAAGTATTTCGGATGATATTTTTGAGGGTACCATTGATCCCGGAAGGGTCGAGATAGTCAAAATGACTGTCATTGGGTCTTATTTCGGCTCCGGAATGTTTTTAAGTTGTTTTGACTTGAATTGCAGTCAACGAGTCATTTAAAGTGTGTATTAACATTTAAAATTGGGATTTTGTTTTAAAGGTTTATGAGGCTTACGGATGAAGCCATTTCTCATTTGAGAGAAAGAGAGAAAAAGCCCTAGAGGGAGAAAGAGAAGGGAAGAAGAGGAAAAGAAGAGAGAGAGGAAGAGAAGCTTGGGATTTTCGGCCCAACCGCAACATCGAGGATGATCCAACCTCTACAAATCTGAGGCAAGTGTTTAATCTTGCTAAATAGCTATTTGTGTATTTCATTTCATAAATTGTGGGGTAAAGAAATGGTTTTTGGGTATTAATGTCAAAACCTAGATTTTAGGTTTAATCTTGAAATCAATGATTAAATATGGATTTAATGACATAGAAATGGTTGGGATCAACTTTGGGTTGGTTAATGGGTTTAAAATCATGATTTGATGAAGGATTGGGGGTTGGAATGAGAAATTTAGGGTTTAGAATTCGTAGGTTTTGAAGAAATAGATGAAACCTTCAAAAATTGCAGGTCCGAATCGATTCGCCCCCTCAAGCGAATCGATTCGGTTTGGTAAAACTAGCAGGTCTGCATTGACCGAATCGATTCAGACCCCAAGCCGAATCGATTCGGCCTATTGCAGAAGCCCAGGTCTTTGGGCCTGAATCGATTCGCCTTGGAGGCCGAATCAATTTGCTAGACCGAATCGATTCGTAATAGGGCCGAATCGATTCGGAAACAGGGCATTTTGAGATTTTTCTCCATAGTGATTTCAAACACTTTTTGGTTGGGTTTATTGATTTGGGGGCTTTCTCTTAGGATGTAAAAGATTTATTCTTGGAGTTACATATGGATATTGGGGGAAAACTCTTTGAGGTTGGAATTTACCAATTATAGATAAAGGTATATAAATACCTATATATATATATGTTTGAGGTTGAGAACTCTTAGAGAGTGAGGGGTCTCCTATCCTTAGAAATATTTAGACTAAGGAATAAATGATAACCCGACAGGAGTAAGGATTCATAATACAATTGAACCATAAGTAAAAAATGGGAAACAACTTGGTGGTGTACTATCGACTAGGATAAGCGGTAGCGTAAATTCTAGTTAGGATAGTTTATACGCAATTATGGGGATATGGCCATTGAGATTTCCAATACTTGAAATGAGGTTGGAATAAATTGAGGTTTTTAGACAATTAAGTCATGTTTACGCCTATGGTTAGATAGTACTAATTATGTACTTTCACATTTAGAGGTGAAAGGTGTAGTGATGGATCTCTACACAAATTCTTGGGTGATAATCCTAATGTTGAATGTATATGTATAGATATAAACATATGGTTTTGGGAGACTACTCATCATAGGAAGATGATTGAAAATGTTTCAAGTATGGAATTATATTCACATATCAAGGTAAATTTAATGGAAATGGTAGTGACGGCTTGTATATCGAGAACTATGTATACTTATAGCCAGTTATATATATCTTATACATATGAACAAAAATTAGTTTATATATATATAGATAAGGATATGTGAATATGTGTTGTTATATATATATATATATATACATGTATGTATATAGATATATGGATATCTTCATATTGTGGTTATAATATACACGGTATGGATATTTAAACCGTATATGGGGGTTTATTATTTGATCCTATAATTGGATCATATGGATGTATATATATTGTGCATGTGAATAATACATATACTTAATTGGTTAAGCATACCCCGCTCATGCTATCATTGGGAAGTTGCGCGCGTAGTTCGTGAGCATCCTGGCTTATAATGCAGGGTGTGGATATTCCCCAGGTCATAGTCGTCCCTTGTGATTATTATACATATAGATATATATTTTTGGGATGAGACGTGGTGGGTATGTTCCGTCTCATTGCCGGTTGGAACTATGACCGCTTCCCGGGTCGTCGTGTGCGTGAGTTTACCACAAGATGGGTGTCGTTTAGTCCCACCAGGGTGGCCCCAGTATTGCTACGTGAGCCGGGCACTGGGAAGATGATAGCATTGATGCAGTTTATCGGCGATATATATATAGCCGGGTATATTATGTGCATGGCCTTGTACATCATATGTAGTATGTACACTTGGCTATTGGATTGATGATGATATGTATATACGGTTAGAAATATATACCTATATATATATATATATATATATATATATATATATATATATATATATATATATATATATATATATATATATATATATATATATTTATATATATATCCTATAGACGAAAGGATATGGACTTTTATGAAGTACATCTTAGATGATAATGGTGTACTAGACTGATGGGGGTTGATGTATCGCACATAAGGTATTATTTCGGTTACATTATCCCAAGGATATTATTGGAGGTTCTTTTATTTTATTTTATTGTTTTCTTTTTCTTTTCTTCTTTCTTCCTTTAGGACTTATAGTTAGTAGTAATGGTAGTATTAACTTGTATGTTGAGGATTATGGATCTCTAGGATCGACATTGCCCAGGAGTAGTGTAACGAGGTGGTTCCTTGTTTGGATTTCGCTTTGCGAGACACCTCACGCACGAAACGCAGTGCCATGTCGGGATTTGAGAGAAGTAATTCCATAGGTGGCATCACGGATCTCTGGTCTTGACCTTGTCAGGAGTAGTGTAACGGGGCGGTTCCTTGTTTGGATTTCGCTTTGCGAGACTCCCCACGCACGAAACGTAGTACAATTTTGGGATTAGAGAGAAGTCTTGCCAACATTTCATGTGCATAATATTAAGTATATTAATTCTTACATTTTTAGCATATATAGATATGTATATATATATTTATGTATATGTATAGGGGTAATGTTTTAGGAATTATGATAATTATAATTCATGAGATTATTAATCGGAATTCATTAAGCCTTTTATGGCATAATTGTTGTAATCATAATCTGATAGGATTAGAAATGGGTGGATCCTTAGATTATGACGGGAAGGTAGCTCTCGTGGATATAGGCTAGGCCTGATAAGTTAGGTTGTCCTAAAATTAATGGGGGTAATTTAACTAAAATTTGAGGACGCGAATAGGTGCGCGCCTTTAGATGAGAGGTGAGTTGGGGTTCCACGAGAGTGCGGTCTCACTTATTTATGAAATTAAGTACACCGGTATTTATTATGCACGGTTAACACTTGCTAAATATTTTACACATTCGGGGCTCTGACCCGTTTACTTCTCCCTCCTTCTTGTATATACATATATATTTCCACGGTTATCCTACTGCATGGATGCCGGATGACCTTCTATCCAGAGTCTCGGGAGCCGTGACAGGTGCGGACTGTTACGGGATGTTTCATGTAGCCGCTTCCTACTTCTTTAAATTCTAGGTAGGATTCATGTTGTATATCGGGTTTGTACCCAAGGGATATTTATATACATGTTTATATTTATTCCATTTCAGTCATTGTATTTGCTGTGATCCGACAGCTTATTCGGATCTACTTTTTGTAGTGCATACGGTTGTATTTAATTGTTTCATTTTATTTATTATAGTTCTTTCTTGCATCTCTCCTATTCATTAGTAGTTTCATAGTGTGGGGTTGTTGTATGTTGCAAGTTTTAAATTTTTATAACATCTCGCTTATATGATTTCGGGTAGTTAGTCCTATATTATATAGTAGCGTTAGTTGATGTTGAGACTGGACCATCTGGAATTCCCGATTTAATGTAGTATAGGGCTGGCCACCCGTTATTATTTTAAGCAGGGTGTTACAGTTAGTTTCTTTGAAAGTTTGTAATCATCCCCAGTCATTTGTTTGGAACATACAGAGTCTAAATACCATCCTGATACCGTGTGTTCAGGTTTAAAATCACTGATCACAATGTTTCATTTCAACTGGTGTAATAGATAATTTTTTCTGACCCAAATTTCCCAAGTTTTCAATTTACGCTTATTAGCTCGTATTTGATAAAAATTGCGAGCTTCTGTCTTGTCTTTAAAAGATTTTTGCATAGGTTTACGAGTATTATAGATAGTTTGAGCAATTGGTCTAGAAAAGAATCTAGGATTCCTTCTTGTTGATGATCTTTTAGTATTAGTCCTTCTCTATTTATTTCGATAGTTAGAATTCTTGTTTGGCTATCTAGGAAGGACATAATTATTTCGGCTTCTCCTATAATAGTTGAAGTTATGGTCAACAGGAGAGTTATAGACTGGATTATGTAAACGTTTGGAATAATAACTATCAAGGTAATATCCATAAACATCACAATAGGAGTAGTAAATATGGCACATAGAACTCACAACCTTAGGAAAATTATTATTCGAAGGCTTGTCTAGGTTTTGATCTCTAGTCTTGTTCCTAGGTGGCATGGGATGAAATCATGAATCAACTTTTCGAATAGGGGGGAAGACGTATTTATCCTTATGTTAAACATCATGCTTAGAGTTACATGATTCACCTATGTCTAACTTTTATTGTTTTGAGTCAAAATCATTTTTTAAATTTTGAAAATATGAACAAGTTTCAACAGGTCTTTTACCACCAAAGACAAACTTGATATGTTCAAAAGTTTTTGTTTGCTTGGAATTGTTGGGGTAAAAGCCTATTCCAGTTCTGTCATGAGAAGTGGTCATACTTTCAGTAACACAGTCTTCAAAACGTTTAGAGTTATTTTCAAATTTAGCAAACTTTTGAAGACTATTGATGTCTTTTCTTTTGTTTTTTCCAATTCTAAAAACGGTCCTTTGTATTTCTTTTCTAGAATTTCATTTGAGTCAGACAATTCTTTCAATTTTTGTTTAAAATGTATAGTTTCATTATCATGATTTTGATATTGATAAGTGTACTTTTCATCAAACTATTTGATCATATGACTTAGGCTTTCTATCTTCTGGGTAAGATCTTTGACAATCTTTTCAAGTCTAGTGCCTTTCTTGAGAGTTTTGGTGTACACTGTGTGAATGTCAGGAAGGTCTTCATTGTCGGAGTCACTAAGTGTGAAGTGTCCCCTAGTGGTTCATTTTTAGGACTCACACACCTATTGACATCAATAATAGAGGTTTCCCCCTGACTCACACACACTGCGTTTGAAGCATTATTAGCATTATTAAGTAAAAAAAGCAGAAAAACTAGTAGGAATAGCATCATTTAACATAGCATGATCAGGTTCCTTATCCTCAGTGTATATGATTTTAGCAAAGAAGGACATACAAGGGTCATAAGTGTTAGATGACTCAGGTTCATCATTTTCTCAGTCACTTGAGTCATCCCATGTCTTGCACAATTTAGCCCTAGTATTCTTGTTCTTAGTCAAATTAACTCTACAGTTACTGGGTAAGTGTCCTAAATTTCCACAAATGTAGCATTAAGTGTTCTTGAGGTCTCTGCTAGGTTTGTTGCCAATCTTTTCTCATGAGGCCTATTATTAGAGTTGTTTGAATAAGTAAGTTTTCCTTGTCTATTTGTAATTTTATTTCTGAACTTCACAATTTTCTTGAAATGTTTAGACATTAAGGAAATCTAGTTATCCAAGCTCTCTAAATTAGAGTCCTCATCATAATCTAATTCAATTTCAGGTAAATGACATTCAGGTTTAGTCAACTTAGATGTAAATACAATATTGGAAGCATATTGTTTCTTATGGGTCTAATTTAATTGCTTCTTAAACTCTACTTCCATTTCCACAGCTCTTAGCTTGTTACTAAGGAGTTTAGGGGTAAGGTTTTGATTGTCCATCTCCTCAATTGCATAACACTTATTATCAAATTTTTGTGTAAGTGACCTTAGAATCTTATAAACAATTTCTTTTCCATCATAGATAATCCCATCAGCATGCAGCTTAGTCACTATGTATGTCAACCTAATGTTGAAGTCATCTTGTACTGTTGGATTAACATTTAGGTTTTAGCAACTTTAACATGTGTGTCTTACATAATGATATCCTCTTAAATTCGTGCTCATTGATAGACATGAATATGGCATTTTTTCCTTTGCTATTGTTAAGGGAAGTCTTTTTCTCTTCTTTAGTGAATTCACTTAGTAACTTTCTAATCCTCACAGTACTTCCTTCAGTGACTAGTTTAGTAGGAAATGTTAAAACATTTTCAATAGCATCCCAGACATCATCTCCCAATGTCCCTTAGATGAAAGAAACCATCCTCACTTTCCAATAAGGGAAGTTGGTTCCATCAAAGAGAGGGGGCACGAACAGGTTACCTAATCTCTCAAATTTCTCATCCATTGTTTGTTTTGAGAAAACAATTTCTAAAACTCAAGATCTAAAGAATTTGAAAAACCAAAGATCTGATACAAATTGAAAAAGTACCACTTAAGTTGTTTAATTGAATATTAAATAGTCTAAATGTCTCCGAACAGTTTTTTGAAGAAACTATTTTCTTAAAACAAACAGTTAAGACAAGATGTGTAAAAAGAAACTCTGAACGAGATATTCATGCATTATGTAGCCAAGTTTTGAAAACCAAAACTAAAGTAGTTTTAAACCAACACGCTAATAAAAGGTAATGAGAGGAACATTAAATACTCAAGTGTAAAAAGATTTTTAAAGTGGTAAAATAGAGTAACAAATTACACCTCAAAACAAAAATCCATGGAGGTCTCTACACCTCAAAACAAAAATCCACTAAAATAGAGTAACAAATTACAAACTATTTAACAATATAAACATACAATCAGACCTAATCTATGTTCAGAAAAGTTGCCATCTCCTCTGGATTATTCTAACTTCTACCAAGGCTCTGATGTTGTAGATGTTCTCTCAGCTTTGTAACTCCACTCCTTTTAGCTTTATGTCGACTCTTAAAGTCAAAAATCTCTCCACCAACACATTTTAGTGTTGTAGCGTGAAAGTGTTGTGATGTGATGTGCCTAACCCATGAATCAACTCACACACACTTATTACAGACATAATGAGTATCAAATTACAAATAGATTTCTAATATGAAACAAAAATTTCTAAAATTAGTTTGATCAAAACTCCCAGACTTTTTGCTCTTTATATTTATCCGCAGATCAAGAGGGAATCTTGCTATATAAAAGAGCCAAGAACCTAAACACTTTATTTATTCGAAAATGTACAAATATTTCACAAAATGTGAAATGTATGAAAGTATAAATCCCCAATAAAGATCTCAGCTAGATCTAAGTCAGGATATTCTCAGAAACTGAAATCATAAAATATTTTGTTAGTTTAAGTTTTGAAATCAACGTACACTTTTTAAAAACACCAAACAATATAAAGCTTTCTCGAAAGAAGAAATCAAAATGAGTAATATCTACGTGATATATATCATAGAGTATCAAATCTCAACTTTCTATGAAAGAAAATGAGATTATAACTATGTGACTTAGATGGACAAGATATTAATAACTAGGAGGATGTATCTTCTCAAATCTCAAACTAACTCAGCACTCAGAATGGTTTTCTGGTGAAAATTTGGCCAGGGTTAGGTTATGGTTAAAGTGATCCAAAGATTATAAATGTGCATGTATGATTCCTATTTGAACAAGAGAATAAAAGGCTTTGGAAGGATAAAGAAAATCAACGATCAGGATAGAAAGTAAATGATCGAAGTAAATCTAATGGATGATGATGCACCACTTTTAAACACACTCTGATTGGTTTAAAGGTTTAAACCATGGATAGATTTAGAAGACATGTAGACCATTGGTAAAAATGATCTAACGGAGTAACTAAGATCTCAAATATGTGAGGTAAAGAAAACACAAATCTAACCATTATAATACAAACACGTGTAAGGCTAAGATTAACTATAAAATGCGTGTTTTAGATGTTGAAAGAATTCAATTTTCCCCCACAATATTATCTAGTGCTTTCAGATTCTACCCAAGATAAATTTTAGGCACTTTTGAAAATTACAAAGCAGCCCCAAAACTTTATAAAATCCAATTTTAAACATTTAAAAATTATTATAAAAATTCAAAAACTTATTTCAAATATCCCAAAAATTGTAGAAAATTATAATGGGATTTATCTCACACATATCAATATTATGAATAATGCAACACATAAATGAAATTCTAGGTGAATGTGTTGGTGTTATAACTTTTGGAAATTTAGAGTAATTCAAATGTAGAGTCTGAAGGCTTTTTGGTAGACTAGGATATGACTCAATTTTGTCACTATTTCCAAACTAAATGAGCACCATATAATATAGAATCAAGTGAGTCAAAGATATAGGGTGCTTCATGATGATTGTACTTGGCATCCCAAAGCGAGTGATGGTGTTCTTCCATATGAACCTCCTCATGTCAGAGTCTTGGATGTTTCCTAGTGGTTTAGCCTCTACCCATTTGGTAAAGTAATCGCTGCCAACCAATGGATACTTGCAATTTCTAGATACGGTGGTCAAAGGACCTACAATTTCCAATCCCCACAAGGCAAACGACCATGGGCTGGTTAATGACATAAGGTTGATAGTTGGTTGGTGGACTATAGGGTAGTGCCTATGGAACTTCTCATATTTGCGAACATAGACTCCAGCATCCTTCTACATGTATGGCCACCAATATCCTTCCTTGATCGCTCGAAAAGCTAAGGATCTTCCTGTAAAACCCCGACCATGCCCGGGGAGAGCGGAGTGACGTGCCACTATCGATCAAACTAATCAAATCCATCAATCCACAAGGTATAGAGAATGTAAATGAATCCCACAATATAATATAAGGGATTGATTCTATTTTTATCTTATGGACTGATTTATTTATGTCTCATATCTGTCTCATGCTAAGAATGGTATTTATTTAGTTCACGTTTTGCTTAGTTCCGTGGCAGTGGATGGCCACCCCACCTGTCAGATTGCACTGGGTGTGACAGTACCATGGGATGACCAACAATATTTATTTGATACTATTGGCGATACATTTAAATTACAAAATATCACAATAATAAATTTATCGTTATGCCATTGGAATGGGTACACCCTAGTATACACACACACACACACACACACACCCCTATAGATTAATTGAGATTAATTAGTTAGTCTAATGATGTAGGCAACCATTTATGAACACAATGCTATGTGAATGCCGTATACATGGCTATGTGAATGCATGATACATTTTTACGTTGCTTTTGTGGTAGTATATCTCAGGTATTGTGGGAAACGAGAGTACAAGTACAAATAATTAATTGCGGTACATGAGTTTTGTTAGAGTGCATCATCATCATCATCCTTGCCTTAATCCCATCACATGGGGTCAGCAATATGGATTCTCATTCTCCATTATAATCGATTATAATAAATATTATCATTCAAGTTTAATACTTGAATATCTCTCCTAACAAATCACCTCCCATGATATCTTAGGGCGACCCCTTTCTCTTTTACCCTCTATTTTTAATAATCTTCCTCCTGTTTTAGGTTAATCTATTGGTCTACGTAACACATGTCCGTGACATCTAATTCTAATTTCTCTTAATTTATTTCTAATGGGATCTACTCCTAACTTTTGTCTCACATAATATTTTTTAATATTGTCATTTCTAGTAATTCCCGTTATCCATCGGAGCATCCTGATCTCACTATAATGAAGACTTTGTTCATGTTTTTTCTTTAATGCCTAACACTTAGCTCCATATAGGGTTGATGGACTAACACTTGTTCTATAAAATTTTCATTTCAATTTATTAGTTATCATATTATCACATTACACCTCACTTGCTTGTCTCCATTTCATCCAACCAGTCTATATTCTACTCGTAATATCTTCATCAATATCCCGATTACTTTATCACTGAACCTAAATAACGAAATTTATTAGTTTGGTTTACCACTTTTTCTTCAATATTTAATATCATGCTATCAGACGCCTCATTATTAAATTTACATTCCATAAATTCAGTTTTATTTCCACTGATTTTTTGTCCCTTAGATTCTAGGGCATTTCTCTAATTATCTACCCTCATTACTAAGGCCTCATTTGAAGTGTCAACTAAAACTATATCATCTACAAACAACACCATGGGACATCTTTTTGAATGTTTCTAGTAATCTCATCAAGCACTAGGAAAATAAATACGGACTTAGGGCCGATCCTTGATGTATACCCACTTTCATTATAAAATCATTAGTTTCTCCACAAATAGATCTTACTCTAGTCTTTGTGTTTTCATACATATATTCAATAACATTAATATAACTCAGAGGTATTCTTTTATCCCACCATATTATATCCCTAGGTACTCTATCATATGCCTTTTCTTAGTCTATAAAGACCATATGTAATTTTTTATTCTTACTTCTACATTTCTCCATTAATTGCCTTAACGAGTAAATAGCTTTAGTGGTGGATCGTCCTGGCATAAATCCAAATTTATTTTCCAAAATAGTTGACTCATTTCTTACCCTTTGTTCAATAACCTTCTCCCATAATTTTTGTAGTGTGATTCATTAATTCGATTCCTCTATAATTATCGCAGTTTTGTATATCCCCTTTATTTATACAAATGTATTATGGTGCTTTTTCTCTACTCATCCAGAATACTTCCTTCCTTTAAAAGTTTATTAAATAAACATGTTAACCATTCTACCCCATACTTCTAAGGGTGTTAGATTGCATAAGGTGTTAATTAAAATTATGATTATTAGTCTTTTACAGAGGAGGACTTTGGTTAATATGCATGTAGTATTGCATTTATTTTAGGGGTGATGTACTTCAGATATGTGAGTTCCGATGGTATTACATACTTTAAATTAACTTTATTATTACATATTAATTTACATAAGTTAATTCTTGCAACTCTAGGGTACTGACTCAAATTATAAATATTTTCTCCCCCCAGGTTTATTCAGACAAAACAATGACTACTTTTGTTCATTTGATTCTAAGATAGATTGTTATTTCCATTCCAATCTTTTATTTTAATATTTAATGGGCATAAGCCTGGAGTTTATTTTTATTCAGTCAGTTCTGACAGTCATGCTTGTGTTGGGATTTTATTTATTTAAATGTTGATGTGGGATATATTATTTCTTTTTTATTAATTTAACTTAGTTTTATTAAGCATGCGGTTTCAAAATATAAATGTTTTATTATGGTTTGATTCCGAAAATGATATAAATTGACAGACAAGCCCATCCCCGTTGTATCATGCCTGGACAAGCATTACGTGGAAAATGGGGGTTATTAAATATAGTGGATCTAAACACTAATTAATACATTTTTTACGCCTTTAGAAGCGTACCAACTGAGAAGAACTTTTGTTTTGGAATAAGGGCTTAAGAGAACAAACATAATGAAATCGGTAAAACGGAGTCAAAAGCCGAAAGAATGGCTACTTAAAGTTCCCGGGAATGGAAAACATAGACAAACATCCATTTATTTGTTTATACTTCTTAATTTTAACACCACGAGAAATTGGAGGTGCCACTGTGCCTAAAATTAAACTAAAATCCTAACCAATCCAAAATGGGCATCAATATTTCGCAAAAATAAAAACGACAGGTGATCAAAGTACATAATGTCCAATCCAATATTTACACAGCAATGTAAAATGTCTCCTTACAAAAAGGCTAGGTAAAATACACCTCAAAAATTACAATTTTAATTTCACTCAAAATAACGCTAAGATCTAAAATATTTATAATGCTAGACTATACAAAATGATATTTTGAAAATCTTGTGCTCTTATTGTCCTTCATAAATCAGTGACGTCCAAACCCAAGCTTACATGCCACTAAAAAGGGAACGAAAAAGTACACAATATGACAAGAATAGATGATCAATACAATAATAGTGAAAAAAATGAAATAATACAAAATTGTATACAAGTCAAATGCGACACCCGAGCATTGTACTAATTTATATCTCAATAACACATCTATAGGTCACCAGGTCTCTCCTCACCTCCCCTTGGAATCTCAAATCCTCATTCTGGCTACTGTACTTTTGGACGTTTGGTGGGTAATCACTGTCAGTCTCATATTAAAATATTAAGAAACCGTGCCCTGATAAACAAATACACCATATCTCAATCGAATAACACATAGGATTCCAATGAATACAACAACATTTGAAGAAGAATACAAATAACTGAGAAATAAGAAATTAATATCGGGAGATTTGGAGGAGTATATTGTGTAAATCCTGCACCTTAAAATTATCACTTGAAAACTCATAAAATTATTCATTGGAATTATGATTACACGGTTGCATTCATCTTGCGAAAATAGTGAAGAGAACTCCTTGGTTGTTCTTGAGAAAAGTTGATTTAGATCTTTAAAACTTATGTTGAAAGTTACGTTTAATGGGGTTTAGGTTTTGTAGATGAGATGAGATAATAATTTGGGAGGCTACTTCTTTCTGAGAAGGGTTAAAAATGTTTTAAAAAATCCAAATATGTTCTTTATATGAAGGATTTAAATAAATATTCCTGACCAATCAAAAACACAAACACAAAAAACACATTACGGACGATCGGACGTCATAATTGGCTGAAATTATGATATGTTGTAGCTGATGGAGAGCGAAGCTGCTGTAAAAAAATTGGCTCGATTAGATGGCCAATTTGTTTTATCCTCCCTCGATTTATATAAAAAGTTATAATTTCTAAATTTAAAATTTCGATTCAAATTAAACTTAAAGCCTTATTTTCATATATAATACCGAACAGTTTTACTAGCAAAATGAAGTAGATTCAAAAAAAAAAAATTCTAAATTTTTTTTATTTATCATAAAAAAAATTACGGATCAAAAATCATGGGGTGTTACATACTCCTCCACTAATAAAGGAATTTCATCATCTAAATTCGATGAAGCGTATATGTCAAATGCAAAGTCGCGTAAATAAAATAAGGCTTACATAAGCCTACCCGTAGAACGCTACGATTGGGCGCCCATACACCCAATCCACACAATATATCCCATAAATAAAGATACAATATATATATCCTAACTATATATATACACATAACTATAAAAATAACGGTGTACCGTGCTCTCTCACGAATCACCATTCAATTCAATCTCCAAAACATATCGCAATCTTAAATCCTCAAATCAAATCACATCACTGCATCAATACTAGATACACCCAAAATTTATAGTAACGATCTGCCAAATGAATATCGTTTTAAAAATCAATTCTAAGGATCCTCACATAATGATTACTATTTCTAACCTCATTGCCTACAATGTCCTTAACACAAAACACCCTATCTCCAAGAAACACAACTAACACGCATGCTAGACTTAATACCTTTGAGAGTACGAATCAACAATGGGGATCAAAGATCGATAACGCAGAAACTAAATAAACTCATAACCTATGAGACCTAAGACCATGATCTGATACCATTTGTAACACCTCGAAAAATTTCAGGGGTCACTATGCCTAAAATTAAACTAAAATCCTCAATAATAGATATAGAGTATCTATATTACACAAAAATAAAAATTATAGGTCATTAAAATTCATAATGTCCATTCCATTATTTACCAGTCAATCTAAAATGTCTCCTAACAACAAGGCTAGGTAAAATACACCTCCAAAATTATATTTTTAATTTCACTTAAAATAACGCTAAGATCCCAAATATTTACAATGCTAATTTGTACAAAATGATATTCTAAAAATTTGTGCTCTTAATGTGGTTCATAAATCAGTAACATCCAAATCCACACTTACCTACCACTAAAAAAGGAATGGGGAATTACACAATATGACAAGAATAGATGCTCAATATAATAACGGTGAAAAACATCAACAATACAAAACTGTATATGAGACAAATGCGACACCCGATCATTGTACCAATTTATTTCTCAATAACACATCAACAGGTCACCGGGCCTCACCTCACCTCACCAAGGCTTCTAAATGCCTCATTCTGGATATTGGACTTATGAACTTTTGGCGGGTAACCATTCTTAGTGCCATATTAAAATGTCAAGGACTTATGCCCAGATAAACAAATACACCATATCTCAATCGAATAACACATATTATTCCAATGAATACAACAACATTTCAATAAGAATACAAATAACTGAGAAATAAGAAATCACTCTCAAGAGATTTGGAGGAGTATATTGTGTAAATTTCGTACCATAAAATTATCACTTGAAAACTCATAAAACTCTTCTTTGGAATTGTTATTACACTGTTACGTTCCTCTTGCGAAAACAATACAGACACCTCCTTGGTTGTTATTGTGAAAAATTCATTTAGATCTTCAAATCATAGGTTGAAAGTAGTGTTTAATGGGATTTAGGTTTTGTAGATGAGAGGAGATAATAGTCTTGGAGGTTATTGCTAGTTGAGAAGGGTTCAAAGTGTGTTAAAAAGTCTAAACACATTAATTATATAAAGGATTTAGATAAATAGTCCTAATCAAACATAAACACTAAAAAAAATTACGGACGATCAACCCATTGAAATTGGCTGAAATTTTGATATGATGTAGTTGATGGCGAGACACGGCTCCTGTAAAACATTCATCTCGATCGGACTGTCACATTATAAAAACTAACATTTTTACATACCAAAATGAAATAGATTTCAAAAAATTATTTTTCAAAATTTTTAATTTAACAAAGATTTTTATGGCCAAAAAATCGCGGGGTGTTACAAACTCCCCTACTAATATATGAATTTTGTCCTCAAAATTCGACGTAGCATAAACATTAAACGTAAAGATGGGAAAATAAAATAAGGCTTACATATGCCTTCCTATAGAATTCTATGACCGGGTGCTAATACCCCCAATCCTACATTCATAGACCCCACGAACAAAGATACAATATATATCCTAACTATTTATATACACATAACCATGAAAATAATGATGTAGCATTCTCTCTAATGAATCACCATTAGATTCTATCTCCAAAAGACATCGCAAGATTAAATCCTCAAATAAAAACACACCACTGCATCGATACTAGATATACCCAAAAGTTATCCTAATGATTTCACAAATGAATATCGTTTTCAAAATTATTAACGATTTACCAAATGAATATCGTTTTCAAAATCGACTATACGGATCCCCATATCAATACTACTATTTCTTAATTTAATTCCTACAATGTACTTAATACAAAACTCCCTATATCCAAGAAACACAACTAACATGTATGCAAGACCCAATATAACACCCCGAGAAATATGATGCATGACTGTGCTAAAAATTAAACTAAAATCCTCAACAATCGATATAGAGCATCGGTATTCCACAAAAATAAACATGAGAGGTCATCAAAATCTATAAAGTACAAATCAAAATTTACACGTCAATCTAAAATGTCTCCTGACAACAAGGCTAGGTAAAATACACCTCCAAAATTACAATTTTAATTTCATTCCAAATAACTCTAACATCCCAACTATTTACAGTTACAAAATAATATTCTGAAAATGTTGTGCTCTTAATATCCATCATAAATTAGTAACATCCAAATTCACACTTACCTACCACTAAAAAAGGAATGGGAAAGTACGCAATATGATAAGAATATATGCTCAATACAACAACGGTGAAAAACATCAACAATACAAACTTGTATATGAGTCAAATGCGACATCTAAGCATTGTACATATTTGTTTCTCAATAACACATCAATAGGTCACCGGGACTGACCTCACCTCACCAATACTTCTCAGAGCCTCGTTATGGCTATTGGACTTTTGGCAGGTAACCATTCTCAGTGCATATTAAAATTTCAAGGCACCATGCCCATATAAACAAATACACCATATTTCAATCGAATAACACATAGGATTCCAACGAATACCACAACATTTCAAGAATAATACAAATAACTTAGAAACAAGAAAATATTCTCGAGAGATTTAGAGGAGCATATCGTGGAAATCCTCAGAATTTTGATTACACTGTTGCATTCCTCTCACACAAAAAATGACACCTCCTTGGTTGTTCTTGAGAGAACTTGATTTACATCTTCTAAACTTATGTTGAAAGTTTTCTTTAATGGGGTTTAAGTTTTGTAGATGAGAGGAGATCATAATTAGGGAGGCTACTTCTTTTTGAGAAAGGTTAAGAGTGTTTTAAAAAGTCTAAACTCGTCCATTATATAAAGGATTCAAAGAAAGAGTCCTAATCACATACAAGCACTAAAAAAACAATGGAAGATCAAAGTGTCGAAATTGGGAGATTTTTTTATATTTTTTAGCTGATGGTGAGACAAAGCTTCGGTAAAAAGTTCAGGTCGATCAGTAAGTCAAATTTTTTTTGGTCCTCAATAGGCCAGACCCTACTCGATTTATATAAAAAGTTTTAATTTCTAAATTTTAAATCCCAATTCAAATTTTGTTTAAAACCTTATTTTTGTATATAAAACCAATATATTTACATAACAAAATTAAATAGATTCCCAAAATTATTTTTTCAAAATTTTAATTTAACAAAGATTTTTATGGCTCAAAACTCATGGGGTGATACATCAATGTTCGTTTTTTCCTCAACTATTATATGAATTTTTGCATTTCCAATCTAGTTGGCATGATACCGAAATACGTGGAAGGATTGTTTCATTCCTTTTCTCTAGTCATCACTGTCTAGCCATCTGATGTGGCATATATTCACCGCATGATGTTTTTTCTGGGAAATATTTTAAGCAGTTACTAAAAAATTATCCCCAAAAAAGAATCATGGGTAATCCATATCAAATTGAAAAATGCTAACTACATTTCTGCATGTACAAATCCTTATAGAAATTCTCAAGATGATTTAGCATCCACGCCAGATTCAGTGTCTACTTAAAATTCCCACTGCAGTGTTTTTTCCTTTTCTCCATTACTAAAATAGAAAACTATTTTGACGGAAAGAACCATTAGAAATGGTCTAAATAATAATATATTTATTCTCAAATGTATATTCTCCATTTCAAGTTTCATGTTTCTCTCCATTAGTTCCTCTGAATTAACTGTTCCTAGTTGTCCCCTTAATTTCATTATTTTACCTTTCTAAGAAAAGATCTTAATTTCAAAAGAGTGAACAATTCTCTTCTACTTAGAAAGCCACGTACCATCTCATATCAGTTCTAACAACCACACCATTCGTCATCACCTTAATAAGTACCCAAAAGTGTTTAATTTATACCTCAAATAGACGCATTTTAATTGCTACTTCATGGAAAAATTGACCTTATACGAATATTTTTTTCCTTATATGACACCCCGCCTATTAAAATACCAGATGGCTAGACCTTTATCAAAACAAAACATTGGTCTCATCTAGCTCATTCGTACTAATTTTTAAAGTTACTAACCACATAGTAATTAAATAGACTCGTGCCAAATTTTATCTCACATTAATTAACAATATGCGGAAATCGGTAATAATTAAACCACTCACATAAACTGATAACATAATCAATCACAGATACATAATATGAATTAATAAGACCAAATCAATTATCGGTTCAAGAATAAAATCCCATAATAAAATGAAATTATAGACTAGATACACAAAGTCTAAACCATAAACTGGAAATACTGAAATAGTTGAAGGGTGACATGCCCAAATGAGTAATGAAGTAAAGTCCCTACACTAGGAATAAATGAATGAGGCATTTACAGCACAGTCCTGTAACTTCCACATAAGTTGAAGCTATGCATCCCTGGATAGAATCCTCAAGTTGGGTATCCCCGTATCTTAACACCTAAATTTTTTGGGAAAATATTTTGATATGGGTCAGAGCCCAAGTAAAACATTTGAAAATATTTAGCAAGCAATTAAAATGCAACAATTTAAATATGCATGAACATTTTTCAGATTTAAGTTCGTGTCCCACTCTCTTGAGATATATCTCACCCCTTAAGTAATGTGCACACCTAGCACTTGCCTGCTAACCCACCTAATTATGCTACCCCACCTAACTAACCTTGAAACACCATTCCTATCGGACTACTCCAACCCAAATATTCCTTACTTCGATTTATAAGTTATATACTCATTAACTTATTTAATCCTCTTAACTTTGATTACCTATATGACTTTCACACTAGTTAGCTATGAAGTACTAATAAATTATATAACATTCATTCGCACTAGTTATATCTGAAATACAGTTTCACTTTATGTATTTATCCCGTATATAAAATTATTCACTCAGATTATATACGTACTAGTTTACTTCAACATTCTCACACATGTCGCGTATAATAACCATCATTCTCAAGTAATAACTCACCGAATGCTTTCTCTATAATGTTAGCACCCCAGGTATACTTGATCATACCTAGATACCATAAGACGGTTAACTCACACCAAATTAGGCTATAAAATGTAAGCGTAGTGGAGGTGGTCATAGTTCCCTAAGAGTAAGACCGAATCATACCAAAAATGTCTCACCTAAAAAAGAATAGACAAATAAACACCGTATTCTATGACCCAGGGACTATACTCTCCCTGCATTCACTAGCCATGGGGATTCCCCCACCTCATGCAACTTCCTATGATATCACTAGAGGGGTATGTATTCACATATATATCTAATACCGATATTTATAAAGCACACAAGTATATATATACTTTCACACTATCCGTATATATATAAACAAAATATAGTTCGGCTAACCCAAGCCTTACTAACATACCCCTGGACCGTAATACTCGATTTTTTTATCCTCGACTCTAAATTAATTTAATTTCACATCCATTAAATAATCTAAAGTAGCTCCACTTACTAATATACTCGGACTCACCCAACCGTCCCGTAATTAAACATTTATGAATTTGTTTCACTCAATTCATTATCTATGTTCCTCCTTTTTCTCACCTTTATAGGGTCATATGCATCCACCTATTACCTAAGTAAAATAACCCTGGTCATCCATACCCGAATTGAATTTTTGACTAAAGACTTCGATCTTGGACACCCTTTCACAGAAAATTCAAAACTAATTAAAATAAATCAGAAAAATACAAAATTGGTGGTCACGCATTTGTAACAAAAATATCTATCACCTTGTCCAAAACATGGCGTCATTTGAATTGGATATCAACCTCATTCAAATGAGTTTCTGTCAATACCAGAACTGGTCCTCTTGTCCGAAAATCGTTTTCTAAAATTTTATCCCTCAAACCTTCATGGATTCAACCCAAATTTCAACCTAATTGAGACTCCATGTTTATTACATCCATGAGGAGGTTCAAACAAAAATATATATCATCAATTGCCACTTATTCCCATTAAAACTTCTACGGCTCACGAATTGGTTTTATCTCAGAATTTCTTAAATCTCAAATTGAATTCGATTGAGTAATCTGAATTCAACAACAGATGCTATTAGTTTTCGATTCTAAATCATATTCTAACATCATATAATAATATTCTCACATTAATTAAACATAAATTTAACCTTTAATGCTTAAATCCTCCGAAATCCAAATTTCACATGTGTCACCCATTCCAAAATGAATTTATCAACACATACTATAATTTGAACATGTAATTCTTCTACTTAAATCAAAAGAAGGTTTAATTACTTGCCTTAAAGGATTCATAGGGTCTAATTCCATGAAAAATATGATGAACCTGACAAAGCACACCTAAATCCTCTTTGAATTTGGTCTCTAAAGCCCTCTATTTTTCTTCCTTATCTATTCTCTTAATTTCTTGGGTTTTCTAATTGAGCTATGGTTGCCTCTAAATCCAACACTTAGGTTTAAAACTGTTAATCCCGTAATTAAGCTAATGGGATTAACGTTTAAAACTGTTAATCCCATAATTAGCTTAATTAGGTGACCCGAACACCCCCGTGTGGGCCTAATTATGTCTAAAAAGGCCCTGGTACCAGATTATTACCCAAGGGTACACCATTCCGACTATTTCTACCCATCCGGAATCAACCATTATCTTGAAATTGCCATCTGAGTCACTATACAATAAATTCATATGTCGACCCCAAGCAGTCCATGTCGAATCCTGATTGAGATAAAATATCACCACGTCACTATCACTTACTATGACATAAAATTAATAACTTTCTATTCACTTAGCAATTATATTACATATATATTGACCACTATCTCTCTGATTAATATTTTAATTAGCACGTAGTAATTAATTCAATTAGATTGTGGCACATGTGTAGTTTTCAGTACCCGAATTAATTAAATATAAATGCTCAAGACTACGGGATGTTACATACTTCCCTGCTTACAAAGGAATTTCACCCTCGAAATTAGGACGTACCTACGGTGACTAACTATGGATAATGCTCTCGCATATCCTCCTCCTGCTCCCACATCGACTCATCGACATTGTGGTGCCCCCACTTGACTCGAACGAAAGGTACCAACTTAGATCACATCTTACGCTCACTACGATCAAGTATCGCCACTGGTCTATCCTCATAAGAGATATTTGGGAGTAAGTTGATTTCCTCTACTGTAATGTGCAAAAAGGCCATCTCGCTTCTCCGGTATCTCTTCAGTGATGACGCGTAAAAGACATCGTGAATTCTCTACAAATGCTCGGGTAGGCCCAGCCTATACGCAACTGGTCCCACCCTCTCAATCATCAGAAAGGGTCCCACATACCTCGATGCTAACTTCCATCCGTTGTCGAACCTCATGACCACCTTCAAAGGTATGTACTCGCGACAGTTCTTGACCACTGATGTCAGACTTCTAAACTTTAACTTACGGTGATGTAACTCTCACTACGTTCCTGAAATGCACGAAACTCACGTAGATTAACTCAATCCTCACTGAATGACCATAACCCATATGGAATCCTAGAAGCTTATTACCCCCCACTCCTAACCAAATGAAACACGGGTGATAAAATTTCAGTATGATGCCTCAGCAAGAGTCGTAAAGATAAAAAAAAAATTGCACAAGTTATCATGCATAGCTTTACCAATGGTAATTAATACTCCAAATTACCCACGAATCCAAAATTTTCATTTCTCACATTTTTTAAGATCCTAGTCACCTCGTGTCTATCGATCGGTATATAGGTGACATGTCTATAACAAAATGTAACTTCGTCCCCATCACCTGCTCACACTATATATCAGATATGGAACTGAAGGGTCTCATCCTAATTCATAACAATACTGGATGACACCTTAATTCGACTCACTTCTTCTTTCAAATGAAATGTTGGACATACTACCCGATATTATAATCTACCCAAATTAATTTTTAAAAAAATCGATTTTGGTCAATTCATCCTATAAACTCGAAGGAACTCCTAACCTCTCTGTATATCAATCCTGTCACTGGAACCATCAATCTATTACAAATATCCTGGTTGGTAACCTCGGACCAATACTTTACCATCGACAAATGGTGCACTTGGAGTCAACTTCACTGTATCTTAACACCAACGCCCATGCGTAACGTATCACATCGCGTGGAACATTTTACTCCCCCTTTTTTAGGATATACTGAACTCATTGACCTTGCGTTTGCTCCCAATTATGTGCATTCCTTAGGAACTTTTTTCCTTGTTGTAGTCAACATCTTATTTTTGTGTAACCCACACTAGGCATTTAACTAAGTGAGAGTTTTCTCCACTTTCCTAAAATTGTGGGTTTCTTCCTTGTCCAGGGATATCTTTTTACATGTGTTCTTCCACCGTTTTTCAACTCCCCTGGGGTGTGATAATTCTCCTTGATATACACATAATCGGACTAACTTATATTATCAACAATGTTCATCCCATCTTATCATTCCACCTATGTCTCCAAATGCCCCACTGATGTATATTCAAAATTCTTGTGATCACCTCCCCTTAATTTGGACGATATTGGAAGCGAAACTAACCAGGCAACCCATACACCCTATAACCCATGCATATTTATAATAACATCACAAACGTCACATACGTAACATATTTATCTCAAGATTGACCCCCGCATTCTCGGTGTCGCTATATCATATGGGTATTCACGATAACCCTACAAATCCAAATTTAATTTCTTGATAATTCCCCACCCATGAACTCGTGGTGCAAAAGTTTTCGCAGTGCTTCCTACACAGCACTACCCGGATCCATTAGCCCTATATTTTTAAGAGTTCTCATCTTAAAGTGTTTCCTCTACACTTTCAATAATTAACACTTATAACCGATGCAGTAGAATCCAACAATGTCACACCACTCCCAACGTTTATTAAGTTCCATACATCTAACATCTCGTAATAAAGCTCAAATGAACTTTCCATAATGCACTATTCCCTAGCATTGTCGATCATCGAAATCCATGGGTCCAAAGAACATAACTAAGATATCAGAAATCCTATCTCTTGATACATAAATCAAATCGGCATTGCCCATTTATCTCAAGGTATCACATGATATGGTGCTCTCACTATCATTAAGTTCTCAACCCGTAAACAACAATGAGCTAAATCTCTTCGCTTAATGGTAAACCCGATATACCTTGTATCATATCAGTAAAAGTCCCCACGCACTGGGATCAAATGTAACGATACAACTATACTCACCGAAGACTATGATATAATACATTACATATGCAGGATCGACCCTCTTTCGGGAGATACCTCGCAAAACAAAATATCTCACCCAGGCATAACGACCATGATAGTCTCACCATGCAATATACTACCGCTAAAACCTTCAGTGTCCATTAACTACACAAGATAATAATATGCTCTTGCTGTCCACACCTACTCCCCTGAAGATGGAGCAAAAGAAAGCCCCACACAATTAACTATGAATATATACACACTATAATAATATTAGCGATACCTCTAACAAACCTATTGCACATGTGAATCTAGTACTACTAAATTATTGTGACTCACTTGTGGCACACAAAATAAATCCCAATCACCTCGGGATAAAACTCACACTTTTCATTGCCTATATCACTAGAGGTTAAAATGGTTCCTTGACATAACATCCTCATCCCATGCGAGTTAAAAACTTTTTTAAATGTTGCCCCCACTGGGCATCCCATTCCTATCCCCTAATTCGTTGCGGAAGAGATCCATACATGTGTTCCTACTCTTTACACATAAGAAACCTCTATGTGTCATTCCCCTTTATTTGGCCCCACTGGCCATGTCGGGATTGTCCTTCTCGTGAACCTAGTAGTCTTGACCCTAATTCCCCATTGTCCCTTTGGCTTCGCTAGACCTGTGGGACTCGCTGCTAGCCTTGATTGGCCTAACTGAATCCACGATCACCTGGTAGGAATTTTTAGCGATCTCAATCATTACAAAGGGTTGTTCTACTGGGTATTCCCTCCTGTGGTGCCGCACAATATCCATTACATCCATTCTTTCCCTTCAATTAGTTTCTCCAACTCTCTTGACACCCTTGTCATGAAATCGTTAATATTAAATTATAAATATACAACATTGACGACAACGGTGCCAGTATATCTAGGTGGTTTTCCCCGTACATGCTTGTATATTCTACCCTTGAGTCCATTATTAACCTATGAACCTTTTTAATTATCCGTATAGACCTCTTCGGATAGGAAGTTCGCTAAACACGTCAACTTTCCTCATGACCAACCACTATACGACCCTTTTTAAACAAGTATTGAAATCATATTTTCCTCTTTGTTTAAACAGTTGATGAGAGGATTTGTGGTAAAACCACACTCCAAATTACTTTTTATTCATAGTATCTCTCCATGGTTGTGGGGACTGAATCCTATCATTACAACACCACTCCTATGAGCAAAATTTCGCCCGAAATTTAATCTTGTGTGTCACTGCACTTCACCCTACCCAATTGCCTTTGGATTATCTCCTTACAATGACCCATCACACTCCTTGTCTTCCCTGGATCCTTATAGATGTCTCTTCGAAAGAGTTCTTCTGACTCATCGCCCTTTAACGACTACGCTGGGTGAGTCTTAATTTGAACCACCTCTTTTTACAGTAGTGCTTAGTAAATTATGACACCCTGGGGATTATCCCAACGTCATCTGCCTAAACAATAATCATGGTGAATTATATCATAGTCACTGTTCCTAGAATATTCCATGGCTTCTGCTGAGCCGCTCCCCCTGCAGTCCTTTGAAAGGCCCTCGTTGGTCATCCAAAATGTTCAGTGTACGAAGCCCAATCGAAATCGTATATGAATCGAATCAACTATACTTTATAGTAGGAGAACGCAAGTACCATACATAAAGGAATACAACAAACCTATCGGAAGGCTCTATATCAAAGAACGCTACGCAGAAACGTAAAAAAATAACACAAATCCTATAGACAGTAGAACCTGATACTCCGATACCATTTGTGACACCCCACCTAATAAAATACTAGGTGGCCAACCCTTTATAAAAATAAAACATTGGTCTCATACGGCTCATTCTTAGCATCACTGTCGAAAATATTTTTAAAGTTACTAACAACCTAGTAATTAAATAGACTAGTGCCAAATCTTATCTTCCATTAATTAACAGCATGCAAAAATCAGTAATAATTACACCATTCACACAAATTGATAACTGAATCCAAAACATATGCATAGTATGAATATAGAAGACCTAATCAAATATGAGTTTAACAATAAGAATAATAAACAGGATACACAAATCTAAACCATAAACTGAAAATACTGAAATAGTCTGAAGGGTGACATGCCCAAATGAGTACTGAAATAAAGTCCCTACACTAGGACTAAATGAATGAGGCATATATAGAAAATTCTTGCAACTTTCGCACAAGCTGCAGCTACGCATCCCAGGATAGAATCCTCAAGTTGGGCGTCCTTGTGGCTAGACACCTAAAATGTTTTGGAATTCTTTTTAATATGGGTCAGAGACCAAGTAAAACATTTTGAAAATATTTAGCAAATAATTAAATGCAACAATTTAAATATGCATGGACATTTTACATATTTAAGCTGGTGTCGCACTCTCTTGAGAAATAACTCACCCCTCAACTAATGTGCACACCTAGCGCTTGCCAGCTAACCCACCTAGTTTTGCTACCTAACCTAACTAGCATTGGAACACTATTCCCATCTCATTACTCTAACCCGAATATTGCTTACTTTGATTTATAAGTTATCTACTCATTAATTTATTTAATCCTTTTAATTTTGATTACTTATATATTATCCAATCGACCCGTAATTAAACATATATCAATTTATTTCACTCAATTCATTATTTAGATTCCTCCTTTTTTCACCTTTCTAGGATCATATGCACACACCTATAATCCCTAGGTAAAATAATCCCATGCATCCTTACCCGGATTTGATTTCTGACTAAATATTTTGATTTCAGACACCCTTTCGTATAAAATTCATAACCAATTAAAAAAAATAAAAAACAAAATTGGCGGCCACGCGTTCGTAATGAAAATATCTATCGCCATGTCCAAAACCTAGGACTGTTTCAACGATATATCAACCTCGTTCGAATGAGATACTAATATCCTTTCAATGACAACCGGAAATCATTCGAACGAGTTTCTGTCGATACCAGAATAGGTCCTCTTCTCCAACAATCATTTTTCTCAATTTTTAACCCTCAAAGCTCCATAGATTCAACCCAAACTTCAACACAGTTGATACCCCGTGTTTATTACATCTATAAACAGGTTCTAATAGAAATATATATCATCAAGTATCACTGATATGTGACACCCCTCTTAGTAAAATATTTGGTGATCGGTCCTATACAAAATTACATAGGAATCTCGTCTGGTTCATTCTTAACACCGCTGTCGAAAAAAATTTTAATTACTAATCACCTAGTCTTAAATTAATCTAATGTCAAATTTTATCTTATGAGTTAAATCAAACCAAACCAATATGATAGGAAACCAAATTAACTATCACAAGGAGGAAACTAAACATGCCACAAAACAAGTAAATGTGTTTGTCGAGCAACATCGACTACACGCAATCTACAAAGTGCAAGTATAAAAGAATACCTATACATGCCAAGAATGAACATAAGAGATCAAACCGAATAGTACAACTATCTAAAGAGAGAATAACACAGGCATCTGAACAAACATCAAGCAGCAATCCACATATACTGCAACTGCGTACCCTGTGAGAAGAATCAAGCCTAGCGCCCCTATCGTAGGACACATAAAGGGTTTTGAAAAGGTTTTAGAGAAAAGGTTGGAACCCAAAATATTTGAAAATATTTAGCAAGTGTAGTTAAATGCAAGAAATTAAAATTCAAATGCTCTTAATATTTATGTTAGTGACGCACACTCTCTTGAAAACACCTCACTCCTCAACTAATGTACATGCCTAATGAATTATACAAAACTCGCCTAGCCACACTCCTCATAACTATTATTATCCTAACTATTATCATATTTTTCCCACTACTAAATATCGAGTGAGTTTAGCATCCACATTATAAGTTGTCATGCACATTAACTTATTTGAGCAGATTCTCATTCAATACTATATAAATGTTTCACAAGTTATATTAATTACACAATTCTCATCATGTATCATCCCGAATATAATTATCCTATATATACATACTAATCCTACAACCTTCACATATAGATGTCATAGATATATATTATCCCCCGAGTAGTAACTCATCCGGTATTCTCTAGATACTATCATAAAAGGGTATTCTCATCCACCCGAAACCCTGATATGGTTAGCTCTCCATTTTTGAAAAATAAACAAATGTTGTGGTGGTGAACATAGTTTCCCACGGTAGTGAGATCGAATTATAAAACATTCGTCACAGTCTTGAACTGAACACTATGACCTAGGGACTATACTCGCCCTGCTCCTCAAGTCAGGGGATTCACCCACATCGCGCAATGTAACAACCCAAATTTTTGAACGACTATTTTATATTATTTTGCCCGATGGGCTAATTTTATAAAATAGGGGATGTTGGAGTAAATATTGTTTCCCGTAATATTAAGGGATAATATTTACTATGCTTTGTCTATTTACCGTATGAAAAGGTAAATAGCATCATGTTGTGTATTATTGAGTCGTTATATTTAAAACGACGGTTATGACTCATATTAAATTTGGAGTATAATTAATAAAATAAAATGAATAGAGAACATAAAATTTGGTCACGTTATCCCGAATGCCAAAATAGGGGGGTGCGGTTGTTTTTGGAATAGTCGAGATAGTTGAAATAAGTGTCACGTTGTATTTTTGAGTTTCGAGCACTTTTGGGGTGTTATGACTCAATTATGCAGATACGAGTCATTTTAGTTGTGTATTAGCAATTAAAGTGGGGAATTATGTTTTAAACCCCGTATAAGTTCCCTCACCCATCTTATTTTCTCATTTCTTTTCATGTTAGAAGCCAAGAGAGAGAGAGAAGAGAGAGTTGGGGGAAATGGAGAAAAAGAAAGAAAATGAAGATTTTGGGCCGGATTCCGTTGCTATTGGAGGAGGATCAGAGACTACGAACCTCGAGGCAAGTTTCATACCTGCTAGATATTGATTTAATGTGATAAATTTGCATGTATAGTTAATTTTGGAGGTTTAAACCATAAATGGATTTTTGGTTGATTTTGGTGTTAAATCCTTAAATCTTGTAGGTTGTGTGGTTTGAGGTTATTATATGGGTTTCTTTTGGTGTAATAATTGTTCGGGTAATGTTGTTGGTGGAGAGGAATGAAGAAAGTATAGGATTATGGGTTTTAGGGTTCGGTTTTGGCTTTGAAGAAGAAGGGTTTTTCGTGGATCTGATAGGCGCGGTCGACCGCGGTCCCAGGACCGGTCGACCGGTCATGCCAAAACGAGCTTACTGCTTTCTTTGGTAGGCAAAATCCTTAAGGGACGGTCGACCGCGGTCCCCTGACCGGTCGACCGGTCCCCTGTTTTTCACTTTTATTTTCTTTAGTTTCTTCTAACTTCTTTAATTTATGATAGGAGCTTAGGAACCTTCCTTTGGGAAGTACTTAAGAGTCCTAGAGGGTTTTTATGGGTAGACTGATGTCCTAGGATTAAATGGGATGATTGGGCTTACCCCAAGGGCTAGTTGTTTAGGTTAATGCCCGTATAGAATTGGAGATTAACCGAAGGATAAAAATTGGAGATAAAATGCAAAAGTTGAGACTCTTGGGAGATACTCCTTGAAGGAGGCTTACTTTGAGAGTTTATGATATTTTATGAACTCTTGGAGACTAGTTTGAGGATTATGGTACTTCGGGTCTTAACTATTAATAAAAATATGACACTAAGAATAAGAAAAACATATGATAATATGTGGTATTAATGAGTAAGTACAAATGATTTTGAGAATGTAAAAGTGGAAGTTTTCAAAAGGAAAAAGTAATGATTTTCATAAGTGTTAACTTATGGTTACACACCTCCCTAAATCGCTATCATAAGGGAAGTTGCGTACGTGTGGTGAAGCCCCCTGACTAATGAACGCAGGGTGGATATAGTCCCTAGGCCATATGGGCATTTATTACACTGGGCTGGTTAGGAGATTCTGGGTGTGGTCTTGACTTTCCCGCAGGTAATATGGCCGCTTCCCGATGTTGGTAGGTTCCCAGGTTGTCTTGTATAGATAAGCCCTGGAAGATGATAGCCATTTAGGGACGCGTCCAGTGGGGAAACCCGGAGGGACGATCTTAGATTATTAAAGAAATTCATGATGATGAATTGCCTTTAATTACATTTCCTGGATGGAAGAAGGGAAATGGGATATATGGTACAAAAGTATTTTTATGCTAATAAAAATGACTTTTGATTTACACTTCCTGGATGGGAGAAGGGAAGTGGGATTTTATGAAAAAAGGTTAAAGCATTTTTATGTTAATAAAACTTTCTTTAAAAATGTATTCTTCCTCGATGGAAGAAAGGAAATAAAATTGGTAAAGAAATTGTATAAATGAGATTAATTGGTAAACATTTGATAAAATGTTGTACCATTTATGTATATTCCTAAGAAAGAAATAGGAATGGTACATAAAGTGTTATGAGATTGAAATGGTAAACATTTGATAAAATGTTGTACCATTTATATATATTCCGAAAGAAAGAATTAGGAATTCTGCTTTTAGATGGAAATGGAACAAATTAAGTTTTCTTGAGTAGTTGTAGATCATATGCACAACACACACATATATATATATTGATTTCGTGTTGAGGGTCTAATGGATCTCAACGATCAACCTTGCCTAAGTAGTAGTGTATCGGGTTGGGTTCCTTGTTTGGATTTCGCTTTGCGAGACACCCCACGGACAAATAGGGCATAGTGTTGAGACTGGGGATAAGTTAGCCCTTAGTACTTGGGTTAACTAGAGCATCTTATGATAGTTTGCTAGGTTGCTTTTAGACTGAGAGGTGAGAAATATTATTGTTAATTGCGAGAGAAATACGCACTTAACTGTCATGCATTTTAGTCACATGGGAATCATATTAACCCAGGCCCTGACCCGTTTATATTTCTTGTTTCTGCATATACTGCTTGCCGTACAGGTGCTCTACCGCATGGACACCCGTTTTTACATTTCCATTCCAGATGTCAAGGAGCTACAGCACATTGAGGATGTTGTAGGTTATTTGTTTTAGACTCCTCAATCCATTGTACTCTAGTTATGTTCAGTTAAATTATTCGGGCGTGTTGCCCAAGTGTTGCACTTATTTATTATATTGTAAATATTGAAATGTGATACTCGGTGCAATTATATGTATTGGTCTGTTCACCGACAGCTTATTCGACGATTATTTATTATATTGTCGCTCTTTATTCTTTGATTTTGATATCCACCGTTTTTGTAAATGGGATTGTCTAAGTGTTTTTTTTTCTTTTACTTGAAAATTCTTTTACATTAACAGTCCGTTTCCTAAAATGATTGGTGGTTATCTCGTACTATTATTTTAATCGACAGTGATGCTGATAATGGACCATCTATGATTCCTGTGATTATTATAGTATTGGGCTGGCCACCTATTATTTTAGTAGGGGGGTTGTCACACGTAACCTCCCCTGATAGCACTAGAATATGTATTCTTTACTATAAATATTATTCACACAAATATTTATAAATCGTGTATATATATACTACACATCACCGTATTTGTATATATATATATAAAACCCAGACTACCAACGTACTATTCCCATACCCAAGCCTAAAACCTGTAAATTTATGGTCTGACTTCATTTCAATTAATTATACACTAATTTATTTTCATTATTTTGGTTTCACACTACTAATTATACCCGGACTCTCTATATCTCATCCCATAGTTTAATAATTTCAATATGTCATTCGATTTCATTCAATTAAGTATACCCACTTAATTAACAAGGTTACAATTCACTAAATCATGAACCTTAAATCTTCAATTTCATTAATCCCCAAATTAATTCTAGGGTAAGTACACACTAATTAAACCCTAACTCACACATAAGATTTCAAAAATATTAGCAAGGTTACCATATACTAAATCATGAACCTTACAACTTTAATTTCATTAATCCTCTAATAAATTCAAGATTAACTGCCCACAAATTAGACCCGAATCCGTACTCAAATTTCAACAATTAACCGGAGTAGAAACTATGAATCTCCAACACATAACATGTATGAATCCGCGGAAAATGGAAATCTGACAGACTTAACAAGTAGTTCAAACGACAAGCCTTGTCATTCGAACGACGGTGGCTTTCATTTGAACAAAATACCAGGTCGTTCGAACGACCATGGTATTATCTCCTTCTCTCTCTTCTGCTAAAAACCCAGTCCCCCATTAACAAGTTTTCAAGCTTTATTCTATACATATTTCTGCATCAAAATGTCCACAAATTCATTCCAATTCCATACTTGTATCATATTCAATCTAACCCTAACAATTTTATCAATTAGGACATCAATTGCATCAAATCTTAACACTTCTATAGACTTATAACTTCCAATCAAAGAAATCCCCAATTTCTAATGAACACAAACCCTAACATTTTAATTTATTCTCACCTCCTTTAATATGAATAGGTAAATACACATTAACAATTTGCAATTTAACAAACTTGCCTCAATTTCTAGATCAAAGTCTTTGGATGAGGGTTATGGATTGAATGCAAGGATCTCCCCTTGTTCTTAAAGCTATCTCCCCAAATCCATAACTTATCTTTTAATGGCTCTCCTGTTAAGGTTTCCCTAATTTTAGTCTTCTAAAATGACTTTAATTTGCCTCACCATTACACACTTGGGGTTAAAAAGTCAATTTTCATTTTTGGGCCTATATCCTCCGAAAAAGTGCCCAAACTCTTTGTTTGGAGCTCAATTATGTCTAATTAAGTCCCGAGACCCAATATATACATATGGTCACTCATTTCCAACTGTTTTGATCCATCCGGATTCAATGGTGTACTCCAATTGCCATCCTCTTTAATTTATAACATCTTCCAACTTTAAGGCTACAAAAAGGAAACATAAAATAGTCCCAAAATATTTAATCCTCAATTCGCCAAATTAATAAATTCCTCAAATTTACAAATTCCCAAATCATGGATTCATTTCCTCCAAATAAAATAAATTATTTTTCTCCAAATATTTTATTTAATTAAAGGTCCTTGAATTTATGGAGTGTTACATGATCCTCATTAAAATTCCAGGGTTCACGAATTGGGTTTTTCTCAAAATTTCTTAAATCACAATTTCTATTCGCTTCAATAATCTGAATTAAACAGCATTTGCTACTGGTTTTTTATTATAAATCATATTCTAACATCATCTGAGAGTATTCTCACATTAATTAAACATCAATTTCACCTTTAATGCTTAAATCCCCCAGAACCCAAATTTCACATGTGTCACCCTCGTAAAATGAATTTATCAACACATACTATAATATGAACATGCACTTCGGCTATTTAAATTGAAATCAAGTTTAATTACTTGCCTTATAGAATTTTTAGGGTCTGATTCCACGTAGAAGATGATGAATCTCACAAAGCACACCCCAATCCCTTTTGAATTTGGTCTCTAAAGCGCCCTATTTTGCTTCCTTCTCCTTTCTCTCAATTTCTAGGGTTTTGTAATTGAGTTATGGTTGCCTCTAACACCAACACTTAGGTTTAAACTATTAATCCCATATTTAAGCTAATGCATCAAGCCCAAATGACCAGAACACCGTCGTGTGGGTCCGGTTATATCTACAAGGGCCCCGAGACCCGATTACTACCCTTGGGTACACTATTTCGACTATCTCGACCCATTCGGAATCAACCATGACCTCAAAATCGCCATCTGAGTCACTCTACAATAAATTCCTATCTCGACCCCAAGCAGTCTATACCGAGTCCCAGTTGAGATAAAACATCACCACGTCACTATCACTCGCTAAACGTAAACTTAATAACTTAATATTCACTTTGTAATTATATTCCATAAATATTGACCATTATCTCTCCCGAATAATATTTTAATTAACACGTAATAATTCATTCAATTAAATTATGGCACAAGTGTAATTTAAAGTACCCGAATTAATTATATATAAATGCTCAAGAATATAGGGCGTGACACCTTATATGTAAAAATATACTTGCTGATTCAAATGCGCTATTTCAAGGAAATTTGGGCAATAAATAGCTTCAAATGAACTTTCAGAGGAAACATAGTAAATTTAGATGACCAGTTTTGAACTCAGACATCATGAAAAATGGCAACGTTGAATTAAGGGTCGTCAGGGTTCAAACGATGTATCAATCTAAGCTCAAACGAAGACATTGTAACATCCCCTACTTTTATTATTAATTAATTTTCGTGTGCTTAATATTATTAATTTAATTGGAGAAATTAAATTGGATTTTATTAAATATTAATTAGCGAGATATTTGATTAATTATTATTATTATTATTATTATTATTATTATTATTATTATTTACTTGCGTATAATAAATATATAGTTAAGTGATTTATTATATGTCGCATATGAGATAAAGCTACGATTTATTATTATATGTCGATGGAGTGTTACATCAGCGGATCAGTATAATTTATGGGCGACGCATAGGATACGCGCGTGTTGGGTCTAATGAATGAGATGTTAGCCTATTTGGAGTTGAATAATTGGATGACCATTTTGGGTGCATTTGGTGATCGAGAAAGGGTCAAAGTAGTCCAAATTTAATACCCGGGTGTTATGATTGGGTTGTTGTGTACTTTTTAGACATAACAGGACCCGTATGTGGGTAGGATGGTCATTTTACACTTACGGTTAATTGGAAAATGGGACTAGAGTAATTAAGAGGGTAGGAAGGTGGATGGAATCCCACCTTTGATATTTTACACAAGAGATTCAGAGAGAGAGAGTTCAAGATAAGAGAGAAAAAGGAAGAAAATAAGAGAACTCTTAGAGAGCAGAGGAGAGAGAATTCAACCCATCATCAAACACATGGAGAACATAGGGTTCTAATCCACCAAATCAATTAGTTACTTGCTTTAGGTCGCAAAGTGTTATTAATTACTTCCATTATTAGAACTAGAAATTTGAGAATTAAAGCATGGAAGATTGAAACTTGGTTAATTATTGTAGAGTTCCAAATAATAAGCGATTAAGGATTTAAAATAGGTTATTAATAGAGATTAATCACACTTGAATTTCAAAATAAATTATGGGATTTAATTGATGAACATATTGAACTTGAATAGAAAAGGTTGAATCTTTAAAAGTCAATTCAAGAAAAATTTTGTGTACGATTAAATTGGATTTGGAATCCTAAGTGTTTATTATAATATTCATAGTTAAATATAAGTTTAAATGCTTCTGGATTATTATTATAATGATAAACTAGGTCCATTTGATAAATGGAGTGGTTTGAGACCTCCATTCGAAGGTTTGGATTATTAATTGAGGGTTTTGTGTAGGTTGGAGTAGTGTGGTGTCTCGGGTTGAGAGGATGGTGTTCGATTTGGGTTTTATTATTATGTGTTGTGGGTTACGGATTGGTGTGAGGTGGTGTTGAGCTTGGAACAAGAGAAGTAGAGAGAACCGTGTTTGGGGTCATGTGGGTATGGTGGGTTTCGAGTCACATAGAATTCTACTTTGAAGCTTTTGATCGCAATTATGTTAAAATTACATGGAATTAAACGTTGTGATAGTGAAACTGCATATTGACCTAAAATATAAACAATTACACACAAAGGTGGAATATTAATGAGAACTAACAATTAAATTAATTTTATTTGGGGAATAAATATAATATGCTTGGGTGTTTATCATATAGTACTCTCTATTGTGTAGTATGCGAGTTTATGTGAGGTTCGACATGAGAAGGGTGTGGATGTAACAAATTTCGAGGAGAAAATTCTATTTATAGGAAGAAAGAATGTAATATTATGGATATTTAAATAAATAAATTAATTAGAGAAATAATTAATTTTAATAAATTTAATTGGAGAATTTGTTTTGCAAGGTTGTTTTAATTAAATAAATTAAATTATTGCTATACTAAACATGTTATATGTTGTTAAATCGTTAAATTAAAAAAATTTCAAGTGAAGAATGATTTAACTTTGTAATAATGTAAGTAAACTAAAATATTTGAGAACTTATTTGTGACATTTTACCTTAATTGGACTTGAAATGTTTTTGTAATTTGAATTAAAGTTTTAGGGCCTTTTAGGGAGCTCAAAGAACGTGAAAAATAGTTGGAGGATGGCCACTTCGGTAAGCTAGCAGCCATGTCATTTTAGTCTTTCCAATGGGAAGATTGTGATGAAACTCCCATTGCTTCCTGTCCTAAGCAAGAGAGTGATTTCGGGCTTTTCGACCGACCAGTCATCTATAAGGCTATGGAAGCGGGTAAAGTAGTCTTTCTCTCTTTCTATTCATACATTAGCATGGTCCCATAAGATCTCGCTGGAAGCCTTCCCGTATCGTATTGAGCTTTATTGAGTAGTTGCACGAAGGGGCACTAGTAGGTTCTCCGCCCCTTACTGGACAAGCCTTGCCTTTGTTTCCATTTTTTATGGTCTACCCTTCTCTTGGCGATTGGTAGAGGTAGAGAAGATAGACTAGAAGGTCTTGCCTTTCTCATCGGCATCTTTCGATCCTTGAACTCTCATAATGGGAAAGATGCACTACACTGTCCCAAGAAGGTGTGTAAACGATCACTCTTACACTATAAGGTATCAATACTCTTTTCAAAAAAATATAAAGTCGAGGGTTTCGTCCTTTTTCATATCCTGTGAATAGACGCAAAAGAATTCCTTTGGTACACGCCACTAGATGATTAACCACTTAACCGAGAACAGTAAAATCACACAATTCATAGGCATCTCCTCTAAGGAAGTAAAAAAACACAAATGCTCTTTCCCGTATCACCTATACGAATCCTAAGCTACGGTAGGGGCTCTTCACGCTTCCTTATCCTTAGTCTTAAAGGCCTTCCTTTTCAGCAGGGTGGTGGGTCGAGTGAAAGAAATCGCTCGCACGAGGAACTTCGCTGCCATCCCATCTTACGTTAATTACAAGGTCTGTTCGCTAACTCTACTTCACGCAATGAAGTTCCGATGGACTTAATGCTTGTCTATTTAGACCTAATTGATCCGATTTCTGAGAGTACTAACAGGGATGAACTCATAACAATACCCAAATTCTTTTTAGATAATCAAACATCCCTTGAGGCCCCTTTACCCATGAATCAAGGTAGGTAACTTAGGTATACAATTATGGTGTGTTTGGAAATATTTAAAGTGATTTTTTAGGTCCATAAGCCCATAAAAATTAAGCTTAATAAAAGTGATATGATTCCACATTTAAATAGCAACATGTGTCAACCTGATCCTCACTTTATCATGGCATTAAAAAGTAAACCCTAATTGAAATATTAAGGGGAGGATATTCGAAATAAGAAGGGAAAGATTGGGAAATCATTAGAAGAAGGGAAACTTGATGATTATCATGTACAAATTGGGGGGTGGATAATGGGCATGGGGACTTATAGGTTATTATAAGGTTGAAATTAAGATTATGTTCTTGTTACGAATAATGGTAAGTTGAGTACCAAGTTATCTGATCTTAACAACCAACTAAACTAAATAGAAGTGTATTAGACAAATTAATTGTTTGGATTTTATTTTATCAGACGTCCCATGCATATAGTTTAGTTCACTTGGGAGTTGAGAGAAGGTGGGTCAGTGAGACCTTGGAATTAACACTTAATTGTTAAGTATGGATGATTGTATATATATCTAAATACGTGGATTGTGTAACCTCATAATAAAAATGAACTATAATGATGACAATAATTGATAACTCGCTTTTTCCATGTGTCATTGTCTTCAAAAGTCAAGTCTCAAAATCCTTTGAATTACCTACAAAAATTGTTGAACAACTTGTATTATGGAAAGTACAAGTACCAATCAAACTTTCAGGATGAAGAAACAAAAAGTGTGAATGACTGCAATTTTATTTTTTCATTAAAACTTTATACACACACACACACACACACACACACACACACACACGCAATTTTTTTTAAAACAATTTCAAGGTAGAATACAAAAAGTGCTAAAAAATTATAAGTGACTAAATAAACTTGTGAAAATATTGTGAATCGTAATCGTGTTTTATAAGTGAAAGAAGGTACAAGATAAGGGATTACACCACATGATTCATTATTTTAATTTACTAATTTATTTATTTGAAATATTTTGAGATAATATTAAATTTACAATTTAACTCTCATTACAACTATAACTTCAATAATACATTTTTTAGAAAACCAATTCAAAAATGCGACAACTAAAAAAATATATTTTTACTCTCTTCAATAAATCACCCGCTAAGAACAATTTAATAAAAATTATATGAATCCTTGAATCGTAACACCAAGCTAACAATTCCAATTTAATATCATATTTAAGTAAAACCTATCACGAGTTCGATTATAAAATTAACATTAAATTTAAAATGAAATAAATTTATCCTCTCTCGAGGCATAAATTGAAATATGATGATTTTAAAATTAATTTTCTTAGAAATGTAAATTAATTAATTAATTAACCTAACATCACACACAGTTTCATCTCGCCCCTTGAACGGGGTGTTTAGCCAAGTATTCTCATACTAGCACATACAATATTTAATAAAATATCAATAAGAGACATTAAATAAAATAAGAGAGAGAGAAGCCTAATACACACCAAGTATCCTTGCCAAATTGATTTATTTCAAAGTGAATCCAAATTCTTTCCACAAAGAGTCGCACGTGCTTACAATTAAAAAAATAATAGCCCTAAACAATTTTCTAAACCTACACAATTTTTTTTAAACTTTTTCCTAGACTGTAAATAAAGACTTTACAGAGAATGCAATTCTAGATCCATCTAAATGAGATGGTGCCCCCATTTTTTATATCCCGTGGTTTTTGTTTGTGGGTGGAGAGATTTTTGGGATTTGAATTTTTTATTTTGGAGAGACAAAGGTATTAGGTGGGAGTTTTGAAAATTAATAGAGAGGTTTCTTTTTTTAGAAAGAGGAGAGAGAAAGTGTGTAAGAGTTGTGGGTGGGTGAGAGATGAGAGAAGAGAGAGAATGTATGATTTTTATTTTTGAAATGAGATATTGGGAATATTTGGGTGTATTAAACAGTACATTGCAGTAGGGTACGAGTGGATGAGTTGTTTGTGTGTTTGATTATGTATGGAGTTAGGATGTGTGTGTGTGTTCAATTTGTACCAACCAAAAAATTATTAAAATTATACTGAATATTTACCGCTCAATGAAATATATAGAATTAATAAAAATAAAAATAAACCTATTAAAACTAAAAATTTGAATCCTAACCTATAAACTAATGAAAGACTCAACTAAAAATAACAAAAACTAAACATAAATAAATAAATAAAAACCTAATAAATATTCACACATACCATATTTACATAAAAATATAAAAACACCCGAACATAAATTAAAAATATATGGACCCTAATATTTACAACTATACGCACACAAATAAAATATTAAAATCCTAAAAAAATTATATACAACTCAAATAAAAATCTATAAAATATAAAAGTACAAGTTAAATACACATGATGCTCATGTGTTGGCTTGAGCTCAATTTAGGCTTCAGTATTGATCTGGCTAAGCTAAAAAGGGATCTTCTAGCTTCACATCTGCTTTAACTTTCTTCTTTGACTGCTTTTGACTTCTACTTTGTCACAATTACTTTGATTTAGCACAATTTGATACCGCGACTCCATATTAATCAACAAAATATACATATATGAATATAAGACAATTTTATTGAGAACTACGACTAAAATGCATCTATTTGGGGCATAAATTAAACACTTTTAGGTGCTTATCACAACACCTCCAAACAGAACATTGCTAGTTCTCAAGATAAATGACCAAAAGTTTTCCACTCTTCCCAAGCACTTGCGATTGCACTTAGCATGTGCAACAAGCCGTTAAACCTGTAGGTACAGGACGAGTGTTGTCTCATGAGGGTTTGCAGTCAATATACTCACAAGATTCAGAAATCTACTAAAGATGATTTATTTAAAGGAAGTCTCTTATTTGACGATGAAAAGCTATAAAGCCCAACTACAAATACATCAAAGAATAAAATGTTATACTATCAAAGTATGTCACAAAAGTACTTAATACCAAAAGTGTAATCCTTTCTAAAACTCAGCATATGTGGTGTGAAACAATGTTAAGTATCATCAAAGATATCCCTAGATCGCCTTTACATAATCAACACTTTGACTTCAAATCTCACAAGATATGTTTCTCTGAATCGAACTTTTTAAGAGTTGGGTAAGTGTATCTCTCTAATGTGTGAGGATGTGAGAAAATGTAAATAAGGTCAAACATCTCAAACACTAATGAAAATTGATGGATACATGGAGGAAGTTGATCTCATGAAGGAATGCTAACCACTATTTTTAAAATGTCGCGTTATTCACCATATAGACTTCTCGTTTACCTGAACACCTCTCTAAGGGTGAAAATGGGTTACATATAGGGCATGAGGGAAAAATCAGACAAAGAAGATAAATATACAACGGTAGGGTTTTAATAAGAGTAAAAAAAAATTGAATAACTAATATCTTCATTTTTTTAAATTATGATCGCATGTTTTCCTTTCTTTTTTGCTATTTATTTACCTTTTCCTCTTCTCCTTTTTCTATTTTTTATTATTTTTCTCCTCTTTTTATTGCGATGCATTTTTTTTCACATCACAAATGAAGATGATTTTTACACTCACAATTTCAAACACTATTTTTTCTAAAAAATGATGGTAGCCATAGGGCATGATATATGTCTGGCAAATATATGAATAAGGGAAATATCGAAAGATAATGGATGAAGTGAGTGACAATGTGATACAAAAAAATGGAAAGTGTATGGTCAAAAATGGTATAGTGCTCGGGACAAACTACAAGACACATGTTTCTTGCAACTCAAAACTGATATCATCCTCAGGGATTATGCAAGAATTGAAAAATAATGAGACCATGCAAAGACTATGTGCGCTTCCCAATGAAAGTTGAGGCAACTTATGACTTCGAGATTATGTAAAACCCTAAAAAGGTGAGTAACTCAAATGTCATGGGTTTTAAGTCTCCAGAAGTGATCTTTTAAGGCTCTCTTAAGAATGTTGTTATTCTTCAACTTTTAATCGTAAATCTGAGCATGCAAATTTGTCGAGATTAGTAATTCATGGTGCAAGTATACCTTCAAAGGTATTATTTAATTTTATGGTAGAATGTATAATTTTAGATTTGAACAAGGTTGTTATGAGATTTCAATGAGGGATGATAGATGTGACACCCCGCCTAATAAAATACCGGGTGATCAGTCCTATACCAAATTAAAACAGGAATCCCAGTTGGATCATCCTTAGCATCACTGTCGAAAACTTTTTAAAACTTACTAACCACCTAGTATTCCAAAAACTGGTGCCAATTTTAACTTTTTAATAAAACCAAAACAGTACATGCGGAATTAAAATATAAACCATTCACACAACTAAATGAAAATAAACTGAATCATAATTACACAACATGCCGAATAAATCACCGGCCACTAAAGAAATAATCCGAATACAAATATACAACACCTGAAAACTGTACCGAGTAGTCTGGGCTACAAGCCCTAAATATAACTGAAACTGATACAAGATTCCTACTCTAGGAATGAATGAATGATGCGTCTAAACCAAACTCCTGCTAGCATCCACATATGCCGCAGCTCCGTGTCCCTGGAATAGAATATCAATCCTGGCGTCCCTGTGGCTGGACACCTAAAAGGTTTTGAAAATATTTTTATAGCAAGGGTTAGAACCCAAAACATTTTGAAAATATTTAGCAAGTGAATTAACTACAGTAATTTAAAATGCATGAATGCGCTTCATATTTAAGTTAGTGTCGCACTCCCTTGTGGACATTCTCACCCCTCCACTATTGTGCACACCTACCGATTACCTTAACCCCACCTAGTTGTACTACCCCGTCCAACTAGTCCTGGTATAACCTTCCCTTGCCATGCTACTCTAACCCGAGTATAATGATCCTTGAATTATAAGTTATTTCACGATTACTTAATTAATTCTTCTTAAGTAATAGCATATAACCGTCTCACAAGTTATATAAAGTAAATACATCACACACTGTATTATCCCCACAAATGATTAACTTAATTAATTTCTCATTAATTAACAGCATACAACTGTAACCCGAGTTATATAAAGTAAATACATCACACACTGTATTATCTCCTACATATAATATATACTACCATATTATACGTACCTTTATTAACAACCACACATATATCATACGTGTATCCATCCTTCCGAGTATACCCTCACCGGATGATTCCCTCTAAAATGCTATCTCACTAGGTGTGCTCACAAAACCTAGTTCCCCAAGTTAGAATCGCTCACCAACTTGGAACAAAATATAAACGAAGTGGAGGCGGTCATATTCCTTCCCTGAAAGTGAGATAAGTCCCTCACCCATATATACCGGACGCTATGACCTGGGGATATACTCGCCCTACTCCTCAAGCTAGGGGATTCACCCACATCGCGCAACCTCCATTGATAGCATTAGAGTATATAATTTTAATAAATATCTAATCACTGATATTTAGTATCACGCACAATAAATACACATATATATATATACTATCACGACACCGTATATATATATATATAATATAAACCCGGCTTTACCGTGTACTCAAAATCCCGTACACTGCCTATAATCTAATATCACACACAATATATACACGTATATATATATACTATCACTACACCGTATATATATATATATATTAATAACCCCGGCTTTCCCATGTATTCAATATCCCATACACTGCCTGTAATTTCCTGAGTCTGTGGTCCGACTCAATGTAATTAATTTTCTCACTTAATAACTTTTCCTCTTTCCGAGTCTATGGTCCGACCCTAATATAATTAATTCACACATTAATTAATATTATACTTTCCCCGAGTCTATGGTCCGACTCTCCTTAAATTAATTAACACACCTTTTAATTTAATACTACCCCGAGTCTATCGCCCGACTCTAATTAAATTAATGAACACACTTATTAATTTAATCCTACCCGAGTCTACCAACCGACTCTAATTAAATTAATTAATACACTTATTAATTTAATAACTTGGTGTCACCAAACCATTATCCCCGGACTCTCTCACTTGGCCCATACCTCCATATTTCCGAGTCAATGTTCCGACTCCAAACTAATTACTTCCTCTCTATAATTAATTTAACACATTGATATTACTTAACCAATATACCCGTACTCACTCACTTGGTCCAATTTACAATCTCATAATATAATACCCACATCTTTGTCTACAATGTGTCACACCTTTATTTCTAGAATTTTCCCAATTATATTTACCTATAATTATCAACATGCCCGGACTCGCCCACTTGGTCCATAATTAAATATTTCACTTAAATTCCTTTACTAATGTAGTGCCACCCAACTACATTACCCGAATATTATTCATCGGCCCACTATCCATAATTATGAATTATTTCTCCAAATTCGTTCATCTCATGACATACCGTTCACACCCTCCTAAACCCAATTATATCACCCTATAATTGTTAAGGAAACATATATCCCATATAAATATTATCACCAATTAAAAATAAGGGAATTAAATCTTAAATTAAACCCTATAATAAACAAACTGGCCGAACTGTCACTTTCCTGGGACCGTCGATCGATCGATCCCCCTGTGTCGATCGATCGATCGAGCAGGTGGTTGTCTTCCTCGGCTTGCTGTTTCAGCCATGGCCGAATTTCCAAGGTTTTTCCTCTCCATTTTTCCAACCTTAAATAACGATTTTTAACCAATCAATTACTCCCAAACAAGTCTCAATCATCTAAAACTGTTTTACCCTTTTTGATTCATACGATATCTCACTATAATTAAAGATGGGTTTTCCCATTAAAATCCATCAATCTTGTTCTACAACCAATTTCCAAATTCAGATTTTTCCCCAGTTTATATTCCGAATTCTTATTCTATACTCATATATGTTCAACACAATAATTTTTTACTATGAATCTCATTCAATAGTTTCATGAACAAAATCCCATTTTGTACCCATTTACACCCAAAAACGAATTTTGGTTTACACATCACTATGATATAAATTGATTATCATGCTTTAGGAATCAAAACAGTTAACCACTTGCCTGAAATCATTCGTAGGGTCTGATCCGTTGTAGTAGCCCCTTGATTTTGCTCCAAAATCCCCAAATTTGCTCTTGATTTGTTTTCCCCCAAATACCCTCTCAAACCCTAGGTTCTTAAGTTGTGTTGGCTGCCATACCCTAATCCCTCACTTAGGTTAAAACTCTAAATCCCGTTTTTCACCTAATGGGCTTAATTAAAGTGGCCCAACTCACCCCGTGTGGGCCCGGCTATGCCCAAAAATACCCCGAGACCCAATTGCTACCCCCGGGTACTCTTTTCTGACTATCTCGACCCATCCGGACTCAACCGCTCCCTCAGAATTGACATCCGAATTAATTTATAAAAATCTTTATTTCACACCCAATTTAGTCTATACCGACTCCCGGTTGAGATAAGTGCATACCCCGTCATTAATACCCAAAATGACGTAATTAAATTACTACTATTCACTTAGTAAATAAATTTTCCTAAACATTAACCATTCACTTCCCGATTAATATTTAAATAATATATTGTCATAATTAATTCAATTAAAATTACAACACACCAGTAATTTAAAATCACGAATTAATTAAATATTAAATGCATAAAAATACGGGGTGTTACAATAGATAGTTAATGTCATACACAAATGAGTTAAACAACACAAAAAAATTAAAATTATTTATTCTTGATTTTTTTTCCAAAAGTGGTACGATTTTGATATTTTTTCCGCCTCAAGCAAAAGAGAACATCATCATTGATGTTTAAAACTATATACTAAAATCTAAAAACACAAAATAGGAAAGAGATTGCCATAATGAACCACTAATGAAAATGTATCGCGTGATGGAAGCAAAGGTGGAACCTGAAGAACAAAGGCGACACAAAAATATGTACAACTCTATAAAGAATGTGAAAATTATTAGGGGAGGATAGAACGCCATCCCCAGATTGATTAAGACTCATACTAATAAAAAAGTTACGACGGGTTGTGTCCCAGTAGCACTAAGTTTAACGTCTTCATCCAAATCGAGCTAAACTCAACTAAAATAAGATAGAATCGTGGATAGATCGGGGTGGCAGAAATGATGTGGGTGATAACAATGAACTTAAATCGGACTTGATAGAAATGATGTGGGTGATGAGAATCAAATTAAATCAGACTCAAAATAATCCAATCATGTTTGGATAGGATCCATATACAGAGATGTAAGATCCATCTCGGATTCAATCTCAAAACATTGGTGAGCACTCATAGATGAAACTAACCTATAAAGAAATGGACCCTCGAAAACACATAGGGTGGGCTCAATAGGTGTATATTCGATCTTATTTTTGGATTCATCAGGATAAGAAATATGAACCTGAATGCTGGATTCTTTAAGACAAGGTGGGGTTTGATTAATCTCATAATCTTTAGGTAAGTCAACACAATTATCAACTTGGGGCCCGAACCATGAGGGGGTCTTAATGTTGAGATTCTCGGGATAATAAAGTTGGTCATACTCAAAGTTCAGGTCAAAATACGACTCTTCATCACTCCATATGGGTGTAACAATTGGTTGGCTTGGGGTGAAATCTGACTCTCTCGCACACTGAATTTCATTGGACCTTTGTTCAAGCCATTGAAGGGCGTGATTTAGATAATGAGTAGCGTGCTCTTGTTTGAGGATGAAATTTTTCCATAGGCTTTCGAGAGAGGATGTGCATGGTTGTGGGGTAGATTTGGCAGGTGGTGATATAGGTTGAGGTGGACACAACTTGATATTGATACTAGGATGCAAAGAATACTCACATGATTTGTAAGGAGCGGGTTCAAGTTCATCATACACGAGAGAAGCGTCTCCATAAGAGAAAAAAAGTTGATAATATTAGGGAGTGTAATGAGGGGATAGGTTGGGATGAAGTGCACTAGGTTGCCATGAAGACAGTCGGAGGATCCACAACATGGGGTTGGGATTCATATTGCATATGAGGGTGATAATAGAAATACAATGTTCTACTACCAAAGTATGTCATAAAATTATTTAATACTAAAAGCGTTATTCTTCCTAAAACTTAGCATGTTATGTGTGAAAGCATCTTAATTATTATCAGACAAATACATAGATCGCCTATATAGAATCAACACCTTGACTTTAAATCTCCTAAATACGTCTCTCTACTTTGAACTCTCTGATACTTGGGTAAGTGTATCTCTCTTGTGTGTAAGGAGATGAGTAATTGGAAACAAGGTAAAACGACTCACACACTAATGAGAATTGACAGATACATGGAGGAAGTTGATCTCATAAAGGAATTTTAACCACTATTTACATAATGCCGAGCTATTCACCATATAGACTTCTCATTTTCCCCAACACCTCAACAAGAGTGAAAATGGGTTTTATCTATGGCATGAGGGGAAAATGATATTAACAAGATGAATGATACGATGCTAAGGTTATGAGAAGAGTAGAACACATTTTGAATAACTAATGTCTTCATTTTATTAAATTATGATCACATGCTTTCCTTTTTTTCTATATTTTTTACCTTTTACTCCTATTTTGTTTTCTAATTTTCTTATTATTTTTATCATTTTTATTGCGATGCATTTTTTTTTTCATAACACAATGAAGACAACGATATATGGATGTTATTTAGCATATATATGAACAAGGAAAATATCGAAAGATAACGGGTGAAGTGAATGACAATGTGACATGGAAAAATGGTAAGTGTATGGACAAAAATGGTTTAGTGATTACAACTCAAAAGTGATGTCATTCTCACTGATTATGCAAAAATTGATAAATAATGAGATCATGCAACAACTAAGTGCGGTTCCCAAAGAAATTTGAGTTAACTTATGACTCGGATATTACGTAAAAACCCTCAAAAAAATGTGAGTAGTTCAAATCTCACGGGTTTTAAGTCCCCAGTAGTGATATTTTAAGAATGTCTTGAGAATATTTTTATTCTTTAACATTTAATCGTAAAACGCGATAATGCCAATTTTCTGAGTTTGGGAATTCATCGTGCAAGTATGCCTTAAGAGGTATTATTTAATTTTATGGTAACAAACGTAATTTTAGGTTCGAAAAAGGTCATTCCCATATTTCTAAAAGAGGGATCATAGTCAATTCATGTTATAAAAAAAGAGTTAAACTACACAAAAATGTTAAAATGATTTGTTTACGAAATATTTCTGAAAGAGTTACTATTTTGATAAATTTTCCATCCCCAAACAAAAGAGAACATCATCCCCGATGTTTAAAACTATATATTAAAATTTGAAAGCATAAGGTAGGAAATAGATTATGATAATGATCATGTAATGAAAATTTATCGTATGATGGAAGCATAGGTGGAACTTGAAGAAAAAATTCGACACAAAAATATGTACATGTCTATAAAGAATGTGAAAACCATTGGGTGAGGATAGAACACCACCCCCAAATCGGTTAAGACTCATACTAATAAACAAGTTACTACTGGATACCTCTCGGCAGTGCTATGTTTAGTGTCTTCAGCCAAATCGGACGGAACTCAACCAAAATAAGATAGAATCGTGGATAGATATGGGTGGAAAAAATCATGTGGGTGATGAGAATCAACCTAAATCAGACTCAAATTGTGATAAGCATGTCTGGATAGAATCCATATCAAGAGAGATTGGATAAATCTCGGATTTAATCTCATAACATTGGTGAAGAATCATAGCCGAAATAAACATATAAGGAATTGGTCCCTCGGATTTTTCAGGATGAGAAATATGAACCTCAATGGTCAATTCTTTAGGACAAGGAGGGTTTTGATCAGTCTCACAATCTTTTTGTATGTAAACGTAATTATCAACTTGGGTCCCAAACCATAGGGTGGTATTAACTTTGAGATTCTAGAAATTATAGGGTTGGTCACATTGAAAATTCATGTCATAATATCACTCAAAATCACTCCACATGAGTGCAACAATGGGTTGACTTGGTGTGAAATATAACTCTCTCGCACACTTATTTTCATTGAACTTTGTTCAAGTCGTTGAAGGGATTGATTTTGATAGCGAGCAACATAATCTTGTTCGAGGATGAACGTTTGCAAGAGTTTTTCAAGAGTTGTTGTGTATAGTGGTGGGGAAGTTTTCATAACTTCAGTCATCCCCGGGAGTCCTACGGACACAAAATAGAGAGGCTTAAAAATCCTCTCTGGTGAACAACGAATACTACTTGGCTTGCTAGCTGATTGATTTAAATTATGTGATGACACGAGTAAGAAGAAAATGGGATAAAAATGATAAAATGGGTGATGAAATCCCGAATAGTTTCAATGATTGGGTCTAGGTCTTAGGTGCATTGATTCATCAAACCATTCAAAATAAATGCGGTGCGATAATAAAAATCACGTAGGAGCAAATAAGCACACAAACAATGGACTCGCTTGCAGGAGATTCACGGGTGATACCGAAATATACCCCTCATGACTTTTACAGACGTGGGGAGAGACCAAGTTGAGTCGATCGGGGGAGATGTGCCTAACTTCAGTCGTCCTCGGGAATTCTACGGACCCAAAATAAAGAGGCCTTAAAATCAACTCCAAGGTCTCTCTCCCTGTATTTTGTCCCGTTTCCCTTGTCATTTTTTTTTTGTTTTTTTGATTAATTACTACAAATAAATGGTGCCAAAAATTCACCCAAATGAATACAACGCCTCAATAATCCTAATACAACCAATCTAATGAATAATAAAAAAATAACAACTACAACTAAAAATGATATGAAATACAAGTCTCTAATAACTTGCTTTTTACGTAAATCGTTGTCTTCAAAAGCTAACTCTCAAAATATCTTGAATTATCTGCAAAAAGTGTTAAACAACTTGTATTGTGGTAAGTGCGGGTATCAATCTAACTTTCAAGGTGAAGAAACAAATAGTGTGAATGACAGCAATTTTGGTTTTTTATTAAAACTTATATACATATATATATATATATATATATATATATATATATATATATATATATATATAATTGAACTAAAATCACACATGGTTGCAACCCACCCCTGGGACAAGGTGTTTAGCCAAGCATTCTCATAGTAGCACACACAATATTCAATAAAATATCAATAAGAGACGCTAAAATTAATTAAGAGAGATAGAAACACAATACACAACAGGTCACCTTAACGAATTGATTTTCTTTAAAATGCATCAAAATTCTTCCCACAAATAGTCTCACTTGATTACAATAAAAAAATAATAATGCTAAACAATTTTCTAAACCTACACTATTTTTTTTTTAAAAAAATTCCCTTGAGTGTTAATAAAGACTTTGCATAGAATGCAAGTCTAGATCTATATAAATGAATTGGTACCACCCTTATTTTATATCTCACGATTTTTTATTGGTGGTGCAGAGATTTTGGGATTTAAATATTTTATTTTTCTGAGTCAGGATAGAGATTTTAAAAATTAAGAGAGATGTTTATTTTTTTAAGAAGGAGAGAGGCAGTGTGTAAGAGTTATGGGTGGGTGAAAGATGAGAGAAGAGAGAGAATTGTTTGATTTTATATTTTGAAATGAGATGTGGTGATTATTTGGGCATAGGCGTGGTGTATTGTAGTAAGGTATGAGTGGGTGAGTTGTTTGGGTTTAATTTGTACAAAAAAAATGATTAAAATTGTACTAAATATGTACGACTCAACGAAAAATATAAAATTAATAAAACTAAAAAAAATAAAATCTATTAAAACCACACATTTGAATCCTAACCTATAAACTAAAGGAAGACTCAAATAAAAATAATAAAAACTAAACTTAATTTCAAAAAACTAAAAAGAAATAAAGTAAAATAAAGAAAAATCTAATAAATACTCACACTTATTATTCTTACATAAAACTATAAAAACACCAGTACATAAATTAAAAATACACGGAACCTAATATTTACAAATATACGCGCACAAATAACATATAAAAATCCAAAAAAATTATACACAACTCAAATAAAAATCAATAAAATATAAAAGTACAAACTAAACACACAAGAGGCTCATGTGATGGTTGGTCTCAGTTTAGGCCTTAGTATTGATTTAGGATAGCTCAAGAGGGGACTTCTGACTTCATGACCGCTTTGATTTTCTTTGTTGAATGATTTTTATCGATACTTTCTCACAATTACTTTCATTTAGCAGAATTTGATTCCATAACTGCATATCGAATTGTAACATACAAATACAAATATATGACCAATTTTACCGAGAACTAGGGACTAAAATGCATCTATTTGGGGCATAAATTAAATACTTTTGGGTGTTTATCAATAATAATAGTTGTTATTGTTTAAAAATGATTTTGCTACTAAAAACCGTGTCATCTAAGCTATACTTGCAGTTAAAAGTATAAAAGAGGGTAAAAAAGAAAGTATGATATAAACACGAGACATAGTGTAAAAGTATAAAAGAGGGTAAAAAAGAAAATATGATATAAACATGAGATATAGTTTAGCTTGATCATTGAAGTGGGCCCTCATCCACTATGGAAGCATATTCTCACTAGATTATAGAGTAAGTACATGATTGGGCCTTATAGACATACAAGAGGAGAGACTAGGGCTAAATATGTAAACATATAATTTATTATGTTAGTTAGGCCGTGGCCTTATAGTGTATTATTCCATGAGGTCACGACTTTTATGTATAGCATTGCCAGAGTAGGTGACCAGAGTAAGGACTCCATTTTAGAGAGAAGTTGGAGTGATTTGGGTAGAGCTTTATGACTCAGTTATTCCTTACTAAATGAGTAGTGAGAACCTCTATTTATAGGAGTTTGTTGGGGCATCACGTGCATGACTCACGTGGGGATCACATGCATGGACCACGTCACTTACGGATAAGGATGGATGAGAGGTAATCTTTTTAGAAGGTAGACAACTAGAAGTCCGTGGTCCAAGGTATAATGTTTGCAGTCAGTGTTAATTGTGTTATGATGAGGTTTAAGGTTCGCGATCTGGTTTGGTGCCAAGCCATGGTCTTGTGAGGTACTAGGTAGTGGTCTTGTCATATTGGTCGAGGCCTTTGTATAAAGGTAGAGGCCTTTATTTAAACACCAAGGATAATTACAGAGCCTCGAACATATCTTCATGTATTTTTACATACTTCTATTGCACGTGTCTTTTAGGCATTGAACGTCATGTTTTGGGTATAACAATAATAATAAAAATAATAGTAATGTGAAAGAATATGACTCGATAAAGAGAAATAAATATACTAGGTTGGGATGTTCAATTTATTATTCCTCATTGGATGTCGTGGTTTTATTATTGTTGAATCACTACAAGAAAAAGTGCTTTCCACGACATATATTTTATGATAAGTGGGCGAGGTGGTTGATCTCCCTTACCCGGTTCCCATTCTATAAGGGAGCCCATTGATCCATAACTGGAAAAAGAGGTAGATCCGTGAGAATCCTTTGTTCCACAACCTCGGGGCTATTTTAGCCAATTCATCATTTTCAGATGTACTAGTACTAGAAGGCACAAGCAAATCGAAAAATATCTCGAATTCAGATGGTACTCTGACTTATTTGTTTTCTGTTGCGCCCCACCAAATCCAGTTCTATTTTGGTAGGTGAAGGGAGTATAACTGATAGTTCAGTCGGAACTCAATCTGGCTTTCGGCTCCTATTCCCGCCGCTGTTATTAGTATCGAAAGTAGCTATATATTGGCACCTTATAAAATGTTTCATGGAACATAGTAAATGATGAAAAAATTGAGAAAAGTGTCATAAACAACTCGAATACAATAAGGACAACTACATATAAAATAAATATGTCATGGTTGATTTGAAAGACGACACTTTATTAGGTGTCGTAGTATTGTGCACGTCTCCTTAAATTGATGTGTCATAAGTAGTTGAAAATACTCATTTGGCGCTAACTTTGGCATTAGATTTTTTTATCCCGTATTAAAAAAGAGAAAAAAGGAAAAAAAACTTAATTGAATATCCCAACCACACTCCTGACAATCCCCTGAAAATCTCCTATCATCCCCTAGCCCCCCTAGAACCATATAGGAAACCTCCATTGAATCAAGCTATATATAAAAAGCTCCATTTAAATAGAGCTTCGCCTCAATTGATGTAAGGTATTTTTTCTCCATTCTCGATCTATATTCAAAACCTAAAGCAAAAAATAAAAAAGGGTTTAGGTTTGTGCGAAGTTTAGCATAATTACAAATTGTCAAATGTCATAAATTTATGCAATGGAGATTATTATAAATAATTTTGATGACAATTGAAGTTATTCATTTTACACAACTAAAAGTGACGAAGATGATGTCCAGGTCCTTGAGGGGTTTTGTCCTGGTTGCCGAGTTATCAAAATTTGTATGGAAAAATGAATATTGTACACATACTCATGACTATTTCTCGGTGACCCTGAAGTAGTCCATATTTAATTTCATCACCAATTTTGCATGAGGTGCAAACCCTTTAATTGTACAATGATGGATATTACTGATTAGGCAACCATTTCACACAAAAGGTGATTGTTACCAAAATTTGGGGTCTTTCTTATCAAAAAATTATAATGGAAACTCTTAGTGTGCTAGTGTACAGTTTTGCATCCACTGAGGTTCATAAATATAGATCAGTTATTGTCTAATTTATCGTACCTGTAGTAGTTTGTAGATACTTGTCCGCCTATTTATAGTCTTAATCTGAAATAAAAAAAGGTTTTTGTTTCTATGTAGATGTGTTCGGTTAGTTTAGAGAGAGAATTGTCTCCCATCAATTCACATACAATGGGCAAATGAGAAATTATTTGTATGTAGACCAGTTGGACCTGTTCGGCTAATTTAGTGTTTTTTTTTCTTTTTCTTTTTTTTACCATTGACACTAGTAATTTGTTTTGTGGAAATTTTCCAAATGGTAGATTTGACAATTTTTTAGATTCAAAAGCCTTTTTTGGGATCGAACAAAGACCCGAAGTTCTAAATCGTGTTTATAATTTAATTTTAATTAAATTTAAATCTAAAAAAACATGATTCTTGATTTTTAAAAAGTTTGTGTATGTTTAGTCATTTTCATTTCTTTATTTTATTTATAATTTTCATTTTGAGTATTATCTCAGATCGGTCCGATTTTTCCAAGTTTGACTTTTTCTTTCCATCTTTGACTGGTCATAACTTTTGATCACGAGCTCCGATTTGAGTGTCGTTTCTTCCAATGCTCTTGTGAAACAAGGATCTTCAACTTTCCTTCAGGCTTCGAGTCTGAACTCTAGGTGTAAATTTACGCTATTGCCCTTTGACTTATCTTCTTTTCTTTTCTTCCTTTCTTCCGGTTTCTTTCTTTCTTTTCTTGCACTAAATTCCTATAAAATCAATAAGAAATACACAAAACTCAGGGTACTTGTTAGAACAAGTCATTAGCAATGATATGGGGTAAAAATGATTCAATTACATTGTTTGAGATATCAAAATTACTAACTTAAGGTCCTAAATTCAGAAGAATTTATGCTTGGTCAAATCCCCCTAACTAAGAACTTTGCACGTCCCAGGCAATATAAATGAAGCTATTCCATTTTTTTTTGAAATGCGAAGTTTTATGAATACGCACTTATCATCCCCCTAACTTAGTCTTTTGCATTGTCCATAATCAAAAAGACGAGAAAGATAAAGAATACAAAATAAGTAGTGCGCTAAATAAAACAAGCAAGGACTATAATAAAAACTGTGGAGTACAACATAACTGTGGAAACAATAAATAAATAAAACATCACAGAACATACCTAGAAAGGCAAAAAATTGCACAGGCTCCAACGGGGCTACCTATAGGGGGATGGTGGGGGGTGAGAGGGTCCGAGGGCTACAGGGTCATAAGGGTCATGAAAATAAGGAGTAAGTGGGGCATCGGGACCCGACTGGAGACGGTACATATCAGCCTATATACGCAGGACCAGACTCATGTCCCTTTGGTATGAGGACATAAACCCATCAAAACGCGTCTCAAGAGAGAGAACGTGCTCGGTCAGACCCGTACCAATCGGAACATAGTCTGGATTAGTAGTTTCATCATACTCCTCCTATTCACCTTCTTCCATCTCGACATCTTCAGCAGGAACATCCTCTTCCTCAATAGCAGCCTCATCACCCGAGGTGTCACGGTCGTCGCTACGCGCACGGATCTGCTGGATTTGCTTGTCACTTCGGGTGCGAAATTCTTGACCAAGGGGCTTCGACAAGTTGATATGATCCTGCGGGGGAACAAAGCCAACATCCTTAAGAAAGGAAGTAATGAGACGACCATAAGGAAGAGGGGCCCGTCCCTTTTTGTCCAGCGCCTCACAAATGATATCATTGTAAAACGTGCAGGTCAAATTGATAATAGTGGCATGGTCAAACAAGTGATATACCATAGTAGCTTGACGCGGCCGGATAGCCGAATCATGGGAAGTTTGTAAGAGATTGGCAAAAACTATTTGAAAAGTGATGCGTGCTTTGTCGGGTAACCGACCAACAGGATAAGTCTCGGTATTCCAAACCGAACCCGGCGCTATGCGAGACATGCAAACAGCTTTGGAGATAACGGGATCATGACTAGGATAAGTAAAATGATCAGGAGTAATCAAACCTTTTTACTCTAGTTTCCGGGCCAGAATTTTAAGCGAGAACAGTATCGGTGTCGAGTCAATAAAAGCTTGAGATTCGAAATCGGCGGTACTAACGAGGGAACCGTAAAATTTATGAATTTCATTCTCCCATATAGTCTCGTATGGTTCGTTGAAAAATTTGCACCAGCCACGAGACATGAACATCCCAGTTACAGAATTAGGTAGTTGATCCCAAAGCACTTGGCGCTCAATGTGTATTTTACGTCGAGGTTTGAAAAAATGATGGCACCAATTTGCCTCACGGTGGGAACGATATTCACCATTGCCATCGGGAAGGACTTCAATGGAATTATATTTCTGGGGAGCAGCCACGGTAATGGAAAGGTATTGGGGTATGTGTGTTTTTATAGGTTGGATGGTTAGTGGGGGGGAAGAATGGGGGGAAATAAGGGGGAATGGATTTTGGGGGAGTGGAAGGGATTGGGGAATGAAATGGGGTGAGGATTGATGAGGTTGCAACCTCGGGGAAAAATAACCTGCAGACGACCGGATTGATCCGGGTTTAGACCGGACCGGTCCGATTTATTTTTTTATTATTATATACCGGATCCGTTCTTTTTTATGCGGCCGAACTCTTCCCCTGCTTTTTCCTGCATGCCACTTTCAACTCGGTTTCTTAAGCCCAACACTTCCTCCAATTGGATTGGACCTCAAAACTCTTAAAACTCTCATCGCAACCTGATACATACCCGAGACATGTGTTCTATTCCCACTTCAGTTTGTGACGCACAACTATGACTATCCTAACATCCTATGCTTACTATACATAACAGTCACCCCATACACGCCGGGGGTGCGACGACCTCACCTTACTTGCTCAGTCAATCCCCATGAATGGGGTCCGACAACCAGATTGTGTCGGCTTCCATGACAACCGCTTCCAAATACGGCTTAAGAAGGTGTCCGTTAACCTTGAATGAGTTGCCCCCTTTTTGATCCTCTAGTTCAACAGCTACATGGGGGAATACTTCCTTCACAATGAATGGACCTGACCATCGTGACCGCAATTTACCTGGAAACAAGTGCAACCTCGAGTTGTAGAGAAGTACTTTTTTACCCGAATGAAAATTCTTACGTCGGATGATTCTGTCGTGTGCTCGTTTCATTTGTTCATTTGAAATTTTAGCACTTTCATACACATCATTGCGTATTTCTTCCAACTCGATCAACTGAAGTCTACGTGTTTCACCGGTTTTTTCCATATTAAAATTCACCCTTTTGATAGCCCAATACGCTTTGTGTTCACTTTCAACAGGAAGATGACAAGGTTTTACATACACAAAACGAAATGGGGACATCCCAAGGGGATTTTTGTATGCAATTCGATAATCCCAGAGCGCATAATTCAATCGGATAGACCAATCTTTCCTATTAGGTTCGACTGTCTTTTCCAAGTTATGCTTGATTTCTCGATTAGCTAACTCGGCTTGTGATCGAGGGGTGTAATACGCTAGTCGTTGTTATCAGCTTCCAACCTCAATAAAAAAAACCGAAACTTGTAACTACACTTCTTACGGTGTATAGTGGTGAGTCTGGGTATCGAATCCACAGCGAATGGTTGATAGAATTTAATTGATTTATTACTTCTAAAGAAAAAATGAAAAAGATGATGATGGTTGAAAAGGGAAAAAAATAAGTAAATAAAGAAGTTAAATTAATTAAGATGAATGAGAAAGTAGGTTGGAATACAATCCCCCTAACCCTAGTACTTTACCGTATATAAACCTAGAATTGTAAATTATAAATTTGAATGAATCTAGTCTTTATAAATCCTAAGCATTACATATATGAGGATCAAGCCCGCACCATATGAAATCAAAGGTAAATATAAAGCGGTGGTAAATAATTTTATGCACATCATATTCTTAAACATCCCAAGTACCTAGGGCAAGAGAGATTAAAAGATCTACAATGGTTGTAAAATTGTCTCGCAGGACTCTTTCAAATTTTTAATTTAAATTCTATTTTCTACATAAGTAATTTACATTGGGATGGGTTCATGCATCACAACCTTTAAAAACTTAGCTAGGCATGATTTTATTGAATGAAAATAAATCCATAACAATGCATGTAATTGTGGATCTAAGAAACATTGTAAAAAAAATTACAAAACAAGTGATAATTGAATTGAAAATAGAATTGAGATAAAATAAGAGAATGGAAATTTTATACTTGTATTCAGCAACAGGAAAAGAAAATGAACTTGAATCCAGAAAACTTCTTCTTAATCAACCTTACAAACTAGGGTTTATGAAAATTTCTATGTAAAGAAAAACTAAGAAAACTCTCTAAAATCTGACTTTCTCTCTATAAAATTCTATTCTACTCTCTAGAATTCGACTCCCTTGGAAGGATGTAGGGCTTGGCCTTTTATACACCTAAAAAATGACTCTTCCCATGCCTCTCCACGTTTTTCCCTTTTAATATACCTAAATGAGACTCTTCCAATGCCTCTCCACATTTTACAACTAATAAAAATGAATTAAACAAGAAATTTCAAGAGTTGTCTCTTCAACTTCCAGAATTAATTTCAACTTTTGACTTTCTGTCTCCAACTTTAAATGGGCATAACTTCTTCACCGTCGCTTGGATTGGGGTGCCATTTCTTTCAATGTTCTTGTAATTTAGATATCTTCAACTCTCTAGCTTTCCCCACCACCGAAATATATATGTAAAATTATGAAAATGCCATTCAACTCCCCATTTCTTGGTTTCTTTCACTGTTTTGAGTTCTCCTTTGCACTAATTTGCATGAAATACCTGTAAAACACATGAGAAATACACAAAAAAAGAAATACTTGACAAAAATGGTTAGTATCATAAATACCAGACAAATCCAAGCTATTTACACTGCACGGGATCATAAAAATACCGAAATTAAGGGGATAAATATGAAGAATATGTGCCTAATCAGCTTGGCCATTCGATTGAGGGTGATAAGTCATTCCAACTTTATGGATGACCCCATACTTTCGAATTATCTTTTCCATCGGCCTATTGCAAAAATGAGTGCCATTATCACTAATGATAACCTTAGGAATTCCGAATCGAGAAAGTATGTGTTCGTGAATGAACTTTATCACCACTTTATTGTCATTCGTCCTTGTAGCTATTTCCTCTACCCATTTTGAGATGTAGTCTACTACGATGAGGATGTATAGAAAACAAAAGGAGGGTGGAAAAGGCCCCATGAAGTCAATACCCCAACAATCAAACAATTCTAAGACAAGTATGGGGGACAATGGCATCATGTCACGGCGAGTAATAACTCCCATTCTTTTGCATCTATCGCATGATTTGCAAAAATTATTCACATCCGGGAAGATTATGGGCCAATAGAGACCGCCTTGCAGGATTTTTACAACAGTTTTATTTTTGGAGAAATGACCACCACATGCTTCCGTATGACAAAATCGAATTACCCCTTGAATTTATTCATCAGGTACACATATTCGGATTATTTGATCATCACAATACTTAAACAAATATGGATCATTGTAAAAGAACATGCGTAACCAAGTAATGAACTTCCTTCTCTCTTGCGGAGTCCAATTGGAGGGAACAACTCCAGTGACAAGGTAATTTACTATATCCGCAAACCAAGGAAGAGAAGAAGTAGTAAATAGATTTTCATCCGAAAAATACTCGTCTATGGGAATGGGATCAATAGGTATGTCGGACGAGAGGCGTGACAGATGGTCAGCAATGACGTTTTCTACTCCTTTCTTATCTTGAATCGAGAGATTAAACTCTTGTAGGAGTAGGATCCACCTTATTAGGCGCGGTTTGGCATCTTTCTTGGTCAGAAGATATTTGAGGGCTGAGTGATCAGTGAAGCAAATGATGGGCGACCCAACAATATAAGAGCGGAATTTGTCGAGAGCGAAAATAACAGTTAGTAATTATTTCACCGTATTGGAGTGCTTCAGCTGGGGGCCAGATAATGTCCTACTAGTATAGTAAATAACATGAGCTTTCTTATCTTTTCTTTGTCCGAGAACCACCCCTATCGCGTAATCACTTGCATCACACATAAGCTCAAAAGGAAGTGACCAATCGGGAGCTTGCATGATAGGAGCCGAAATTAACATGCTTTTGAGCTTATCAAAAGCTTCTTGGCATGCATTATTCCACTCAAACGGAGTGTCCTTCATGAGGATATTACTCAAGGGTCTAGCGATGGCGCTAAAGTCCTTAATAAATCTCCTATAAAATCCAGCATGGCCTAGAAAGGACCTCACACCTTTAAGCGATTTTGGCGGGGGTAACTCAGCTATTACTTATGTTTTTGCTCGATCGACCTCAATTCCCCTAAATGAGACTATGTGGCCCAGAACTACACCCTCAGTGACCATAAAATGGCATTTTTTCCAATTGAGGACTAAGTCCTTTTCCACACACCGGAATAAAACTCTTTCAAGATTAGCTAAACATTGTTCGAAAGATGGAACGAAAATGCTGAAATCATCCATGAATACCTCTAGTCCTTTTTCTATCATGTCGCTAAAGAGACTCAACATGCACCTTTTAAAGGTTGCTGGCGCATTACATAACCCAAAAGGCATACGTTTGTAGGCAAACGTACCAAACAAACATGTAAAAGTCATCTTCTCTTGATCAAGTACATCCACTTCAATATGATTATAGCCAGAATACCCATATAAGAAGCAATAGTAAGGATGGACCACTACTCGTTCAATCACTTGGTCGATAAATGACAAGGGAAAATGGTCTTTTCTTGTTTTGGCATTGAGCTTTCGGTAGTGAATGCAGACACGCCAACCGGTGGTGGTGCGTTGAGGTATTAATTCTCCCTTAGCATTTTCAACCACGATCATACCCGACTTCTTTGGAACGACCTGAATTGGGCTCACCCATTTAATATCAGAAATGGGATAGATGATCCCAGCATCTAGCAATTTGATGATTTCCGCTCGAACTACATCTTTCATGGTTGGGTTCAGTCGCCTTTGCATCTCTCTCGAGAGCTTCACCTCCTCTGTGAGATGGATTTTATGGGTATAAATCAAAGGACTTATACCTTTCAAATCTTCTATAGTCCAACCAAACGCACTCCTATGCTTCCTCAACACATTCAACAACATGCCCTCTTACTCTTTTTTAAACTGGAAGAAACAACAACAGGAAATGTATCATCTTCTCCCAGAAAATCATATTTTACACGAGAGGGTAGTTTCTTTAACTCGAGACTAGGAAATCTATCTTCAGAGGGAATCATGAGTGACTCCCTCAGGGGTAATTCCTAAAATCTCGAAATCCAGTAAACATCCCTCAACTTCTTAAAACTCACTTCTTCTTCTTGGAGCCATGCTCCCAATTCTTCCACTTCACGCTCAAACTCAGTATAAGAACTCTTATTCTCAACACCTTGCACTAAACAAACTTCCATTGCATCTCCACCACTTCTTAAAACATGGTTGAGGTATTAATTCTCGATGTGCTCATCCACCACTTCTTCAATAAGATCAACCTCATGAATTTCATCCTCATCACCCATTTGGTTAGCAAGATTGAAAATATTGGTCTCGAGAGTTATGTTTCCAAAAGTGAGTTGCATTTGTCCATTCCTTGTATTGATTAAGGCATCAGCAGTAGCTAAAAATTGATGGCCCAAAATTATGGGAACATGATTACTAGAATAGGGGGAAGGCTCCGTGTCCCAAATGACAAAATCAACAGGGAAGTAGAATCTATCAACTTCAACTATAACGTCCTCCATAACCCCACGAGGCACTTTCATGTTTGATCTGCTAACTGTAGAGTGATTCGGGTAGGTTTAAGATCCCCTAAATCCAGCTGCTTATAGATAGAGTATGGAATGATGTTCACACTCGTACCTAAGTCAAGCAAAGCTTTTTCAACTCTACTTTCTCCTATAACACATGAAATTGTAGGTGCACCAGGATCTTTGAATTTTTGTGGAAGATCATTAAGAAGAACCGAGCTCACATTTTGTGCCAAAAAGACATTCTTCTTCACCTTAAGCCGGCGTTTGATTGTCAAAAGATCTTTGATGACTTTGGCATATGATGGAATTTGTTGGATAGCATCCAAAAACGGCAAGTTGAACTTCACGTGTTTCAAAACATCTAACACTTCCATACGAGAAGCCCCATTTTTGGGTGGTGTCAAGCGTTGAGGAAATGGAGCAGCAGTGGGCAGTTTTACTTCGATTTCAAGTTCAACTCCTTCATCATTATCTTCCATGTGTAATGTGGTCTCCTCAGATTTTGAAGCCTTTTCAGCTTTAGATTCCTTAGGAGACGATGGGGTTAGATCAATCACGCGACCACTACGTAGAGTAGTGACAACTTGACATTGTTCTAGCAAATTCGATGAAGTAGAGCTAACCATAGTTTGCCCTTGAAGGGTGGTCTTTGGCCTTGAGATGGGAATTTACCCTTCTCCTGGGTATTTACTACAGATTGTAACCTAGAGATGCTAGTATGAATTTATGTGAACATACGGTCATACTAAGCATTGCTCTCCTTTTGGGATTGGATGAATTGATTCAGATTATCCTCAAGTGATCTCCTAGGTGGAGTGACATACGGACCAGGAGGTGGTGGCTACATAGGGTTTGGCATTGGAGGAGCCATTTGCTAAAATTGAGGAGGGGTTGGTGGCAAAGCCACATGTGGATTGGGAGCCATCCCTCCTTGTGGTTGACCATAGTTGAAACTGGGAGGATTCCTCCATGATTGATTGTATGTATTCCCTTGTGGCACATTAAAATTTCAGCGAAACCCTCCTATCGCCTCCACCTGCTCAGTGTACGTTGCCTTGTATGCAGGGATAGTAGGACATCCTTTGGTAGAATGACCAGCAGTACAAACGGAACACACCTTCTCCTTTCCTTATTGTACGGGTCCAGCTACTTCTCTTAATCGAACTTCAAGCATATCTCTGAAATTCTTCTCCAATTGGTCAAATTTAGATCTAACAAAGTTTCCTTGTCCAAGTAATAAATACCAGACGCATCAGATGAGTTGGACACTTGTCGATTTATGTTTTGACTAATGGAGGCAGAAACATCCCATGCTTGCGTAGTCTCCGCTACATATTTCAGGTGAGCCTCAGCATCGCTCGAATCTAACTCCCAAAAAGGTCTTTCGCACATTGTCTGAACAAGTTGTTTAGATGCTAAGGTAAGTCCTTGATGGAAAAAATAAAATAAGATGATTTTTTTCGAATCCATAATGGTGGCAAGCACTAACTAAATCCTTAAATCTTTCCCAACACCTATCAAAAGCTTCATTCTTATTTTGTCGAAAAGCTTGTATTTAAGCTTTGACAGAATTGGTTTTGTGTTGTGGAAAGAACTTGCATAGGAACTTAGTTTGCATATCTCTCCAGGATAAAACAGAATTCGAAGGTAGTGACAATAACCAAGTCTTACCTTTATTCTTTAAGGAAAAAGGGAAAAGCTTTAACCGGATACCATCTTATGGACAAGTTTGGTCACCAAAAGTCTCACATGCTTCATCGAACTCTCTAATATGGAGATATGGTTTTTCAGAATCCATCCCATGAAATGTAGAAAGAATTTGGATCATCCCATTCCGAAAGTGGAACTGACTGGCATTATACGGGAGTAAAATGCATCCAGGGGTAATAGTTCGCTCCGAAAATAAAAGATCATTCATGGGAAGAAATGGTATATCTTCCTCTCTAGCACCAACACCAACACTACCGTGCACAAAGATATTGCTACCAAAAGATTCACAATTCTCACTCGGTGTTTGACTCAAAGTACGACTTGTGATTGAATTATTCGGTAAAGGAGGTGGAACCAAAAAATGTGGAGAATCGGTGGTGTGAGAATTTTCAAAACTAGCTTTGGCAATAGGGTTTTCGTGGACTTGGGTGAGAAGTGGATTTTGCATGTAATCTTACAAGAGATGAGATGAATTTTTTTTTTAATAAGTTTAGGAATAAAATCACTTTCCTAAGAATTACCAATTGACAATCCCCGGCAACGACACCAAAAACTTGACGCGACTTAGAATTTGTCTCAAAAGTGCATTTTTTCTAGGCTCAAGTGCAAGCCTGTCGCGTTAGTAATAATCCGACAAGTCGGGATCGTCTCCACAAGGATCAAAAATTGGCAATTGAGAATTACGTATGAAAAGTTATTTATCCTTCAACTGGTTTCTTAAAATAAAAGAAAAGATGATTGATGATTGAAATCTCCAATGGATAAATAAAAATTAGACTACGTGCACAAAAACACTAAGAACTGCAAGAAATTAGATATGAGAGAAAATAGGGTGGATTACAATCCCTCATTCCATAGTAAATTACCTTATAGAATACTAGAATTGTAAATTGAAATTCTTGACTAAATCCAATCTTTATAAATCCTAAGCATTACATATATGAAGGAAATAGCCCGCATCATATGAAATCAAAGGCAAATACAAAGCGATGAATAGACAATTATATTTGCATAGTCTCCTTAAACATCCCAAGTACCTAGGGCAAGAGAGATTAAAAGATCGGCTATGTTCGTATAATTTCTAGACACGATTTGGTCAATATTTAATTTACTCTTTATTTTATACATGGGTAATTTCTCTTGGAAGGAGTTCATGTACCCCAACCCTTGAAAATTTAGTTAGACATGGGTTATGAGTAAACAAATTCATAATAATGCATGAAACTGTGGATATGAGAAACATTGTAAAAAAACAAAAATTGCAAAACAATTGATAATTGAATAGAATTAGGATAAAATAAGAGATTAGAATTTGATACTTGAAACCTGCATTAGGAAAGAGATGAAATGAAATCTAGAATTCTCCTTATTTCCCAAAATTACAAACTAGGGTTTATGAAAAACTAAGAAAATTCTTTAAAATATGACTATCTCTCTCTAATTCTCCTCTACTCTCTAGAATTCGACTCCCTGGAATGATGTAGGGCTTGGTCTTTTATAGCACCAACTAGCACGAATTTGATAGCTAAAAAATGATGGGCTACGCAAGATATTCAAATATTCGCACCTCTTGAGTTCCATAATAAATACCAGGAATTTTTACCGCCGGACCGGTCCGAATACCTATCGGATCGGTTCGATTTTCAGTCACCGGATTGATTCTTTTTTCTTTCGACCGGATTGGTCCGCATTAAATCGAATCGATTCTGCTATCATCGGTTCGGCATCAATCCGGGGTCTACTGGAAATGTGACATTTCGGATCGGTCCGAGATAATACCGAATCGGTCCAATTTTTTCCGAGTTTGACTTTTTCTTTCCATCTTTGACTGGCCATAACTTTTGATCATGATCTCCGATTTGAGTGTCATTTCTTCCAATGTTCTTGTGAAATAAGGATCTTTAACTTTCCTTAAGGCTTCGAGTCCGAAATCCGAGTGTAAGTTTATGCTATTGCCCTTTGACTTATCTTCTTTTCTTTTCTACCTTTCTTCTGGTTTCTTTCTTTTTTTTTCTTGCACTAAATTCATGTAAAATCAATAAGAAATACACGAAACTCAGGGTACTTGTTAGAAGAAGTCATTAGCAATGATATGGGGTAAAAAAGATTCAATTACATTGTTCTAGATATCAAAATTACTAACTTAAGGGCCTAAATTCATAAGAATTTATGCTTGGTCATAAAATCAACATCTTCTAGCTTCTTGACCTCGTCCCTTATGACCTCATATTTTTCTCGAGAATAAATTATCCTCTTCTTCTTTACTGGCTTTGCACACTCTACAACGTTAAGCTTGTGGCTCATAATTTTGGGGTCGATACCCAGCATATCTATGTGACTCCATGCAAAGACACTTTGTCTTCTCCTTGGCATCTTGATGAGGTATTCTTTTATGTCTATCTTCAGAGCATTACCGATTTGGATGGTTTTTTCTGGATCATCCTCGTTGAGGATGATGGATTCTACCTCTTTCGCGGATTCTCCTTTCTTGAGTTTCTTCTCATCCTTGGGGTCAAGGGTGTCAATATTGTAAGTGGTAGTTGCCTTCTTGTGCACCTCTCTTTCTTTGACGGAGTTGAAGTAACATTCTCGTGCCATCGTTTGGTTTCCCAGAACTTCCCCTATCCCGTAAGGGGTGGGGAATTTGATCATCTGATGAACCATAAATGGCACAGGCTCAAACCCCTTGAGGGCTACTCACCCTAGTATAATGTTGTAGGCTGAGAAGACATGTTCGTCCATCATAAAAAAGCTGACCCTCTTGGTAAGCCATCTCGGCCACTCGTCTCCCATCCTGACATCGGCCTCATACACTCCAAAAGGATGAACTTTTTCCCCACTGAACCCAATCAATGGGTGATGGTATAGGATGAGTCTAGCACGGTTGAGGCCTAAGGCTTTGAAGCATGGCCAAAACATCACATCTGCAGAGCTGCCCCCATCTACCAAGATCCTCGGCACCTCACATATGTGCTTCCGGGTAGCGATGACTATAGGGTCATCATGCGAGCCCAAGAGCCTTTGAAGTCCATTATTGAGAATCCCACTATCAGAGTATCCATATCAACCTTCTTTCTCTTTTCTAACTTTGCCTCAACAGAGGTTGAGTGCACAGCCTTTGTCACTCTCTTGGCTTCAGCTACATGGGCCTTCCTATCTGCGACCTTTGACCCTCCTCCTGCCTGTCCCCCTGATATCATCCCAATACCGAGTGATATCATATTAAGTCTCTTTACAGGGCCGGGGTCATCTCTCCGCGGGAGGTCAGGGTCATCCTCATCATCTGAAGGGTTGCCCCCTCTTTTTGGAGGACCTTATATACATGCATCACCTCTCTTCTTTCTGGGGTCATCCCCTCGGCCCCTCTTGAAGGCACGTTTATCAACGTACTTCCTGAGCTTCCATTTCTTTCAACATATTTTCAATATCATATTTCATAGCAAATCATTTGTCTATCACGTGGCCATGGCCTTGGTGAAATTCACACCATAAGTTTTTATTCCTCTCGTGGGGGCTGTCCTCAGTTTCTCAGGCCACTTCAGGGACCGGTCACTCTTTATCTCATTAAGAATATGTTCGCAGCTGACCGTCAGGGGGGTGTAATCAGCAAACTTGTCATATGTAGACCTCTTCTTCCCCTCTTTGTTCTTCTTATGGTAATTACCCCCACTAGTGCCTCCTTTTTCATCTTCGTATTTTGCGGCCATCGCCTCTTTGACGTTCATCACCTTTCTTGTTGTCGATAACAATTCATCCATTGTCCTTGGAGGGTCTTCAGCAAGCTTCCATAGCAGCTTCCCCTTCTGGAGTCCTCCAATGAGAGAGGTCATGTCTATGCTCTCCTCATAGTCTTCAACCTCTAACTTTTCTTTGTTGAATCTAGATATGTAGTCTCTTAGGCTCTCATTCTTCCCCTGTTTAACATAGAGCAGGTGTGTGGTCTTCTTCTATGGCCTCACCCCAAAGAAAAAGTTATGGATAAATCGGTCTTCCAACTATTTAAAGATTGCAATGTAGTATTTTGGAAGAGACATGTACCAGACATGTGCAGCCCCAGTCAGAGTGCCAAAAAAGGCACGACACCTCATCTCATCTGAGATAGAGTATATGTCTGTCGCTCATTAATACGTCTTAATATAATGGACAGGGTTGGTACTCCCGTCATACCTTGGGGTGACCACAGGTGACTTAAACTTGGAGGGCATCGGTAAGTTAACTATCTTCGCCACAGAGGGTGAGCCTACGGAGTATCCCCTTTGAAGAGGGTCTCATCTCTTCAGGATATCACCAATCTTATCCTCCAGTCACTGGATCGAGGCGTTCCAGGGCTTCGTAGGGTCGGCTTAGCCGATGTTATCACCTGCCTCCTCTTTGAGGTTGATGGAGGGTTCTGCTGTGGCAGGCCTGTGTCGGCTGTTTACTTCCCCCTAACCGTCATCTTATCCCTTGGGTCGACCCTCGTGGGGTCATCCATCTGCTGCCTCCCGTCTGAACCTCGCAGCACTCCTTGATCTGGATAATTTTTCTCACAGGTCATTTGCTGGGCCTAGCCTCTCAAAGGCTGACCCCCTGCTCAAGCGATCGAAAGAAGAGCCCCTCGGGCGATCGTCAGGATTTTGCCTTCTTCCCTTCCCTCTGCTCTCCTGGAAAGGTCGTACAGTATTGTTGGAGACCTCATACGGCTCCCAGAACTCTATGGGGGCCTCCTCCCCCCTCCAGATCATAATACATGTCTTTTAGGCAAGGGTTTCCTTGACTCCCTAGGCATAGATGCCAGGGGTCAACAACATCCCTCCACCGCTGAGGAGGCGGCAAGTCTTTGCGTGGTGCCTAGGGTGGTCCCCTAGCCTCATGCTGCCTTGGAGCTTCCATTGGAGTAATCATCTCCGGTGAGACTCCCATTGGTCTTAGTATATTTTGGTTAAGAGCTGTGAACTGCTCCTGCATAATTCATTGGCTTGCTTCCAGAGACTTAAAGGTGGCATTCACATCATCCATATCGGACTGAGGTGGTGGTTGATTGGAACTGGGTCCTACTCCACTATCCAGTGGAGGAAGAGGTGGTGGTGGCATCTCCGGTGCCATATATTTGAGCGATGAAGAGTTGAACTAAATAAAGTGACTGGTGAGCTTGAGAACCTTAATGGGTCTCTTTTAATGGTGAAATAGCTCCACAAAGGGGGAAATCTGGTTCACCACCAGAGTGCCCGGTGAGGTCAAGCTGTGCAAAGGAAAAGATGTCTTCTCGTTCCCATAGACGGCGCTAAACTGATGATGCTTAGATTTAGCACCACCAGATAAGTAATGCTGAGCTCAAACTGTAATAACCATGGGAGCCATAGAGATATATATGTATAAGTGTATAGAAGGGGATGAGTATAAGAGGAATAAAACAATGATGTATAGTGGTTCAGCCAATTAGCCCTACATCCACTATGAGTGTGTGATCCACTAAGTATGGGCACTAATGTCCTTGGATACAATGCACATAATCTCAATTTCTCTCTCTACTGTGTACAAGTAGAGTTTCAGCTAGGGTTACAATTATCGATCCCTTTACAGGGTTATAGGTAACAAGTATATATAGGTCTTGGTGGGTGTAGTGTGCCCCCCAAGCATGCATGGTGCATGTGGATGATGATCTAGCCAATCCCCGATTGACACCTATAGATGCCACATGTGATTAATGATGACATAATATTCCCTCACGTGAGGGGGTGATATTGTTATAACGGTATTCCACGTGCCATGTGAGTCCCATGCGCACTGTTCCATGCATCTCCCAAACCACGTGTTGTAATGATGTCACCCTCGGCCTATGATATGAGGCCGAGGGCAAAGTTCCTGCTGGCAGCGAACCTGGCCTAATGCAGGTCTCGTACTTTCGTACCCTCGTAGGGTCTTCCGGATAATGATGAGGGGTCGGCCCCTCTAAGGGTCGTCTGAGCCATGATGACGGGTCATCCCCTTGAAGGGTTGTCGAGGTCTGATGAGGGGTCGACCCCTTGAAGGGTCGTTTGGGTCTGATGAGGGGCCGACCCCTTAAAGGTTTGTCTAAGCCATGATGAGGGGTCGACCCCTTGAAGGTTCGTATGAGCCATGATGAGTGGTTAGCCCCTTGAAGGGTCGTCTGAGCCATGATGAGGGGTCGGCCCCTTGAAAGGTCGTCTGGACTATGATGTGGGGTCGACCCCTTGAAGGGTCGTCTGGAATATGATGTGGGGACATTGGATCACAGGGTATATATGGGTATATCATGTATTAACATTTAAAACTGGGACTTAGGTTTTAAGGGATTTAAGGGCTTACGATTTCATCCCTTCTCATTTGGGATAAGAGAGAAAGAGAAAGAAAGAGGAAAAAAAGAAGAAAGGAAGAGAGAGAGAGGAGAAAGCTTGGATATTTCTGGCCCAAACGCGATCACAAGGACGATTAAACCTCTACAACTTTGAGGCAAGTGTTTAATCTTTCTAAATATTTCATTTGTGTATTTCATTTCATAATTTGTGGACAAAAGAATTGTATTTTGGGTATTAATATTAAAACTTAGATTTTGTGGTTTAAATCTTGAAATTGATGTTTATATATGGGTTGGTTGGGATCAGATTTGGGTTGATTTATTGTCTTAGAATCATGTTATGATGAAGGTTTAAGGGTTAGAAGTGAAATTTTAGGGTTTAAAATTCATGAGTTTTGTGAAGAAGAGGAAACCTTTAAGGTTCTGTAGACCCGAATCGATTCACCCCTATACGAATCGATTCGGCTTTGGCAAAAGTGGCAGGTCTGCATGACCGAATTGATTTCAAACACAAGGTGAATCGATTCAGCTTGTGACAGAGTCCTTGGTCCTTTGGACCAAATCGATTCGTAGCTGGAGCGAATCGATTTGCCCTTACGACCAAATCGATTCGGGCCAGGCCGAATCAATTCGGAAACATGGTTGTTTTGTGGAGTTTTTCTATAATTAGTTCTAATCATTTTAGGTGGGTTTATTTATTTGGGATATGATTATATGATGTAAGAAAGATGTTTTGGAGATTTATTAGAAGTTTCTCGCATGATAAGATCGCGGGTACGTATCGAGTTATTTTGGGGACTTATATACATATGTATTGGAGAGGGTCATATCGATATAGTGAGGAATCTCATTGAGAACGGGAGTTCTATTTAGAGGTCATAAGTGATCCTAGTTATGACGTAAGGTTAAGGACCCTTTGAAAGAGTGGTGAGAGTACAGCATGGAAGTGTAGGCCGATAATTGTGTCGAATCCTTATAGTGATAGGATTATCTTTAATATATGGTTTGGGACCAAGGAGAGGTAGAGGTCGTGCATCCTTAGTAATGTTTAACTTAAGGAATAAATTGTAATGAAATAAGATTAAGGGTTCATAAGAGCAATTGAACCGTAGGCGAAATTGGGAACGATTGGACCGTACTATCAACTAGAATAGGTTGTAGTGTAATTCTAGTCGGGATAGTTTATATATATAATTGGGTGGGAGTAACAATGGGGATCGCCGAAGATGATGGGATCATTAAATTGAATTTAAGTTTAATCTTGAGACTTGTGGACTATTAGTTATACGTATACCGATAGTCGGGATTGTTATTGGATATATTGATGTGCATTCGGATTTTGATGGGATGTATAGTGATTGTTATTCACATTAAACTTGGGGGTGATAACCTTAATGTTGAATATATTGGAAGACTATTCATATCATAGGGGAAATGGATGAATATGCTTCAAGTGAGCGATCGTATTTATATAAGGAATTAAATTAAATACGTTCGGGACGACGGCTAGTATAAAGAGGATCATATACACGTATAACCGAGTTTATAAATTTCATACATAAGCATGAGAGATAGTATGTATATATATATATATATATATATATATATATATATAGGTATGGATATGTATATATGTATGTACTCATGGCGTGAATATCTAAACGTATGTCATGGTTTAATTATATTATGTGATCATATGGATGTATATATATTGTGTATGTGAATGATATATATACTTGTATTGTGAAGCATACCCTGCACATGTTATCATTGGGAAGTTGCGCGATGAGAGTGAGAACCCTGGCTCGAGGAGCAGAGTGTGGATATTCCCCAGGTCATAGTCGTCCATTGTGTTATTATGTGATATACATTTTATTTGGGATGAGATATGGTGGGTATGTTTCGTCTCATTGCCGGTTAGGAACTGTGACTGCTTCCCGGATGACGTTTGTGTGTTGGCCGCGAAGTGGGTGATATTTAGTCCTATCGGTGGTCCCCGGGATGGAATATGAGTGATGCCCTCGAAGATGATAGCATGGTGCAGTATATTGGCATTCTATAGCCGATTATATTATGTGTATGGCCATTGTACATTATATGTGTTATGTACACGTGGCTATGAGAATGAATGGTTGTACATATATATGTTTAGAGTAAATATATATATTTATTATAACATATAGGTGAAAAGGATATGAAATTTCTATGGTGTACATCTTGGGTGATTATGGTGTACTAAATTGTTGGGGGTGGTTAATGTATCGCACTTAAGGAAAATTTCGGTTGTATCAACCCAAGGATTTAGTGGATAGTTTGGGGTTACTCTTAGATAGTAATCCAAATTTTAGTAGTTGCATTAATAGAATTTGTGTAGATGACATAATGGATCCCTACGATCGACATTGTCAAGGAGTAGTGTATCGGGGGGGTTCCTTGTTTGGATTTCGCTTTGCGAGACGCCCCACGCACGAAACGCAATGCAATGTTGAGAGTAGAGAGAAGTTTTTTCCTTTGTACTTGTATGTTTCTGTAGTATGATTAGCGTGTATGACATAATGGATCTCTACGATCGACATTGTCAAGGAGTAGTGTATCGGGGGGTTCCTGGTTTGGATTTCGCTTTGCGAGACGCCCCACGAACGAAATGCAGTGCAATGTTGAGAGTAAAGAGAATTTTTATCCCTATTAAATAATGCATGTTATTTAGAGAATAAACTCTTAATTTGAAGCTTAATGTTAAAATGTGAAGTAATAAGATGGATAACTGATTAAGTTATAAATTGGAATCAATAAAGCCTAGTATGACATATATGTGTATATATATTTAAGTGTGATTAGAATGGGAAGAATTCTTGGGTTATCTTAGGATGGAAGGTCTTGCGGGTATAGGCCGTGCCTATTGCGTGGTAGGTTGTCCTTATGGGTGGGTTAACTTAATTAAGATTCCAGGACGCGATTAGGTGTGTGCTGTTAGATGAGAGGTGAGTTTGGGTTTCACGAGAGTGAGACTCCACTTTAATTATGAAATAAGTGAATTTATATTTAATATGCACGATTAACACACTTGCTAAACATTTTTACACCTCGGGCTCTGACCCATTTATATTTCTCTTTTTCTATATATATGTATGTATATATCACTACAGGTGTCCTACCGCATGGATGCCGGATGCCCTTCTATCCAGAGTTGTGGGAGTCGTAACAGGTGCGAACTGTTACGGGATTTAGATTGTAGGCGCCTCTTATTTCTTTGAAAATCTAGGTAGGATTCATGTTGTATATCGGGTTTACACCCAAGAGTTATTTATAACTGTTTATATTTCTTCCTTATGGTTGTTGTACTGTCTGTGACCCGACAGCTTATTCGGATATATTTCCTTGTATGTACTCATTTCATGTTATACTAGCACTTTCTTTCATCATCATACTTGTGCATTCTACCTTTGCTAGTAGCTGTACATAGTTGGTTTGATTTCCATTTTTATGTTTTATTTAATTTTGGCATCTCGCTTATAAGATTTCGGGTAGTTAGCCTTATATGTTGTTGTATAATTTGTTGGGGCTGAGAATGAGCCATCTGAGATTCCTGATTTAATGTAGTATAGGGCTGGCCAACCGTTATTATTTTAAGCGGGTTGTTACACTATACTATTTAAATTATAGTACTTTAAAATTATAATGTTATGGTTACTTTTCAATCTTATGATATATTTTGTCGAACGAAGAGAATGTGTAATGCCTTTTTTTAGTTTTTCGGTATTTTTTGTTAGTTGAAATGCTTTTTGATTATTTATTTAGATGGTATCAAGATATTGTATCTTTCGAATGGTTTGAAATGAAAGTGAAATAAAAATGTATCTTGCTTATTATTATTTATATAGTCATTATTGGTTTTCTAGTGTGCATATAGAATTGAAACACAATGAAGAAGAATAATGTTGCGTGCTAAAATATAAGGCATACTTGATTGGAAAAAGGTTCATAATCTATTTAGAATTGAAACAGGACATAAATGTGTATAAGTTTTCTATTTCGTTTAAAAAATAAATACTATTAAGTTATTTATTCATTAAAACAAACTTGATTGAAATCAAGTTCATAATCTATTTATTTCTTATTTCTATTTTGGTCAAGTTCTGGTCTATGACTTTTTACTTTTTTTCTAAAGACACGTAATCATGCATCGAATGATATTTTAATTCCATATTTTGAGATGTGTAAGTTTATTTGCTCTTAGTTCCTAAAAATTTGATTTTGTGGATCCTAAACAACTATTTCACTCTTTGGCATTCGATATATAGTGTGAAATCTGGCAACTTTTGTGTTATTCTTCTTTTCTTTCTTAACTAGGAAATGTGAGATTTATTTTTTTTATTAATTTTTGGGTTAATTATTTTTTTCGGGCAACCTCATTAGTACGAAATCTGATGATTTCATTTTCAATATTTTATTGTTCCATTTTGTAGGTGATTGTTTTGGGTAGTATTCAGACACTACAAATCATATCCAATATAGTTATCTTTATCTTGCTTCATTTGTGTATCTCATACTTTGAAATTATGAAGTGTATATACCCATACTGATATTTCTAAAAATATGTATATTACAATTAGCAAACTTGATTTAAGTGTATTAATATGTATTGTTGAGTGTGGGTGTTTATATTAGTTCTATGCTCAACGAAACCATGTATACAACAAAAATGGCAATAGTCCAATTAGGTTAATTTGTAGCTCCAATGATCTAACTATATATATATATATATATATTTCAATCTACCTTTGTAGATAGTGACTAATCTAATAGGATTTAGTAGAATGTGAATAATCTAATGAGATCTTGTAGAATGTAACTATATGTGAAAAGAAGAAATTATTTTATCCCTTTATTGTTGACAATTTACCTTTCTTTCAATATTAGTGTTTGTTGGTGTAAACATACTAGAAACTTTCAAGTGGGTAACTCAAGATGGAAAAAGAAAGGTTGAGATTTCCAAGGTTGTTATTATTATTATTACACGCATGCGTCTATCTTTACATATATTAGAAAAACTTAAAGTACTTTTCTAAATGAATATTGTTTAAATATTGAGAAGTGATTATGATTTCATGCTTTTTTATTCATTATCTTTAAAACTACTTTATTGAATCTGGTGTGTACGAACTTATTGAATCTTTCAACAAAACTGCTAGAAATCCTGATATGATAATATGTCCCAGTAAAAAAAATGTAAAAACCTTTGTCAACGAGATGAGGAAGAACTATTTGAACACCTAGTCATTCACGGCTTTGATCCTACGTATAAGAAGTCGGCTTTGATATGGATATTGAATTGTCATATTTACATAAGATGTATAGAGATTCTTATGTTTAAGATGAAATTTTTGTTGAACATAGTTTCGAAAAAAGTGATGAAAGTTTTTAACAAAAGTTGAAAGATGTCGTGACTCCTTTATATCCCGAGTTTACAAAGTATACAAATATGTTAGCAATTACAACTTTGTTCAAGCATAAATCTACACATGGACCATCTGATGAAGGATTTAATGAACTTTGTGATTATATACATGAAATGTTGCCCGTGATAACATTATTCCTAAGTCTTTGTATGAAACGAAAAAGTTTGTAAAATAATTTTATCTGGGTTATAAGAAGATAGATGTATGCATTAATGATTATTGTTTATTTAGATAAGAGTATGAACATATGGATAAATGGCCTGAATGTGGATCCTCACGGTGGAAAGTCGACGAACGCACAAAGAAGGTTAAGAAGGGAGTATCTGAAAAAGTATTTTGATACTTTCCAATAATTATAAAATTTTGAAAGATGTTTTTATCGTCAGATAAAGCAAAGCATTTGTAGTGGCAATTAACTCACATAAGCAAAGATGGAAACATGGGACATCCATTTGACTCATTAGCATAGGACACAACTAATAAAAAGTGTCCTCATTTTACATCCGATCCAAGAAATCTTAGGCTAGGACTAGAAGTGGATTGATTTAAACCCTTTAATAATCCTAGATCGAGCTATAGTTTTTGGTCTGTAATTCTAACTATATATAATATACCCCCACGGTTATTCGTGTTTCAGGAAAATTTAGTGATGACTTTGCTTATACTGGTCAAAAGCAACCAGTAATAACATAGATGTATATATGCAAAAACTTATAGATGACTTAATCGAGTTTTGGAATAATGGGGGGAGATGTAAGATTCATTTAGCCAATGTACTTCTAATTTGAAAGCTATTTTGATGTGGACAATATATGACTTTTTCGCATGTGCTAATTTAGTCGGATGTACCACAAAAGGGGGATTTTCATGTCCAGTTTGTGGTCCTAACACATCCTCACTATGGTTATCAAAGAATATGAAATCGTTGTATATGGGCCATAGATATTTTCTTCTAATGAACCATCCATGGAGGGCTATCAAAAAGAGTTAGTTTGATGGATTTGAAGAATTTCGAAACCAACCAAAATCTTTCAATGAAGAGGAAATTTTAGATGCTCTGAAGAATGTTGAAAATAATTTGGGTAAAGGGAAGAAGCGTAAGAGGAAGAAAGTCCTCTTGAAAAAGAAGTAAATATTTTTATTTTTATTTTCGTATTGGCATATACGCATATTTTACCTCATAATCTAAGCCACTAAATTAATGAAATTCTATTAAAAGTTTTAGGAAATTTATTTTTCATATTAATCCTCCCTCATTTTTCTCTATACGCATTAAATTTACGTTACAATTTGGAGGTGATGCACATCGATAAGAACATAAGTGAGAGACTCACTTCCACAATGTTATATGTAAAGGAAAAACAAAAATATGGCCTTGAGTCTTATTAACATTTGCAAGAATTAGGCATGAGAAAATAATTGCATTCTCAACCAAAAGGGAATAAATTTTACCTATCGACAGCACCTTACACACTCTCAAAAAAAGAAAAGAATGTTTTCTTGTCAATGACTATATGATTTGAAGTTACTGATGGTTATAGCTCCAACATTATCATTGTGTTTCACTAGAAGAATGTAAGTGTTGATGCTAAAAATTATCGATCCACATGCACTAATTAGAAATGGACACATGTCTCCTTACACAGAAACAATCATAGTCATAATCATTTAGTCAACTCAAAAGATAGTTAATTGGCCAACAGGCCGACTAACCTGAAGAATGCAAACCATCATTGTAGATGAACAGTCATCACATGGAAAGCGACCAAGAGTCATTCTACATGTTCTCAATACTATCAACAGTCACATTCATCGTGTACGGGCGTAAATGCCAAAATGTATAAAGGCACTCCAACCTTTGATCTTCGGGTCACTATAAATACTATGTATTCGTTTCACAAAAGGCATGAGCTAAAAGTACATGGTCGTTCTTCTAACAAGAATACCAGGTTTTCTATAATCACCAACAACAATTCAATTACAGTGGACGTAGGCTTTTCTTATAGCTGAACCACTTAAAAATTCTCGTGTCTCGTATATTTTTCTCTCATTACTTTATATATGATTATAAAATGGGCATCGTATATGGAGACTATTAGACAAGGGAGCAATACATGTGATATTTTGCTTATCTTCATTTTTTAATGAGTTATGCCAAAGAATGATTGATAAAAGTATAATGAAAAAATTAGAGGAAGATGTCATAGAGATTATATGCATGTTGGAGAGGTAGTTCCCTCCCTCTTTTCTTGACATTATGGATTACTTGCCAATTCACTTAGCGTGAGAAGCTCAATTATGTGGGTCGGTACAATTTCGATGGATGTACCCATTTGAGAGGTAATTTATAATGTATTTAACTTTTTCTTATTAAAAACTTAAATATCTAGTTATAGCTATTATATTTGTATTCGTTTGTTATGGTTTGTCATTAGGTTTATAAAGGTACTCAAGGGTTCTGTTAGGAACCGTGCATGACCTGAAGGATGGATATGGAAAATTATTTGGCTGGTGAGTGTGTAAGATTTTCTATCATATACCTAAAAAATAACAGAAATAGGTGTTACACAATTTTTAATTGAAGAGTTTCGAATATGAGACTTGACCTATTTTTAAGGGGAAGACAATAACATTGTCTGATGACATGTTAAAAATTGTCCATCGTTATGTGCTATTTAACAATCCAGAAGTTAAGCCATATATAAAGTGAGTAAAATTATGCTTGTTATATATATTTACAGCTTCTGTTATCATTAATATCGTTATTGAAATTCCTCAACATTCATCTTAGAATGCATTCAAAAGAGCTAAAGCATTCCAATTGAAGGTTATCCTAAGATGGGACTACGTATTAAGAAACACATATTGAGACATTTGCTTCCTAGTTTGTGAACAAGGTAGACCAATTTTTACATTGTGCATTGTAAGAGTATAGTGTTGTTATTTATATAAAAATTCATATAATTTCATTTATGATATTTTAAAGAGATTAAGGTTCAAGCAATCATAACTGAAGTATCAACAGTCTTCATGTATGAAGCGATTGAGCCATGAAGTCATGCTATGTCATATTCAGGCTAAATAATAAATGGTCAACGATTTCACACATCAATGGTTGAAAATCCGATCTAAGATGTGGAGTTTTTCTTGAGGCGGAGACTATTTGTAGATATCGAGCAGGGGATACCATGCATATTGTTGCCAACATATCATATTATGGGATTATATAGGATATAATTTTATTGGACTTTCACTAATTTTAAATGCCTATCTTTCAATTTGATTGGGCCAACAATTCGAATGGTGTTAAATTTGACGATGGATTCACTTTGGTTACCTTCCACCAAGGACAAAATCGGCTAAAAAAAGTTCCTTTTATTCTAGCATCATGAGTAAGACAAGTATTTTATTTGAGAGAAAGTGGAACATCAAATTGGGCTAGAGATGTATCATGAGAGTGCTTACGCATCGTATTCGCCGATTGATGTTTCAAACTTTTACAATAATGAGAGAAATGGTGATGAGCCTCATGTGAGTATAGATTGTGAGGGTGTTATTGTGTGATTGTTATTTATTTTAATATGTAGACATTAAGTTTTTTATGAATATAAACATTAGTATGGTTATGGAAAATTCAATTTGAGTTACAAAGTCTATGCATGGTGATGTAAAAAGGAAAATATTGTTAAAAAGAACTATGCAGTAGGTCAACATTATGTTATGTCCAATTTACAGTGCTCCAATCAGTATGGATATCTATAAATGCGGAATGCAAACTTTTTTTTGGAAAATTTTTCTTAATTGAATTCTTGGTAGCTCAGCATAGAAACAACTACATTGTTCAACATATATTTTGTATTTTGAGTGAATATGGATGAACTATCATTCTATTTTCTCTGTTTTCTTCATGCCAACTATGTAAATGATGAACTTGGTCATTGAGAATACATTATCTTTTGATTAAACTTAGATGAATGAATTGTTCTTTTTGTTTAGAGATAATAAAATAGTCTATACAGTTGTACTTCATGTCAATAGCCACAGTAGTAGGTGCTTGTGATTACGAAAAAATTCCAATGTTATATAAGCATATTTCCACCTACAACACACCGTCATGCCATGTCTATGGCACCCGGTGCATCAACAATATGCTTGTGCTTTGCCCCGTGCCTCCAATACAAATGCTCATGCTGATAACATAACTGTAATTTTGCTCTGGTGTATTTTTCTACACATTGTACTTGTAATACATTTCAATCTTATGTCGCATTCACGACTTCCTTTTGATGAAATTTAGGGAAAAAAATCTTCATAATGATAAAATCAATAGTTATTTCATTTGATTATCATTAATAATCATCACATATGGAAAGAAAAAAAATGGCAACAGTCACTCTCTCCTTGATTTTCATAATCTACATAAATGAAAGTAACATCACTGTCATATTTGTATAAAATGGCACGTTTTATCGAAATGTTATGATCATGTATGTGTGAATGTAAACATAAACTATTTTCTATTCATTCGAAAGTAACATCGCGGTCATATTTGTATAAAATGTAACATTTTCAATTACTCTTTTGTGTCACATAACTAGTTATTACTTTCCAATCTCTGCCCACCAAAATTGCAGGCAGTAAATGTTTCTGCTCAGCAGACATCATCTGATTGACAAGAGTTTGAAGCTAGTGATGGGAGGAGGTATGTTATGATTAATGTGTCGTTCTTCTTTAGCTTTATGTTTTTTGCCTCTATGGTTGTTAAAATGTTCATTTATAATCAACTCTGCCATTCATTTGTGACTTTTACAACTTGTAACTCTGGTGATATTCCTAATATAGCTAGGAAAATCCATTATAGTTGATTAAACCTTCGGAGGTAGTCATATTTCTGACTAATTCATCGTCTAAAAGTCTACGAGTCATCTCCTAGAAGATGATAAGCTTGTTTTTGAATGCTCTGGAATTTGTACAATCTTTGTTCCATTTTATGGATGGTGACAATTGAGCCATACATAAATTGATCAAAATTGTTTCAAGCATATGATCCTTTTCTTTGCATTTTCACTGGTTTGTCGATGGCATCGCTAGTCAGGGGAATTAACGAGTTCTTTATATCCTCAATTTAAAGGTGGTTTCACTTTCTGAAGGCAAGCAACAATTTCGATTTACAATTTAATTATCATATCAGCACATTATTATAGGAAATTAGTCCTAGGATACTCTTATTGCCTAGTACTAACATAGTAAAATAACAGTTTTTGTTCTACTTGAGGGATATTGTAAATCCACTTTGTATTCATATGAACCTATCATGAGTATTAGTTAATATAGGTAGTTCAGCCATAGGTAGTAGCTTAGCTGTTATAGGTAGTTCGGCCATTTTCGAAACTATGAGTGTTCACTGCTCCGAGTTCAAAGTCATTCCATTGAACTATTTCAGTTTATAATGTATCCTGAAAATTTCCACTATTGTTTAGTTTTTTTCGTTCAGATTAGTGTTGTTTTATTGCCAAAAAAAATCTATAGAAATAAGAAAATAGGGGGAATATGTATGTTACATAAAAAAATATTTATTTTAATTGTTCTTTATAGGGACACTGGATCACATGTTCATATTTTCAACTTTTTTTAATAGAAGTATGTGTGTATAAATAGAAGATTATAAGAAAATGAGATAATTATTATAAATTTACTAAAGGCAACAATCACAACACTAATAACATATAAACAATCCCAAATTTGGGGTCTTAATTTGGATCAAGACCCCGTCAAAACATTGGTAGAGAGTAACAATGATGCTCACATGTACTTATTTATAAAAAGAAGCTATAATCCACTTACAAGCAAAAACTTTGGTCGAGTTTTTGGTTGAAAAAGTTTACAGAGCCTGGCATAGTGTTCTTCCCACATATATAACAATACTTCACAATATTTTTGTTTCTTTATTGCTTGGTTTTACTACGATCACCATATATGGAATCCAAAATTTATGAGGCACTCGTCGTCTTATTTGACTGATCCATCTTAACTATTTTTTTGTTTCTTTATTTTCCTTTCTTTCCTCGGTCTAAAGACTCCGCTTCTTTTTCCTATTGCGGGTACCAACATGCTTTTCGACAGGCTGCTGGAGTATCAAACTGGATGACCTAACTCACTCGTTTTTTTATTTCTTTCAGTTTTAGGCCTACTCTCAAATACCTATACCATTTTATCGAAGGAAAAGGGAGTCCCGATTCATATTCCACCAATTTTCTTTTATTTACTCTGATTTCAACCTCTTTACTACTACCCACACTCTCAAATGAGTTCACAATTCAGGAAGTGAACTCAATAGCTTTCTCAAAGGCCGCCCAGGTTTCGTTTTTGAATGATGTTTCAAACAATACTTAACAAAAATAAATTAGAAAATATTAGTCAAATTATTTACTTCAATTTTTGGCGCTTTAATGTTTCTTATTAGCAGTTGAGTAATTTGTTAGGCATTAGCCATATTAATAAATAAATAAAAATAATCCTCTTAGGCGCTAGAAGATATCAGTGATACTGGATTAGAGTTCTATTGGCGGTGATCTGGTTTAAAGTTGTGGTCCTAAGGTTGTTCCCGTATGTAGGTATTTTCAATTATGGATGCTATTCTTTTATTTGCAACTAAGAGGTTGCTGTTTACATGCTATCTAGGTTTTTTTCCAAGGGCTACCCAGCATTGTTTTAATAATATCTACACTATTTTTAATAGCTGATAATGTTCTTTTTATAATGGATGCTACTCTACTTGTTTTTTTTCTAAAGGGCTGCCCAGTATTTGTTTTTGATTGTTGTTTCAAACAATACTTAACAAAAATAAAATTAGAAAATATTAGTAAAGTTATTTACTTAGATTTTTAGCACTTTAAGGTTGCTTGCTAGCAGTTGAATAATTAGTTAGGCATTAGCCATGTTAATAAATAAGTAAAATCAATCCTCTTAGGAGCTAGAAGATATCGACGATACTATATCAGAGCTCTATTAGCGATGATTTGGTTTGCAATTGTGGTTCTAACGTTGTCCTGTACTTCAGTACTTTTCATCTAAAGTTATTGGATATTTATGTTTTACTAGTAATGCTACTCTGCTTAAATCGAGTTGTAATAACATTTTTCTAAAAAAAATCTTGTCAAATAGAGTGAATAGAAAAAAATTGCTTTTTGAGAATATGTCAGATATGTTTAAAGAGGTGAGTTATCTCTTCAATTTAAACTTTTTAATAAATGTTTTTTAAGTCCATATAATTTAAACTACATTTAGTGTATCCAAAAAAATGGTAAGGGGTAAGAGATCGAGACGAATTACATGCAAGGAGAATGAAGGTTCAAGAGTATCATGTGAATTCTTTAACTCATATGTTGCGAAAGAAATTTATTTTGATGAAGCACCCAACATTGATTCTATTAATAAGGGAAAAAAAGTAGTGGGGCCCATCAATATTGTAACGCCTCGATCCGGATTTATGGGTTACCCATGAGTCAACCCTGTCCAAATCGAGCATTAGGTGTGAAGTGCAAGGGAACAATCTATATATTGTTTCTAATCCAGTTTTATTTTAATTACGCTTCACTTGTTTAGCATGCGATACCAGTTTCAGTGTAAAATACTTGAGGGACCCGTGAGGAGTACCCCGAAGTCCAAGTAAACAGAGCTACAAAAGTAAACATGAATAAAATATACTTACCTGTGTAATGCCCTCAAAATACGAAATCGCTCCCAACCTTCCATAATAAAGTGGGGATGTCAGCCTATGCCCAGTAGTGTTTTTATGAACAGTATAGAAACAAATTGAAAAAAGTAATACTCATATGCAAAAACCACATGCATGCAAAAATATGTATATATCTACATGCATATACCTTTGAAAAATACATATTCAAATACATTAATCAATTTACTTTCCGAAAACCTTACTTGCCTAGATTACTTGACCATAATCTTACTTAAGGTTTTCTTTAATCATGTGTAGAATTCGCACTTTATTTAACACACCCGATTCAACACTTGAAACCTTTCCACTTAATTTATTAAAACCATCCCCTTACCGAAATTTACCCTTTTGTTCCCTCTAATACTCTTTATTATTTTCATTGAAAATTGCAATTTCAACACACGCAATCATAATGTTAGAAAATACTCATTTAACTTTTGAAAATCCTCCTCACAACACATTCTTGTGTTAAGTATGGGTTTGACCATTTAGGTTGCTTAACCACCCATTTATTTACTCCCCTAACCCTTTTTATTTGTTTATGGACATTAAGAGATTTACGCATTAACTTGCCCATTTCACTTTTTACTGAAACATTTATTACATTCATTCAAGTTAGGTTCTATTAGCACATTTTACCACCAAACCCATTTCTTCATAAGTTCCATATTCCTTTATCGTTTCTCAGAATTTTACCATTTACCGCATACTGACATGGGCTTCACACCGATGACTATGCGCACTATATGCTTTGGCCAGTGGTTTAGGGCTTCTCACATAAGGACTCCGGACCCTCTTGATTTATCCCGGTGTCATGAAAATTCCTTTTTATGTCTTTTAACATTTAACAAATGTCCACACTATTGCAATTTGTGACACCCCGACTAATTAAATACCGGGTAGCTACTCCTTTATTAAATTAATTCAAAATGCCAAGTTGGTCCAGTTAATAGCATCACTGTCGAAAACATTTTTATTATTACTAACCACCTAGTATTTAAAAAGTAAGTTGCCAAATTTTAAATAAAGTCTGATTAACATGCAACAAGAGTAATGACGAATAATAACACCATTCACCATACCGAAGTAAATAGAATAACCATCACATAATGTAAATAAAGTCTGGAGGAAAACTCCTCACTACAAATCCCACAACTGAAATGAGTAACGAAATACTGAATACTGAATCAATACATGCCAAAGTCTGAAAAACTGAAATGGAAAGATGTCTCTAATAGAAATGGGCAACATGCCCTACAACTGATAAATACTGAATCAGGAATCCAAATGAAAGAATCGTCTATAAGAAAATCCCTGTAGCTTCCACAAACAGCTACAGCTCGTCACCTGAATGAGTATCCTATGCATGGTGTCCTTGTGGCTGGGCACCTAAAAATGGTTTTACAAAAAATAGATTGGAAAGCAAATGGGTCAGAGCCCGAATGTGGAGATATTTTAAAAACCTGCAAGTGCTTTAAAAACAATTTAAAACATTAAATGCAAAGTACATGTTAGGACGTGCACTCACATGAAATTCTCACCTCTCTTCTAACTGTGCACTCCTAACATAAGTACCGATCTAAAATGACACAAACTACTAGCTAAGTGACATCATATCTAGCTAGACTGCCATAGGTTCTACCCTTATTACTCGGCTCCCATTAAAATTATAACGATCTCAATTAAATAGGGCTTAACGTAACTTCAGGTTTTCATACAAAAGTAATACAACTCGTTATAGATTATCCCTCTATGTTATTCCATAGTTACACACAATACCATATGAAAGTTCCAGCTTATTAAGCGTATATTTTCCACAACATAAATATACAATATAAGCACCCTGAGACTAGGCTGTGGTGCACACATACTCTGCTATCCATCCCGATACATCACGTACATAAGGATCACATATTCCGAATCTCTCAGGAATAGTTCACAGATAACAGCATCACAAATAATGGAGCCGAACATAGTGACATCACATGGGTCACGCACATACCTACGCTCCCACGATTAGCGGACTTATTAACATCCCAATAAGTCTTTCTCTGACCTATGTCCATCAAGGTAACCAGTATAAATCCGGGATACACAAGGATTAGAGGGCCCTAAGCGAACGCAAACCTCCCGTGATAGCAAGTATGGTAGGTATGTCATACACACAGTTCATATACCAATACTAAGTAAGCACACATCTTAGTAATCCTGTAGTTTAATTGTAGTACTTATCGCATTCTCGTACCAATCTAATATATATACAACTTATATAATCCCGGTCCATATTTATACGCGCCATAATTTATTCTCAAGTTGTAGTAGGCACTCACGTCTCGACTCAAATGTCTATTTGATTTGATCCACATTTATATAATTTACTCCCCATTATAACCCAAATGTCCCAAGTATACTAATACCCATCAAAGGAATGTTATCTCTATCCTAGAACAAGTTTATGGGACTCCCAAAATCAAAACAGTCCAAAAAGGCCTAAACTTCCAGCTCGTTAGAAGTCTCGTTCGAACGAGGCTGTTCGAACGAGATTTCAGTTCGTTCGAACGAACTGTACCTTCTAACGACATCTCGTTCGAAAGAAGGTATCGAACGAACTCGTTCGAACGAAGGTATCGAATGAAATATCCCCTCGTTAGAAGTGACTGGTCAACTCGTTAGAAGCTCGTTCGAACGAGCTCGTTCGAACGACCAGTTTCGAGCCCAGATTCCCTACTTTCGTTTTTCATCATCTCGTACTCCTCAAATCTCCTCTAAAATTCGTCCCAACAATGTTTTAAGTTCTCCAATCATCCTAAAACATACTAAGGTCATATACTAACATCTTTTAAGGAATTAATACATCCTAAACATCATTAAATCACAAGTTTCTACACTTTTCCCCAATTTTTCAAGAACATGAACCCTAAAATTTTAAATCATGAATTAACCCAATATAAATCCGTTTTAATTTCATCCAATCACTAATATCATCAGTATAATCATCTACCTACCATTCTACATGCAATTCTCCTCAATATTTCAAGTTCTAAGTTCTAAAATACATGGGTTTTCATATTTCACCAAGAACAAATCAATTTTATTAAATTCCTAAGCATGGAAAGAGAATTCTCTGAAATTAAAAGATATTAAAACACTTGCCTTGAGTGTCTCTGAACTTGGTGTTGATTTGATGAAGCTTTTCTGCAGAATTCCTTCTCTCTCTCTCTACAAGCCTTCTTCTCCAAAGGTGGCTATGGTGGCTAGGGTTTTCTTTGGGAAAGTTGGAAACCTAATTTGATAACCTCCGTAGCTTATTGGGTCATTAAGGGTTGGTTAGTGGGTTTAGTGGGTCTATTCCCAATCAGACAAAGACTCTTAATTTTCGTCATTTTTAATTCCTCAAAATACAAAATTACCAAAATACCCTTTATGTTGCCGGTATGGCCTAAAAATACCCCGGAACCCAAATTAAACCCTCGGTTAGTGTTTTCTGACTATCTCGACCCTTCCGGACGCGTTGGAGCACTCAAAACGACCAGACGGTTAATAAAATTTAAATTCACTTTTATAATTAAAATAATTATATCCTGACGCGACTGTCACACGCGTCCCAATAAAATGACCAAATTGCCGTATATCAATCTCACGACAAATTTCATAATTCAATATTCATATAACATCATATATGCTCAATATAGTCAAATACCAACTCACATCTCGCTAGTATTTTACCCGAATAAATTTCCAAATAATTCTCATTTAAATAATTAATCCCAAAAATAAATATAGCCAAAAATACGGGGTATTACATACTTCCCCCCTAATAACAGAATTTCGTACCGAAATTCGGAACTAGAAAGTACCTGGTATGAACAACTCTGGATAACGTTCGCGCATCTCATCCTCGCGCTCCCATGTGGACTCCTCGACATTGTGATGTCGCCACTGAACACGCACTAACGGAACTATCTTTGACCGCAGCTTCCTCTCACTTCGGTCCAAAATAGCAATCGGCCCCTCCTCGTAGGAGCTATCAGGCTGTAAATCAATCTCCTCCAAAGCGATGTGAGAATGCGCCAAATCGTCTCTGAGATATTTCCTTAGCGAGGAAATATGAAACACATCGTGAATCCGGTGTAAATGTTCCGTTAACCCGAGTCTATACGCAACTGGTCCAATCCGCTCAATAATAGGAAACGGCCCCACATACCTCGGTGCTAACTTCCCCTTCTTCCCGAAACGCATAATCCCCTTCATAGGAGATACCCTGAGCAAAACCTGGTCCCCCACTTGGAACTCTCTGAAAAATCTCTTCGCATCAGCATAACTCTTCTACCTGTCTTGAGCTACCCGAATGAGACTCCGAATCAACTCAATCCTTGTCGAAGTATCCTGAATCACTTCCGGCCCAAGTAGTTTGTTGTCCCCTACCTCTAACCAACATGCTGGGGAACGACAAGGCCTACCGTACAATGCCTCAAACGGAGCCATGCCAATAGTGAACTGGTAGGAGTTATTAAAAGAAAACTCTACCAGTGGAAGGTATTGCTCCCATCCACCTCCAAAGTCAATAATGCACATGCGTAGCATGTCCTCCAACATCTGATTTGTTCGCGCTGTCTGCCCATCGGTCTGCGGATGATAAGCCGTACTCAACCGCAATTACGTCCCCATGGCCTCCTGGAAACTCTCCCAAAATTGCGAAACAAATATCTTGTCTCTGTCAGACATGATATTTAGGGGCACACCGAGAAGTCTCACAATCTCTGAAATGAAGAGCTGGGCATACTGTCCCGTAGCGTCGTCAGTCCTTACGGGTAAAAAGTGAGCGACTTTGGACAACCTGTCCACAATTACCCAAACGGAGTCGTGACCCCTCTGCGACGTAGGCAACCCCGTGATAAAGTCCATGGATATGCTCTCCCACATCCACACCGGGACCTCCAATGGCTGTAGTAGTCCTGTCGGTCTCTGATAATCCACTTTTACAAGCTGACAAGTGGCGCATTTCAAAACAAATTCAGCAATATCTCTCTCCATACCGCTCCACCAATACTGCCGTCTCATGTCTTGGTACATTTTGTCTCCTCCGGGATGTACCGCGAACCGTGAGCCGTGCGACTCTTCCATCACCTCGTGTCACAATTTCTCCCCTTCCGGGACTACCAATCTCCCATTGAAGCATAATCCCCCATCCGAGCTGACGGTATAGGACTCGGCTCCCTCTGCTAGTAATCGATCTATCTGCTCCTGACAGAACGAGTCATTAGATTGTGCTCGTACTACCTTCGTGACAATCTGCGGTGTAACGGTCATCACAGACATGAAAGATCGGGCCACTGCATCCTGGTGTCCAAATTCCGTCCACTTCGCCTTCCACACTTCTGCCACCTCATCTGCTGGCCTACGGCTCAACGCGTCTGCTACCACGTTAGCCTTACCTGGGTGATACTGGATATCGAACTGGTAGTCTTTCACAAACTCAAGCCACCTACGCCGCCGCATATTCAACTCTTTCTGTGTGAACAGGTATTGTAGGGACTTGTGGTCCGTGAATAGTTGGAACTTCTCCCCCAAGAGATAGTACCTCCAAATCCGTAGGGAAAATACCACTGCCACCAACTCCAAATCATGCGTGGGGTAATTCTTCTCGTGAGGCTTAAGCTTATCTGAAGCATAAGCTATGGCATGTCTCTCCTGATGTAATACACCTCCAAGCCCTTGCAAAGACGCATCGGTGTAAACCAAATACTCAACTCCTGGTTTCGGCAATGTTAACACAGGTTCTGAGGTTAACTTGTCCTTTAACTCATCAAATGCCAACTGACAGGCATCACTCCAAATGAACGGCACACATTTCTGAGTAAGATGTGTCAAAGGACTCGCTATCTTCGAAAATCCCCGAATGAACCTTCTGTAGTATCCTTCTAGGCCCAAGAAACTACGAATCTCAATCGGTGTCATGGGCTATCCCCACTCCCTCACCGTGAATACCTTCGCCGAATCAACAGATATTTCCCTGTCGGAAATAATGTGTCCCAAAAACTGGACCTCCTTCAGCCAAAACCCGCATTTCTCATATTTTGCATACAACTCGTTCTGACGCAGCATCTGCAAAACCTGTCTCAAATGGTCGGTGTGCTCCTCCTCTGTCTAGGAGTAAACCAGAATATTATCAATGAAGACAATGACAAACTGATCTAGGAAATCCCTAAACACTCTATTCATCAAGTCCATAAACACTGCTGGAGCGTTGGTCAAACCACAAGGCATAACCCGAAACTCGTAAGAACCATATCTCGACAAGAACGTAGTCTTCGAGACATCCTCCTCGATCATACGCAACTGATGGTATCCCGATCTCAAATCAATCTTCGTGAAGAAAGAAGCTCCTCTCAACTGGTCGAATAAGTCATCGATTCGAGGCAACGGATATTTATTCTGTATCGTGACCTTATTCAACTCTCGGTAGTCCACACACAATCTCAGTGAACCGTCCCTCTTCTTCACAAAAAAAATTGGAGTTCCCCATGGTGAGGTACTCCTGCGAATAAAGCCCTTACCTAACAGCTGCTCTATCTGATCTCGTAGCTCTCGCATCTCTGTCGGAGCCATACGGTACGGTGCGCGTGCTATAGGTCTTGTACCTGGTAGTAAATCTATAACAAAGTCTATTTCTCGACTGGGGGGTAGGCCTGGTATCTCCTGAAACACATCCGAATACTCCCTGACAACTGGGATAGAATCTAAAGGAATCCCAACCTCCTTAGAGCTATCCTCCTCTATGTAATACAGATGAGAGGTCGACCCTCCCTATGGGCGAGGCATCACCACTACAAACATCTCTTGCCCCGGAATGGAAAAAGCAATGCTTCCGCTGAAGCAATCAATCATGGCCCTATAAGCTACGAGCCAATCCATACCGATAATCACAACGTGAACATGCATATCTAATACCAACATGTCTGCAGGTAATACCAAACCACCAATCTCTACCCCCACTCCCCGGCATATAAAGAAAATAAGTGACCCACTCCCTAATGGTGAGTCGACACACGTCACTGTGCTCTCCGCTGTGGCTAAGAACCCTAAACCTTCGCGAAATGTGTAGCTATAAAACAATGTGTAGCCCCCATATCAAACAATACCCGACCCATAGTGCCATGGATAGGAAACGTACCCTCAATCGCGGGCGGTGCCTGTGGAACTGCTGCCTGGTGGACGTTGTAGACATGTCCATACTGTAGCTGCCCCTGCTGAACTGGGACTGTTGGAATGGGTGGCAATGCTGCCATCTGTGGCGGTGCAGGGAGAGCGACAGGAAACATAGGCCTCTGCGGCTCCTGGAGAGCACCCTGCTGCTGCTGCTGTGAGGCCCTGCCCCTATCAGGACAATCCTGTCATTTATGGCCAGTCTTACCACAAACAAAACACTTCCCTGGGAAGTTCCCTCCTCTCTTCCCCTGCGGTCCCCGGCCCTGATGGCCGTTACCGTTCCTCCCTTGGCCCTGCTGGCCCTGCTGAAACTGCTGCCCATTCTGCCCCTGTTGGCCCTGATGGCCGTTTAGACCCTGATGGCCCTGACGGAAACCTCCCTGTCCCTGTCTGTAGTTCCCTGATCGGAACCTCTTCTGATCCCCTTGCTGGGAACCCTGCTCACCCTGTCTCTGCCCCTGAACAGATTGTGCCCCACCGGCACCATTTCCTCCTGTCCTTCCCTGATGGCTAGACTCTCCCGACCTATTTCCCTCAGCCATATGTAAGGGGTGGTCCTGGAAGTGTAACAAAGCAGTGTTAACCACATTAGAATACGTGGCCAACGAAAGGTTCCCTAACAGATGCTGACGGATCCTCCATGTCAACCCGTCGGTGAATTTCTCAATCTTCTTCTTCTCTGTTGGTATCTCATCCGGAACGATATTCAACAGATTTGTGAACTCGGCCTCATACTCGGCCACGGTCTTACCCTCCTGCTTCAGATTCATCAGTTTCCTCCTCATTTCCGTATAAACAGCGGACGGAAAGTACTTGCGATCAAACCGCACCCAGAAGTCCTGAATAGTGAGAGTATCCCTCTCCTCCACGGTGATAATAGACTCCCACCACTGCAGCGCAGACCCAACTAGCTTGAAAGTATCTAGCACCTGCTTCTGAACATCCGTGCACTCATGCATCCTCAAGTGCCTCTGCATATCCTTCCTCCACTGGCTCGAGACTACCACATCTGAGCCACCTGCAAACTCTGGCGAATGCGCTTTCTGAAAAGCGTCGCGTACACGTTCCCAAGAAGACGGTAATGCATTTGCCTGTACTGGCGCGGCAACCGGCGCCTGAGGTGGTGCCTGCTGAACTACGGCAATTGTGGCATTTACTGCTTGGGCTACTATAGCTACAACCTCAGCGGCGTTCATCATGCCCTGAACTGGAGCGGGCTGGGGTTCGGGCATTGCATCCCTGGGAACTCGTCGTGCACGTCGTGGAGGCATCTAAAATAAGAATAAAGTTTATAAGTTCACTGTTTATAAACTTAAAATAGCTGAAGAACGTAGCATACAAAAAAAGAGTACAACAGTCCTAAAATATAGGGCTCTATATCAAAGAAAACTTAGCGGAAACATAATAGCCGTACAGATCCTAAAGGACATTAGAACCTGATGCTCTGATACCACCTGTGACACCCCGACTAATTAAATACCGGGTAGCTACTCCTTTATTAAATTAATTCAAAATGCCAAGTTGGTCCAGTTAATAGCATCACTGTCAAAAACATTTTTATTATTACTAACCACCTAGTAATTAAAAAGTAAGTTGCCAAATTTTAATTGAAGTCTGATTAACATGCAACAAGAGTAATGAAGAATAATAACACCATTCACCATACTGAAGTAAATAGAATAACCATCACATAATGTAAATAAAGTCTGGAGGAAAACTCCTCACTACAAATCCCACAACTGAAATGAGTAACGAAATACTGAATACTGAATCAATACATTCCAAAGTCTGAAAAACTGAAATGGAAAGATATCTCTAATAAAAATGGGCAACATGCCCTACAACTGATAAATAATGAATCAGGAATCCAAATGAAATAATCGTCTATAAGAAAATCCCTGTAGCTTCCACAAACAGCTACAGCTCGTCACCTGAATGAGTATCCTATGCATGGTGTCCTTGTGGCTAGGCACTTAAAAATGGTTTTACAAAAAATTGATTTGAAAGCAAACGGGTCATAGCCCGAATGTGGAGATATTTTAAAAACCTGCAAGTGCTTTAAAAACAATTTAAAACATTAAATGCAAAGTACATGTTAGGACGTGCACTCACATGAAATTCTCACCTCTCTTCTAACTGTGCACTCCTAACGTAAGTACCCATCTAAAATGACACAAACTACTAGCTAAGTGACATCATATCTAGCTAGACTGCCATAGGTTCTACCCTTATTACTCGGTTCCCATTAACATTATAACGATCTCAATTAAATAGGGCTTAACGTAACTTCAGGTTTTCATACAAAAGTAATACAACTCGTTATAGATTATCCCTCTATGTTATTCCATAGTTACACACAATACCATATGAAAGTTCCATCTTATTAAGTGTATATTTTCCACAACATAAATATACAATATAAGCACCCCAAGACTAGGCTGCGGTGCACACATACTCTGCTATCCATCCCGGTACATCACGTACATAAGGATCACATATTCCGAATCTCTCAGGAATAGTTCACAGATAACAACATCACAAATAATGGAGTCGAACACAGTCACATCACATGGGTCACGCACATACCTACGCTCCCACGATCAGCGGACTTATTAACATCCCAATAAGTCTTTCTCTCACCTATGTTCATCAAGGTAACCAGTCTAAATCCGGGCAACACAAGGATTAGAGGTCCCTAAGCAAACGCACACCTCCCGTGATAGCAAGTATGGTAGGTATTCCATACACACAGTTCATATACCAATACTAAGTAAGCACACATCTTAGTAATACCATAGTTTAATTGTAGTACTTATCGCATTCTCGTACCAATCTAATATATATACAACTTATATAATCCCGGTCAATATTTATACGCGCCATAATTTATTCTCACGTCGTAGTAGGCACTCACGTCTCGACTCAAATGTCTATTTGATTTGATCCACATTTATATAATTTACTCCCCATTATAACCCAAATGTCCCAAGTATACTAATACCCATCAAAGGAATGTTATCTCTATCCTCGAACAAGTTTACGGGACTCCCAAAATCAAAATAGGCCAAAAAGGCCTAAACTGCCAGCTCGTTAGAAGTCTCGTTCGAACGAGGTTGTTCGAACGAGATTTCAATTCTTTCGAACGAACTGTACCTTCTAACGACATCTCGTTCGAATGAAGGTATCGAACGAAATATCCCCTCGTTAGAAGCGACTAGTCAACTCGTTAGAAGCTCGTTCGAATGACCTAGGAAGGTCTTCTAACGAACGACCAGTTTCGAGCCCAGATTCCCTACTTTCATTTTTCATCAATTCTTACTCCTCAAATATCCTCTAAAATTCATCCCAACAATGTTTTAAGTTCTCCAATCATCCTAAAACATACTAAGGTCATATACTAACATCTTTTAAGGAATTAATATATCCTAAACATCATTAAATCACAAGTTTCTACACTTTTCCCCAATTTTTCAAGAACATGAACCCTAAAATTTTAAATCATGAATTAACCCAATATAAATCCGTTTTAATTTCATCCAATCACTAATATCATCAGTATAATCATCTACCTACCATTCTAAATGCAATTCTCCTCAAGATTTCAAGTTCTAAGTTCTAAAATACATGGGTTTTCATATTTCACCAAGAACAAATCAATTTTATTAAATTCCTAAGCATGGAAGGAGCATTCTCTGAAATTAAACGATATTAAAACACTTGCCTCGAGTGTCTCTGAACTTGATGTTGATTTGATGAAGCTTTTCTGCAGAATTCCTTCTCTCTCTCTCTACAAGCCTTCTTCTCCAAAGGTGGCTATGGTGGCTAGGGTTTTCTTTGGGAAAGTTGGAAACCTAATTTGATAACCTTCGTAGCTTATTGGGTCATTAAGGGTTGGTTAGTGGGTTTAGTGGGTCTTTTCCCAATCAGATAAAGACTCCTAATTTTTGTCATTTTTAATTCCTCAAAATACAAAATTACCAAAATACCCTTTATGTTGCCGGTATGGCCTAAAAATACCCCGGGACCCAAATTAAACCCCCGGCTAGTGTTTTCTGACTATCTCGACCCTTTCGGACGCGTTGGCGCACTCAAAACGACCATACAGTTAATAAAATTTAAATTCACTTTTATAATTAAAATAATTATATCCTGACGCGACTGTCACACGCGTCCCAATAAAATGACCAAATTGCCGTATATCAATCTCACGACAAATTTCATAATTCAATATTCATATAACATCATATATGCTCAATATAGTCAAATACCAACTCACATCTCGCTAGTATTTTACCCGGATTAATTTCCAATTAATTCTCATTTAAATAAATAATCCCAAAAATAAATATAGCCAAATATACGGGGTATTACACAATTTTACCGGCTAAAGCCAAAAGCCTGGACTTAACCGTCCGTTTTTTCATTAACAGTTGGAAAATGATTTCTTTCATCTTTAAGTCCCTTACACACACACACGCACACACACACACACACACACACACACGTGATCTATACTAAAATCATCCACATTTTAGAACTTAATTTATTATTCAACCTACACTGGTGTAAAACCATTCTTTGATATTTTTATACATAAAAATATCCCATTTCAAGTAAATTACCAACTTACCCTCAAATTGACAAAACTTACTATTTGGCCATTTTTAAGTGTCATTTTACCAAAATGGTTATTAAGTTATCACTAAGCATTTTAAAAACTTTAAACCATTTTAACACTTGTTCAACATCATAATTAACCCCACTTTCTTACTTACTACTTTAACATCTTTAATCTATAAAATCACGCCCTTTCACATATTAATGTCCCAGTTTCCAACATTTGAAATATACACTTTTTTTTTATGTAATTTTCCATCTTAACACGCACTTTGCTATTATTCTCACATTTGAACCCTCTATCTTTTATTATCAACTTTTATGCCACCATTCACGTAAAATCTTACTTTTCATACACTTCAAATATGAATCTCGCTTAATTTTCTACATGGATTTCATACACTCTAAATATTCATCAAAGTGAAAAATTTTCCTTCTCATATTCATCTTCAATTTTCAAATATAAAATCTCTTCTCTGCCTCATAAAAATGGTTTATACAAGCCTAATGCATTTATTTGCATAAAATTACATCACTATACTATAAAACACCATTCTAACACATTTTATTACTTAAAAGGTTAAGAGCACATATTATGAAAATTTCTACATTTGAAAAGCCATTTAAAATTCATCTTTTTGTTCCCATTTTCATACAAATGCTAGGATGACTATTAATCCACACTTAGACACAAACTATCATCAACCCTACATATATCTAGACTAATATATGTAATTAAACATGATGCATTTACCTTATACTAAACAAACATAAATCAAAGGTCGTTCACCGACCTTAAAGAGCTCTAACAATGGTGGAGATGGTGAAGAAGATGGAGGACCCCCCACCTCCAAAGTTGGCCTCAAGGAGGTGTGTAAAATCCCACAAAAGCTTGACTCCATGAATCCATTACCCATCATCATTTAATCTATTTTCAACGTCCAAGGATCCTTGTTCAAATTCCATCTTCAAATACCTAACAAGACCTTAAGGGCATCATCTTATTCATTACAACGAGTCTAACTAGTGTTTCCGTGTGTTTTGGATCTTGGGCGTGGTCTCTAATGGTGGTAAATGGGCATGGGTGTGGTAGGAGTGGGTGAGAAAATTCTAGGCAGAGGGTTTTCTCCCATGGGAGCTCAAACCTAGAGATAGAGAGATTAGAAATCTCATGGAGTGTGTTTCTCCAACCCATATGATTTGCCTTCTTTTAACCTAACCAATTAGTTCTCTTCGAAAAAGAAAAGCCTTATATCCCCAAAACTTTTCCATATCTAGTGTAAATAAATTACCAGTTAAACAGTTAATGCAATCCAAACGCTAGGGTTAAGACAATACAAAAGGGGATTTCCCGTAGTGGCCTAACCTACTAAGCGCGGTTGACCGGATATGGTGAGAAAAACCTCATATTCTTCAAAATTCAACCCCATGATATCTTTATATATATATTTAGTGTCCAAAAAATAAGGTTGTCATATTTTCCAAGCCAAAGGGGAGCTCTAAAAAAATTGCGCAAAGTATCAAGTCATGTGTTGCGTCGTAGGTCACATATTTCTTCATTATAATGAATCATATCTTACAAATATACTTGTACTATCTAATTGAATAACGAATGTTTATCCGTGCGGGCCATGCAATGTAAATTTTTTCGCTTTTATCCTTACATGCGATATGTGACCTTTTGTACAATTTGGCCTATTTCCTTATGCACTTGTTTGTCCAATATTTTTTCCCTAATAAACTACCTTATTTATGTAAAAATATATTTATTTCTAGGGCGGGGTATTACAAACCTCCCTCCCTAGGGAATTTCTTCCTCGAAATTCTTAGCCCTCAACTTTTAGATCCAATTACCTTCAACTAGTTACTAATCCTATGGTGTTCTCAAAGCTATGGTCTAAACCCAAATGATTCAATCTCATCAATCATCATTGATAGTCCACTTGTAATGAAACTTAAAGTCTTATCAAATTCCTCGAGCATTCCAAACATGCCTACTTAACAAACCCTAGAGATTTTCGATATTCATCAAATATGGAACCATCACCAATGAACTCATTATTGAGGATCTTCTCTATGTGCTTCACAACTTACAATTTCTCAAACAACATTGTACATGCCCAACCTAGGTTGAGACGACCTCAATAATTTTCATCATAATCGTCAATGATTCCTAAGACAATCACATCACTACATAAGTCTACCCCATCGATATCTCTTACAAGATACTTATGTTAACCTAGGGTCATCCTAGGTATCACAACTCATACACATACGAGCGATCATATCCTCAATCGTATAATTTTGAACCAAGTGAAACACTATCATCTAATGTCTTATCAAATTCCAATATTCCTAATATTCTCAAGCACAACATCGGGACACACGACCCAGTCGCACTAGTTACAATGGCTAACTAACAAGCATGTTAATCTATGCAATCAAGTAACATATGCAACTTCATGCAATGATGCAATGCCATGCACACACACAACTAATGTACAACAAAGATGTTTCTGAAGAAACGTGCACTCATACGCCGTGACACATCAGTTGTAAATGGCCTAACCTGCATCACTACTGAGCTTATGTAGTATTACACTCGAATCAAAACTAGTCATTAACTTCCCATTACTTGGATGATGGAGGACACAATAAATGCAACGAATCTGGTGACTGCTACACTAAAAAAAAATCGGATTTCGACATGAATCATGCCACACAGCATACAACTATTACCTACCTTTAAAGTCTATAACTCTTGATCGATATTTGCTAAAGTCTTAGCCTTGACACATACCCTATCTTGGCCCAATAATCCTGATAAGTTCTAACTGTGAATCACCCATCGATGCTGAATGAACGGGTATAAAACATATTTCGTTGGGAAGCTGAAAAGATAGGATTTCCCCTTTCTTGTCGATGCTACATAACTATCACTGGTGAGCACAACCACCTAAACCCATTGAAATTTCATTCCTCCTACACTCATCATTAGTCATTAATCATAAAAATATACAATTTCAAGTAAATTACCAACTTACCCTCAATTTTGCCAAAACTTTACTATTTGGCCATTTTTAAGTGTCATTTTTCCAAAATAGTTATTAAGTTCCCACTTAGCATTTTAAAAACTTTAAACCATTTTAACACTTGTTCAACATCATATTTAACCCCACTTTCTTACTTACAACTTTAACATCACTAATCTACAAAATCACGCCCTTTCACAAATTAATGTCCCAATTTCCAACATTTCAATGTAACAACCCTCGCTTTTTAGAGACTCGTTTTATATTAATTTACCGCAAGAAGTAATTATATAAAATATTGGAACTGGAGTAAATATTAATTGAGTGAGTAGAAAGTTAATATTTACTAGATTGTTGTATAATTACTGTATGTGTAAGTAAATATAATCATGTTGTATTTTATAGTGTCATGTGCGTTAAACGACATTTATGGTTTAAAATGAAACCGAAACATGAAACGGTTTACAAAATTGTCGGATGCCAGTTTAGAGGGTGTAGTTAGTCCCGGAACGTGCGAGATAGTCAAAATATGTGCCATATTGTATTTTAATGTTTTGGGCACTTTTGATTGGTTTTAACTTAAATGTGTATTTGTAAGTCATTTTAATGCGGTATTAACGATTTAAGTTAGGAATTTTAGACTTAAGCCACGATTTAAGTCTTGCACCTCATTTATTTCTCTTAAGTGTATTTGCTAACCTAGAAAGAGAGAGAGAGAAGAAGAGAATTGAGGATAAAATGAGGATAAAGAGAGAGATTGAAGATTTGGAGATTGATCTTGCTTCCATCTTCCAAGAATCTGAATTTGCAAGCTTAAGGCAAGTTTTCTACTTGATAATATATGGTTTAAGATGAGTAAATTGGGTGATAGTTGTGTATTATCATTTATGGATCAAAAATGGAATTTATGGTGTTTTAACCCTAATCTTAGTTTATGATGATGAAATTGCAGGTTATAGTAGTTAATAATCATGTAGGTTGATTTAGGGTAGTTTAATAATGTTGGATGTGTGTAAAATTTTGAAGAGAATTGAGTTTTGGGTAAAACTAGGGTTTATAACCATTAACCCATTCTTGGCAAAATTCGCAAGGGCGAATTGATTCGGTCCCTTGGCGAATCGATTCGCATAGGGTCAGATTCTAGGTCTGCTTGGACCGAATCGATTCGGCAATTTACAGAATCCCAGTTTTTCTTGTCCGAACCGATTCGCTTTTTAGGATAATCGATTCACTAGAGAGAATCGATTCGTCCCTAGGGCGAATCAATTCGTTTTCCTGCTATTTTTGAGTTAGTTTTCTAACTCAATTCCAATTCATTTTCTTTAGGTCTAGTGCCTAGGAACCTTCTTGTAAGAAGTAAACTTAGAGTCTTAGAGTTATAGATGGGTACCTTTACTACCCTACCTTATAATGGTTTATGTGGGGGTTATTTCGGGGGTATAAGAATTTGATGTTTAGGTAATTCTTTTTCTTAACTGATTATTAGGGGTCTAGGAGTTTTAAGGTCATATTGGGAGACTTTAGAAACTCAATTTAGGTATGTTAGTTTGGGGTGGTTTATAATAACACCCTAAAATGTTGAAAGTTATTCACTTCTTCGAGGTTATAATGACTGTATAGAGTACGTATGGCTCCGGGTATAATGTGATGATATTAAAGGACAAATGGTTTCGGATAAAATGAAACACGCACATGGTTATGCCCTGATGAGAAGGCTAAGTTCATATAGTGGGTTTTATATTTGTAAGACTTTACAGAAAGTAAATGTCCGATTAATTGAAATCCTTGATTATTTGAATGGTAAGACACATTAGAAGAATCTTATTAGTAGGGTTGTGAGTTAGAATTTTATCAGTCTCGATCATGTTTCCTAGACCGTTATATCTTGATGACCGACGATGCGAGGTAGTAGTGTAATGAGAGGGTTCCTCGTTTGGATTTCGCTTCGACAAGATGTCCCACGCATGAAATTGAGTGAATGTCGGGAGTTGAGAAAGGTCTTGGGAACTAGGGATATACTTAGTATAATACGTCTACGACTTAGATAGGATAGATATATAGATTGACTTTAGGATAATTTGTACGTAAGGCCTTTAGCGCTTGTGACGTTGGTTTAGGAAGGTTGTAGGAGGTTGACCACGAATAGGATGTGGGTTAACTCTAAGAGGAATTAGGTCCCTGGAAATAAGAGGTATGGAATTTCGAGTGATTTGGAAGGATGGGACAAAGGAGATAGTGTAACAACCCGCGTAATTTTGGGCTATTTTAATTAATTTTTGGAAAATGAAAGAAAATAAAGTTTTTGATAAAATTATTTTTATTGTTCAAATATGTTGGTTATTATTTTTAAAGGCGAGATTTTCAAACGGTTTCAAAATCGGAGTTAAAACGGATTATAAAATTATTTTTAAATATTTTAACTCTTGGAATTCTAAGTCGTTGAACAACAAGTAATTTTCAAGAGTTGTTTTGGCTTCCAACTCTTCATTTCTTTACCTTATTTAAAGGAGTCTTTTGTATTCCAACTCTTCATTTCTTTGCATTATAAAAGGAAGTCGTGGGCAACCCTTTTAACATACTTTTGGCACAAATTTTGGTAGCAAATATATTTTTTATTCCTCTTCTTTTTATATATACTTTGGCCCTTGAGATTTGTGAGTTCCAACCTTAGATTAGAGGTGCTCTTGGGCTATTTTGTTGGAGGTTCTTGGAGGAGATTTTGTATATCTTTTGTGTTGATCTTGAGGATGTGATCGTTGGTTTCTCATCATGGTTTGAGGTATGGGGTTTTACACAATATGCTCCTTAAATCTCGCGAGTGTCATTCTCTTTGAATTCTTGATTAATTGAACTCATATTTGAATTGATAAATTCATTGAAATCTGGAAAATAATTGATGAAATTATTTTGATTCATGTGGTATCATTATATTGTTGATGAGAACGTTGTCATGAGATTTTAATATGGCACGGATGTTGGGCACCCGCCAAAATTCCTGTTTCCCGGGCTATGGCTTGATAAAGCATATACGGATGTGGTGAGGCCTGGTGACCCGATTAAAGTGTTGTTAAGAATTTATATTGATAAATTCTTTGAGATTTGCATTTTGATTTGAATATTCGTACTCGTGTTGTTACGTTTTATTAACCGCTAATTTATTTGTTGAGCATCTTTCCTGTCGTATTGTGTACTTCCCCATATTTTCTTTTAGTGGCAGGTTAGCGTGGATTTGGGCACTATGGATTATTGGAGATTTATTTTATCTTTGATATTTTGGAAAGAATTTTTAATGCATTTGAGAAGACATGTATTTATTTATTTTGATGTATAGAGCATTAGGATTTATTTTATTTCGAGTTAGATAGTTGTAATTTTAATTCGAGAGACTTGTTGTAATTGAAGAGATTGAGATTAGTGGATTTATATTATTGTGGGTTTATTTAGATGCTCTATACTTTGTTATTTGTGGATTTGTTTAGTTTATCGACAGTAGCGCTCCGTTCTCTCTCCCCGGGCGGGCGGGGTGTTACAGATAGGGCCTCTCTGAGATAGAGTGCTATGTTAGTAACTTAACCTTTGGTGAGTTGGAAGGATGCGTTAAACTTTCACTCCTGAGCCCATGTTGTTAATCTCGAGAGTGAATTTAATGAACAAGTTTCTACCAGGGATGGGAAGTAATAATAATGGAGGTACTATTTCCTGGGCAGGAAATTTGGTTTTTCTCATGAGCGACTAGTTGTTGCAATATGTTGTGTAATGGAACAGAGTTGGTGTTTGGAGTTCATAAAGGGCTATCTAATGGGATATTACCTTTCGCTGAGGGAATGCAATTGGGGTAATAGAAGCGTCGAGTAGAAAACCCGTCGGAGAAATTAGTGAATGCATGGGAAGACAAGTAGAATGATCATGATTAGGAAGACTTTGTAGCAAGAGCATTCATGTCTGTAACTGACCATTTCACCAACTCGTGTGAGGAGAGTAGTGGTGGAGTGAAGAAAGGTATATTTATAGACGTTTTCATTGAATTGTCGGCATCGAACTGGTCATGATCCTATTTGAGAAAAATTGTTGATCTTTCGACCAAATCGTTGCTTTTTCGGCCATTACGGGAGGACTATATGTAGAGGAGTACGCCCCTCTCTTTATGAAGAAATGGTAGAATCGTATGAAGTGACTATCATACGGGTGGTGAACCGAGATTAGATATTCTTGTTGAAGGTTTAGTAGAGTCTCCAGGAAGTAATGGGAATCGTATGGTAATGGCATATATCTTACCACCCTAAAGTGGATGAACGAATGGAGGAAGTAAACCTAATGTCGAAAGGCATACCTTGAATGTGTGTCTTAGGCTAAGTGAAGGGATGGGAGCAGTAGCTCGTATGGATGTAGATTCCCGTATAATAATTTAAATCATTTTCTAAGGTATAGAACCATGAGTGGCCTGGTGTAGTTGGTTGAGTAATTCGCATACTCGTTGGAGGGAACCAGCGAACAATATGTTCCTTGGACTTAGAGTGGTTCCGGAACATTTCTTTTAGGATTGGGCTTATCAAGCCATATGTTTTGAAGGGTTATGCCTATGCATGGAGAAGTTAAGTAGTGTTGGTGTTAAGCACTTTCACATTGGTGTAGGTATCCTCGAGGTGGGATGTAACGTGATTCAGGAAGTAAGGCAATTTGTGCCGAGTCGTGTGGGTATCTTCTTCTGTCGTAGGAGGGTAGGATCAATAGTTCTTGAGGAACGATTGGGTTCTATACTATAGCATAAAGAACATAGACTGAGATCGATAGTGATGACCTTAGTCCGAGTCCATTTAGGATGCCATAATAACGAGGGGTTTGTTAAGAGCGATAGAATTATAGTTTAGAGTAGTATACCCTTTATGTGATTAGGTTACGCCCGAATTTTGAGGGCAGAATTCCTTCATAAGGGGTGGAGTATGTAAAAACCCTCGCTTTTTAGAGACTCATTTTATATTAATTTACCGCATGAAGTAATTATATAAGATGTTGGAACTGGAGTAAATATTAATTGAGTGAGTTGAAAGTTAATATTTACTAGATTGTTGTATGTTTACTGTATGTGTAAGTAAATATCATCATGTTGTATTTTATAGTGCCATGTGTGTTAAACGACATTTATGGTTTAAAATGAAACCGGAACTTGAAATGATTTACAAAATTATCGGATGCCAGTTTAAAGGGCGTAATTAGTCCCGGAACGTGCGAGATAGTCAAAATATGTGCCATATTGTACTTTTATGTTTTGGGCACTTTTGACTTGTTTTGACTTAAATGCATATTTGTAAGTCAATTTAAATCGGTATTAACCATTTAAGTTGGGAAGTTTATACTTAAGACACGATTTAAGTCATGCACCTCATTTATTTCTCTTAAGTGTATTATCTAACCTAGAAAGAGAGAGAGAAGAAGAAGAAGAGAATTGAGGAGAAAAAGAGGAAAAAGAGAGAGATTGAAGATTTGGAGATTGATCTTGCTTCCATCTTCCAAGAATATGAATTTGCAAGCTTAAGGAAAGTTTTATACTTGCTAATATATGGTTTAAGATGAGTAAATTGGGTGATAGTTATGTATTAGCATTTATGGATCAAAATGGAACTTATGGCGTTTTAACCTTAATCTTAGTTTATGATGATGAAATTGCAGATTATAGTAGTTAATAATCATGTAGGTTGATTTGGGGTAGTTTAATAATGTTGGATGTGTGTAAAAATTAGAAGAGATTTGAGTTTTGGGGAAAACTAGGGTTTATAACCCTTAACACATTCTTGGCAAATTCACAGGGGGGAATCAATTCGGCCCCTGGGAGAATCGATTCGGCCTCTGGGCGAATCGATTCGCATAGGGTCAGATTCCTGGTCTGCTTGGACCGAATCGATTCGGCAGTTTACAGAATCCCGAGTTTTCTTGTCCGAACCGATTCGCTTTTTAGGCGAATCGATTCGCTAGAGCGAATAGATTCGGCCCTTGGGCGAATCGATTCATTTTCCTGCTATTTTTGAGTTAGTTTTCTAACTCAATTACAATTCATTTTCTTTAGGTCTAGGTCCTAGTAACCTTCATGTATGAAGTAAACTTAGAGTCCTAGAGTTCTAGCTTAGTTCGTTTACTACCCTACCTTATAATGGTTTATGTGGGGGTCATTCTGGGGGTATAAGAATTTGATGTTTAGGTAATTCTTTTCCTTAACTGATTATTAGGGGTCTAGGAGTTTTAAGGTCATATTGGGAGACTTTAGAAACTCAATTGAGGTATGTTAGTTTTGGGGTGGCTTATAATAACACCCTAAAATGCTTGGAGATAATTGAAAGTAATTCACTTCTTCGAGGTTGTAATTACGGTATAGAGTACGTATGGCTCCGGGTATAATGTGATGATATTAAAGGACAAATGGTTTCGAATAAAATGAAACACGCACATGGCATATGGGAATGAAAATGAAATGAAAATGGTAATGATGATGAAAATGACTTTGGTTTCTGATAAAATGAAACATGCATTTGTTAAAATGGAAATGGAATCGGAAATGAATATGGTAAATGATAATTTACTAAATTTTGAATATGGTAAATGGTAATTTACTTAAACACACCTCTCTAAATGCTATCATAAAGGAAGTTCACGCATGAGGTGATGTTCCCTGACTAATGAAAACAGGGAGACTATAGTCCTCGGCCATATGAGGGTTTATTATATGTAATTACTGCGCTAGTGAGGTGATTCTGGGTATGGTCATGACTCTCCCGCAGGCATATGGCCACTTCCCGACGTGCGATAGGTGCCCAGGTTGTCTTGTTTGATAGGCCCTAGAAGATGATAGTCATTTAGGGGGCGCCCAGTGGGGAAACTCGGAGTGGCGGTCTTAGAATCGTTATATTCATAAGAATATACCTATTCTAAATCAAGTGGGACTTGATGGATTATAAGTGCCATAAAGAGCACAATGAAATGCCACAAAGAGCATATGACGATGATTATATTCCTGATGAGGAATGGAATGCCATAAAGTGCATAATTGAGATAAAATGCCACAAAGAGCATAAAAATTGTGATTATATTTCCTGATAAGTAATGAATTCATGTATATGATGAAGGTTGAAATTAATTTTAATCATCCTTATTTTCCTGCTTAACTAAATTAAATTTATGATTTGTGGAATTGTCTTAGTTTCTGCAATTAATTGTGTAGTTAGAACCTTATTCCTATTAGTCATGATTTACTGTTCATAACTGTCATACTTTTTATTCATCTGGCGATCATATAAAATCGGGCCCTGACCCGTTCATATTTCTTTTTATGCTTGAATCTTGTATCTGCTCAGGTGTTCCGCCGCAAGGACGCCCGTTCTGACTTTCCTATTTCGGTGTTTTTGAGGAGCCGTGATACTTTGCAGACATTACGAGATACTTGGTATAGACGTCGTCATTCTTGTACTCTAGTTATGATCGGGTCATTTACTCGGGCGTGAGGCCCAAGCTTTTGTTATTGTCTAATATAATATATTATGTACTTTACAGAGCTTGTTTAATATGGTGGTATGAGTCCGTTGACCGGCAGCATATTTAGTCCCTTATTATACATTTGACGTATATGTATTATAATCTTCTTCTATATTTCCACTTCCTTTTTAAATTGGGTTATTTAAATTATTTTCTTATCTTTAAAAACCAAAATTTTTTGGCAACCCATTTTCTGAGATATTGAGTGGTTATCCTGCATATTTTTTATGTAGTTGTGATGTCGAGGATGATTGCATCCTTGATTCCTGTTATATTGGAGTATTGGGCTGGGCACCCCATATTTTGGTGAGCGGGTTGTTACATTCAAATACACACTTTATTTATGTAATTTTCCATCTTAATGGCTACTTTGCCATTATTCTGACATTTCAACCCTCTATCATTCAATATCAATTTTTATTCCACCATTCAGGTAAAATCATACATTTCATACACTTAAAATATTAAACCCGCTTCATTTTCTACATGGATTTCCCACACTTTAAATACTCATCAAAGTGAAATTTTCTCCTTCTCATATTCATTTTCATTTTTCAAATATAAAATTGCCTCTTTGTCTCATAAAAATGGTTTATACAAGCCTAATGCATTTATTTGCATAAAATTACATCATTATACTATAAAACACCATTCTAACACATTTTATTACTTAAAATCTTAAGAGCACATATTATGAAAATTTCTACGTTTGAAAAACCATTTAAAAGTCATCTTTTGGGGCCCATTTTCATACAAATGCTAGGATGACTATTAATCCACACTTAGACGCAAACTAACAACAATCCTATATATATCTAGACTAATGTATGTAATTAAACATGATGAATTTACACAATACTAAACAAACATAAATCAAAGTGTGTTCACCGACCTTAAAGAGCTCTAACAATGGTGAAGATAGTGAAGAAAATGGAGGAACCCACCACCTCCAAAGGTGGCCTCAAGGGGGTCTGTAAAATCCCACCAAAGCTTGACTCCATGAATCCATTACCCATCATCATGTAAGCTCTTTTCAACCTCCAAGGATCCTTCTTCAAACTCCATCTTCAAATACCTAACAAGACCTTAAGAACGTCATCTTCTTCATTGTAACGAGTCCAACTAGTGTTTCTATGTGCTTTGGAGGTTGGGCGTGGTCTCTAATGGTTGAATGGGCATAGGTGTGGGAGGAGTGGGTGATAAAATTTTGGGCAGAGGGTTTCTCCCATGGGATCTCAAGGCAAGAGAGAGAGAGAGATTAGAAATCTAATGGATTGTGTTTCTCTAACCCATACGATTTGCCTTCTTTTAACCCAACCAATTAGTTGTCATCACAAAATAAAATCTTTATATCCCATAAACTTTCCATTATCTAGTGTAAATAAATTAAACATTTAATGCAATCCAAAAGCTAGGGTTAAGAAAACACAAAAAGAGATTTCCCGCAGCGACCTAACCTGCTAGGCACGGTCGATCGGATATGGTGGGAAAAACCTCATATTCTTAAAAATTCAACCCCGTGATATTTATATATATATTTTTAGTGTCTAATAAAGGAGGTTTTCATATTTTCATAGCAAAAGGGGAGCTCTAGAAAAATTGCGCAAAGTATCGAGTCATGCCTCGCGGGTTGACAACATTTTTGTTTATCCTTTCTCGTCGTCATGGGTGACATATTTCTTCATTCTAATGCATCATATCTTATCAATATACTTGTACTAGCTAATTGAATAATTAATGTTTATCCATGCATCCCATGCATGGTAAATGTTTCCCTTTTTATCCTTACATACGATATGTCACCTTTTATAAAATTTGGCATATTTCCTTATGCATTTGTCTGTTCAATATTTTTTCCCTAATAAAATACCTTAATTATATAAAAATATATTTATTTCTAGGGAGGGTTATTACAAACCTCACGCCCTAGGTAATTTCGTCCTCAAAATTCTTAGCCCTCAACTTTTGGATCCAATTACCTTCAACTAGTTACTAATCCTATGGTGTTCTCAACGCTATGGTCTAAACCCAAATGATTCAATATCATCAATCATCATTGCTAGTCCACTCATAATGAAACTTAAAGTCTTATCAAAATCCTTTAGCATGCCTACTTAACAAACCCTTGAGATTTTCGATATTCATCAAATATGGTACCATCACCAATGAACTCATCGAGGATCTTTTCTACGTTAGGGTTCATAACATACGCTTTCTCAAACAACATTGTACATGCCCAACCCAAGTTGAGACGACCATAATAATTTTCATCATACTCGTCAATGATTCCTAAGACAATCACATCACTACATAAGTCTACCCGATCGATATATCTTATGAGATCCTCATGTTAACCTAGGGTCATCCTAGGTATCACAACTCATGCACATACGAGCGATTATATCCTCAATCGTATAATTTTGAACCAAGTGAAACACTATCATCTAATTTCTTATCAAATCCAAATATTCATAATATTCTCAATAACAACCTCAAGATACTCGACCCAGACGCACTAGTTAGAACGGTTAACTAAAAATCATGTTAATCTATGCAATCAAGTATCATATGCAACTATATGCAACAATGAAACACCATGCACACACACAACTAATGTAAAACAAAGGTGTTTCTGAAGAAACGTTGACTCATACGTCACGACACATCAGCTAGAAACGGCCTAATGTACATCTCTACTGATCTTATGTAGCAGTACACTCGAATAAAAAATAGTCGTTAAGTTCCTATTACTTGGATTAAGGAGGAAACAAGAAACGTAACGAATCCGCTGACTGTCATGCCAAAAGGAAAAACAATTAGATTCTGACATGAATCATGCCACATGGAATAAAACTATGACGTACCTTTAAAGTCTATAACTCTTTTTCGATATTTGCTAAACTCTTAGTCTTCCTGCATACCCTAGCTTGGCCCAATAATCCTGACAAGTTCTAACAGCGAATCACCCATCCGTGCTGAACGAACAGGTACAAAACTAATTCCATTGGGAAGCTAAAATGATAGGATTCCCCCTTCATGCCGATGATATGTAACTATCACCGGTGAGCACAAACACCTAAACCCAATGAAATTTCATTCCTTCTACACTCATCATTAGTCATTGACCTATCATACTTAGGCCCCCCATAGTTTCAATGCGCGATAATTAATCGCAATTTTTAGATCATTCTTATCAAATGAAAAATAGCGCTCACATAGTCTCAATCATCTAACAATGAACTGTTTCTACCACCCTCAGCCCTGCCTCTATGGTTCCAATCATAATCATTCTAATGGCATCCTAAAGCTCAGTCATCACTCGTTCCAAATTATTTTCCCTCAACAGAGTCATTACTAACTGTACAGGTAGCACACTTAGGTGCTATAATTATGCCTAGCACATCATCTCGAGTGCCATTTCTAGAATCCACAATGGACATCACCGTGTTCTAAGTCTCCCAGTTGTACCATCTATAATTTATCAATCTATTTTTGATATTATCCTCGAAGGTCACCTCATGTCACACGCTTACAAACAAAGATCATGGAAATAACTCGAAGTATTTATATAAATCAATGTGAGGCAACCTTACCGTAATCATCAATAATTTACCATCACTATGAAAGTTCTAATATGACAATTATTCAAAATGAGTTATGAATGATGACACCAAACTCATCTATCTCTCTAAAAACCTAAACGTCGATTACCCAAAATCGCATGTAATATCATGACCTATGCTATGCATCCTAGGGTCTACAAATACGAATGTATACCACCACATAAGCCTCGATGTAACAATGATTCCAAAGGGTTTTGAGGAGAGACACTATTGTCATTGTGTTACACGGTACACAACCTTAAATTCGTCACTATTAGGGAATGACTACTCCTCGCATTAACATCTCACTAGATAAAACTTAGTACACATTTGCAAGGAATTTTAATACTGTTTCACATGCCTATCCATGTCAAACTCCCGAACTGGATCTCACTATGCCACATCATCTAATTCTCAATCAGTATTTAGCCATGACATCTAACTGCCTCACTATGCAAACATCATAATATGTGATAATATACCAACAAACACAACTATATATTTGGGTGGGATACATGACATCGAATATTACCTATAAAGACCAAGACTCATGCCCACGAATGCCACAAGGGATCATATTTCTCAATGCCACACTATAGTCACTAAACTATGAATTTATACCATTAGAGTCTTGGTACGAGACCAGACACCAGGTATTTCCTAAGAGGAGGCTCACCCTAATAAAGTCGCGAGGATTCCCATTCCAAAACATCACAACTCATATACTTATTACTAAGTCACCACGATTATTTAGTTTCAATCCAAGGTTACCTCAATCCTCAAGATTGTCAATACCAATATCAGAGTCAAGGTACATAAATTGAGACATAATAAATTAATTTCACAACCAAGGGACCTAATACATTCTCATCACGGGACTAACACTTATAAGTACATTACCCGGTCACTTAATTTCAATTGTGGAATTCATAAGGTTTCCAACTAAGTCATAGTGAATGCTACACGATGTTACTATTACTACTAAGGCCTTTTGGTGGAACACATGACACGACGTATAATCCGTACATCCCCAGGTGTATAATATCGGTGTCACTAAAGAACATATTCATCAAATGTAGCATTATTCCTTCACTTATTACTCCAAAGGCTACTTAAGGTCCACTCCCTTGCTACTAGAACTCATCATTGTTACTTACATAACCCTTTGCCTTCAATAGCTAACAATTTTTCTCACGGCTCATAACATATATTCATCAGCTAATAAACACTAAAGAGCTCACCCAAAAGGATAGCATCATACTTAACTAAGGCTAAAGGTGCCTATTCCTAAGTTTTGACCCACACAAAGTTACATCATGACCAAATTTACCATCAACCACGGTATTACCCCAAAAATTAAATTTTCCTAGTGATCACAGTGGCATTGATCTCCCACATGTGTCACACCCAAGCTTATATATAATCCAACTACGTTTTCCCCTTACATAATAACAACGCTATAACAATCAACCACTACCGGTGATTATGCACAATTTGGTTCCACTTTCCCAATGGGTGTCATCTCATTCTATCAATATCCCTAAAGCTTCGATGTTAACAAAGTTGAGCACAAATACCTCACACTACGACCCATGGTGTCACCACTTTTTGGCATACATGGACACCCGTAAATTATTTACAGACAAAATCAAAAATGAGGAAGTGATTTATAGAAATTAACTTGATCACATTCCACTTGGCACTAACTTAATTATCTTGCTAACCTCTTTGACCTTACCGTCGAGGACGCGAACTATAATCGTCACCAAACTAGCGTGACTGGCCCAAACCAACACCGACGTCAAAAGATCTAATACTGACCTTACCATGTGACACCCAAAAGGAACCTTCAACCTAGATCTCTGATACCAATTGAAGTGCCCCGACATGGATTTGTCGGTTACCCATGAGTTAACCCGGTCCAATCGAGAGTTAGGTGTGAAGTTTAATTGAACAACCTATATAATGTTTATAATCAAGTTTAATCTTAATTACATTTCACTTGTTTAGCATGTGATACCGGTTTTAAGGAAAACTATGCAAGGGACCTGTGGGGAGCACCCTAAAGTCATAGTAAACAAAGATACTAACGTAAACATGAATAAAACATACTTACATGTGTAATGCCCTCAAAATATGTAACTGCTCCCAACCCGCCGTAACAAAAAGGGGATGTGAGCCTATGCCTAGTGGTATTTGTACGAATAGTATAGAAACGAATGGAAGAAAGGAATACTCACACGCTATAACCACATGCATGCGAAAATATTATATATCTACATATATATACCTTTGAAAAATACATATTGCAATAAATTAATCAATTTATTCACGAAAACCTTACTTTCCCAGATTAATTAACCATAATCTTATTTAAGGTTTTCTTCAATCATACTTAGTGTTCTCACTTTATTTAATGCTCCCATTTCAACACTCAACACATTTCCACTTAATTTATTAAAACCATTACCTTACCGGAATTTACCCCTTTGGTCCTTCCAATACCCTTTAGCATTTTCATTTAAAATCGCCATTTCAGCACACGCAATCCCCGTATTAAAAAAATACTTATTTAATTGTTGGAAATCCTCCTCACAATATTTTCTTCTGTTATATATAATTTTGACCATTTAGGTTGCTTAACCACCCATTTATTTACTACCCTTAAACCCTTTTTGTTTTTTATGGACGTTAAGAGATTTACGCATTTACTTGCCCATTTCATTTTTTACCGGAACATTTATTACATTCATTGAAGTTAGGTTGTATTAGCGCATTTTTCCAAAAAATACATTTCTTTATATGTTCCACTTTCCTTTATATTTTCTTGAAATTTCACCATTTACCGCATACTTACACGAGCTCCAGACCGACGGCTATGCGCACCATGTGCTCTGGCTAGTGGTTTAGGGCTTTTCACCCAAGGGTTTTGGGACCTTATTGATTTATCTCGGTGTCATAGGAGTTCTTTTTTAGGTGTTTTAACATTTAACAAATGTTCACATTATTCCACTTTTACCGACCGAATCCAAAAGCCAGGACTTAACGATTCGTTTTTCCATTAACACTTGAAAAATGATATCTTTCTTCTTTATGTCCCTTATACACACACACGTGATTTATACTAAAATCATCCTTGTTTTAGTAATTAATTTATTATTCAACCCACACCAGTGTGAAACCATTCTTTGATATTTTTATACCATAAAAACATCACATTTCAAATAAATTACACATTTACCCTCCATTTGACAAAACTTACTATTTGGTCCTTTTTAGGTGTCATTTTTCCAAAACGGTTATTAAGTTTCTACTTAGAATTTTAAACACCCTTTAACCCTTTTAATACTTGTTTAATGTCGCAATTAACCCCACATTCCTACTTACTACTTTAACATTTTTAATATATAAAGTCACGCCATTTAACATATAAAAGTCACATTTTCCCAACATTTGAAATACACACTTTATTTCTGTAGTTTCGTAATTAACACACACATTGCTATTATTGACATATTTTAACCCCATGTCTTTCATTATAACCTTTTATACCACCATTCATGTAAAACCTTACTATTCATACACTTCAAATATTAAGCCCACTTCATTTTCTACATGGGTTTCACACACTTTCAATATTTGTCAAAGGCAAAGTTTCTCCTTCTCATATTCATCTTCATTTTTCAAATAGAAAATCCCCTCTTTGTCTCATAAAAATGGGTTATAAATGCCAAATGCATTTATTTGCATAAAATTACATCATTACATTTTTAAAACACCATTCTAATACATTTTGTTACTTAAACTGTTAAGAGCACATATTCTGAATTTTTTTGCATTTTAAAAGATATTTACAATTCATTTTTAACCCATTTTTATACAAATGCGAAGATGATTATTAATCAACACTTAGATGCAAACTAACATCAACCCAGCATATAGTTCGCCTAATATATGTAATTAAACATGATAAATTTACACAATACTAAACAAATATAAATAAAAGTTAGTTCACCCACCTTAAAGAACTCTAATATAGTGGATATGGAGAAGAAGTTGGACGACCGCCCCCAACACACCTCCAAAGGTGGCCTCAAGGGGGTATCTAAAATCTCACAAAAACATGTCTCCATGAATCCATTCCCCATCATCATGTAATCTCTTTTCAACCTCCAAATATCCTTCTTCAAACTCCATATTCAAATACTTAACAAGACCTTAAGAACATTATCTTCTATATTGCAATAAGTCCAACTACTGTTTTCGTGTGTTTGGGAGCTTGGGTGTGGTCTCTAATGGTGGTAAATGGGCATGGGTGTGGTAGTAGTGGGTGAGAAAATTCTTGGCAGAGGGTGTTCTCCCATGAAAGATCAAAGCTAGAGAGAGAGAGAATAGAAATCTAATGGAGTGTGTTTCTCCAACCCATACGATTTGCCTATTTTTAATGCAACCAATTAGTTGTTTCAAAAAAAGAAGAGCCTTATCCACCAAAACTTTCCCATATCTAGTGTAAATAAACTTCTAGTTCAAAAACTAATGCAATCCAAAAGCTAGGATTATGATGACACAAAAAGGGATTTATCACGATGGCCTAACCTGCTAGGCACGCTCGACCGGCCAAGGACCCCTGATCGACCGGCCCTGGTGCGAAAAACAACATTTTTTTCAAAATTCGGCCCCATGATATTTTGATATATATTTTTAGTGTCCAATAAATGTGGTTGTTATATTTTCATAGCCAAAGGGGAGGTCTAGAAAAACTACGTAATGTTTCAATTCCTATATCGTGTGTTGACAACATTTTCGTTTATCCTTTCTCGTTGTCGTGGGTCACACATTTCTTCATTATAATGTGTCATATCTTATAAATATACTTGTATGAAATAATTGAATCACGAATGTTCATCCATGTGGGCCATTTAATGTAAATTTTCCCCTTTTTATCCCTACGTGTGACGTGTCACCATTTGTACATATTGGCCTATTTCCTTATGCATTTATTTCTCCAATTATTTTTCTTAAAAAATATACCAAATTTACAAAATGTATATTTATTTCCAGGTTGGGGTATTAAAAACCTTCCTCCTTAAGGAATTTTGTCCTTAAAATTCTTAGCCCTCAACTCTAGGATCCAATTACCTTCAACTAGTTCCCATTCCAAGGGTGTTCTTAATGATATGGTCTAAACCAAAGGCTTCGATCTCATCAATCATTATTACTAGTCCATTCAAAACCAACCTTAAGGTCTTATCAAAATCCTCGAGCATGCCTAACATGCTTACTCAACAAAGCCTCGAGATGTTCAATATTTATCAAATATGCTGCAATCACCAATGGACTCATTATCGAGGATCTTCTCTATGTTAGGGTTCACAATTTACGTTTTCTCAAACAACTTTGTCCATGCCCAGCCCAGGTTGAGGCGACCTCAATGATTTTCACCATACTCGTCAATGATGCCTAAAAAAATCACATCAGTGCATAGGTCTACCTAACTGATATCTCTTATGAGGTCCTTATTCTAAGCTAGGGTCATCCTAGTTATCAAAACACAGACATATACAAGAGATCACATCCTCAATCCGTACATTTTCGAACCAAGTACAACATTATCATCTAATGTCTTATCAAATTCCAATATTCCTAATATTCTCAAGTCATAACCTCGGGACACATGATCCAGTCACACTAGGTACACTAGATAACTAACAAGCATGTTCACCTAAGTAATCAAATATCATATGTAACTACATGTAACGATGCGAGACCATGCATACACATAAATAATTTAGAACAAAGGTGTTTTTGAAATACGTGCACTTATAAGCTGTGACCCATCAACTGCAATCGGTCTAACCCGTATCACTATTGAGATTATATAGCATTACACTCAAATCAGAACTAGTTACCAACGTCCCATTATCGAGATCAAGGAGGAAATAAGAAACGCAATGAATCTGGTGACTGCTACGCCAAAAGAAAAACAATCAGATTCCGACATGAATCTTGCCACACGGCATACGAATATGACATACCTTTAAAGTGTATAACTCTTGACCGATATTTACTAAAGTCTTTATATTTCCACATACCTTATCTTATCCCAATAACCATGATGAATTCTAACCATGAATCACCCATCCGTTCTAGATGAATGGGTACAAATCTAATTTTGGTGGGAAGTTGAAAAACTGGGCTTCCCCCCTTTGGATCGATACTATATAACTATTAGTGGCTAGAACAATCATCTAAACCCAATGAAATTTCATTCCAATCAATGCTCATCATTAGTCACTAACCTATCATACCTAGGCCCCCCATAATATCAACATGTGATAACCAACCCCAGTTTCTAATATCATTCTCATCAAGGGAAACATAGCACTCACATAGTTTCAATCATCCAACTCGTGAACCATTTCTACCACCCTCAACACTGCCCATATGATTCCAATCATAATCATTCTAATGGCATCCCAACTCTAAATCATCACTCATGCCTAATGATTTTCCAATAATAGAGTCATTACAAACTATATAAGTAGAACACTTAGGTCCTGGAATTATGCATAACACGTTATCCCGATTGCCATTTCAAGAAGCTAGAATGAAGCTCACCATGTTCTAAGTCTCCCAGGTGTACCACCTAGCATTGATCAATCTATTTTTGACATTATCCCCAAAAGTCATCTCATGGCACATCCTTATAAAGAAAGATCGTGGCAGTAACTCCGAGTACTCCTCTAAATCAACGTGACCCAACCCTACCACAATTATTAATGATTTACCATCACTATGCAAGCTCCAATACAAGAATGATTCCTAAATTAATTATGGATGATGACACCAAACTGAGTTATATCTCTAACCACCTATGCACCTATAATGAGAAATCCCTAATCATATCATGACTTATGCTACGCATCCTGGGGTCTACCAATACAAAGGTATATCACCACCTAATAATCTATGTAACAATGATTCCCAAAGGTTTTGAGGAGAGACACTATTGTCACTGTATTACATGGTACACAACCTTAAATTCGTCACTACTAGGGAATGTCTAATCCTCGCATTAATATCTTACTAGATAAACCTTAGTATACATTTCAAAGGAATTTTAATATGGTTTCACATGCCTATCCATGTCACAATCCCGAAGTCGATCTCACTATGCCACACCATCTAATTCTCAGTGAGTGTTCGACCATGACATCTAAGTGCCTCATTATGCAAGAATCACATGACATGATAATCTATCAACTAACACAAATATATATTTTGGTGGGATACAGGACGTCGAATATTGCCTATAAACACCAAGACTCATGACCACGAATGCCACAAGGGATCTTTTTTCTCAAAGCCACGCTATAATCAATAAACTATAAATTTAAACCATTCAAGTATTGGTAGGACACGAGGCGTCGTGTATTGCCTAAGAGGAGGCTCACCCTAATAACACCGCGAGGGCTCCCATTCTAAAATACTACAACTCATTTACTTATTACTAAGTCACCACGATTATCTAGTTTCACTCCTGGGTTACCTCAATCCTTAAGATTGTCATCATAGTCAAGGTACATTAATCGAGACATACTAAATTCAAACCCTCAACCAAGGGACCTAATATGTTCTCACCACGTTACGAACACTTTTTAGTACATTACCCAGTCAATTAATTTTAATTGAGGAATTCATAAGGATTCCAGCGAAGTCGCGACAAATGTTAGATGACATTATTGTTACTACTAAGGCCTTTGGTGGAACACATGACACGACATATAATTCATACATCCCCAGGTGTATACTACCGGTGTAACTAAAGATCATATTCATCAAATGTTTCATTTTTCCTTCACTCACTACTCCTAAGGCTACTTAAGGTTCACTCCCTTGTTACTATAAGTCATCATAGTTACTTACATGAACCTTTGCCATAAATGGCTAACAATTTTAATCATGGCTCTAAGAGAGATTCATCGGTTAGAGACCACTAAGGCTCTCACCCAAAAGGATAACGTCATACTTAACTAAGAATGAAGGTGCCTATTCCTAAGTGTTGACTCACACATATTTACATAACCACCAAATTTACCATTAACCATGGTATTAGCCCAAGGATCGAATTTGCCTGATCATCCCACCGACATTGACCTATCACACGTGTCACACCCAAGGCTACATACAATCTAACTACAATTTCCCATTACACAGTTACAACGCTATAACAATCAATCAGTACCGTTGATTATCCATAATTTGGTGCCACTTTCCCAATGGAATTCATCTCATTCTTTCAATATCTCCGAAGTCTCCACGTCAACAAAGTTGGAACACAAACACCTCACACTAAGACCCACCGTGTCACCACTTTTTGGCTTACATGGACACTAGTAAATTATTTACATACAAAATCAGAAATGTGGAAGCAATTTATAACAATTAACTTGACCTTATGCCACTTGGCACTAACTTAGTTGTCGTGCTAACCTCTTTGACCTTACCGTCGAGGACACAAACTATAACCGTCACCATACTAGCGTGACTGGCCCAAACCAACAACGACGTTAAAAGAAATAATATCGACCTCACCACGTCACACCCAAAAAGAACCTTGAACTAGAGCTTTGATACCATATGTAATTCCTCGACCCGGATCTGTGGGTTTCTCGTGAGTCAACCCGGTCCAGATCGAGCGTTATGTGTGAAGTGCAATGGAACAACCTATAAAATGTTTTTAATCAAGTTTTATTTTAATTACGTTTCACCTGTTTATCATGCGATACTAGTTTCAAGGTAAACTACGTGAGGAACCCGTGTGGTGCACCCCGAAGTCCAAGTAAACAGAGCAATTAACGTAAACACGAATAAAATACACTTACCTATATAATGCCCGCAAAATACAAAACCTCTCCCAAACTTTCGTAAGAAAGTGGTAATGTCATACTATGCTGAGTGGTATTTAAACGAAGAGTATGGAAACGAACGACAAAAAGGAATACTCACATGCTATAACCACATGCGTGAGAAAATATGTATATATCAACATATGTATACCTTTGAAAAATACATATTCCAATGCATTAATCAATTTATTTTTGAAAAACTTACTGTAATACCCCGTATTTTTATGACTTTTAAATTTTAGGGATTTATAAATTCAATTAGAGATATTAATTTAATATTAATCCGAAAATCATTTAAATATTTACTAGCGTGATGTGAGTCAGTAATTAATGGAATTTTTATGTAAATTACTTTATGGGTAAAGTAAGACGTGAAATTAATTAAATTTAGTAGAATTATCACGAGAATCTAATTTGATAATTTTGGAAATTTATCGGGATGCGCCTGTGTCGTGTCGGGATTAAATTCAAATTAATAAAAGTGACTAAATTATAAGTCACCCGTATGGTCATTTTGAGTGCGTCAATGTGTCCGGAAGGGTCCAGATAGTCAAAATAATGTACAAGGGGGTTTAGTTTGAGTCTTGGAGCGTTTTTAGGCCTAATTAGCATCCCGGGAGGTTGTTTTAGACATTTTGTATTTTTGGGCATCGAAACCCACGAATTTTCTAAGGTTATATCAGATGGTAAGAGTTGTCTTCTAGGGTTATAATAACAAAAAACCAAAGACGGCCATTGGATAGGAAGAGGAGAAGCTTTCCAAGGAGTTCTAAGCCAAGAACTCCACCGTTTGCATCGACGTCGCCGCCAAATTGTAGATCGCGCAACGAGGATCACAACCACACCAATATTTTCCACAAATCTGAGATAAATAATTCAAGGCAAGTATCTATCTTGCATTATTTTAGTTAATGCTTCAATGATGTTAGTCTAGTGTTGAATAGAACATGTTTTTGTGAAAGAAAGTATATATTGGAGACTTGAAATTTCATGTTGTAGAGGTGATAATCATATTCTGAAAATCTAATTCATATGTAGAGGTTGAAACAAGAATTTGCATTGAGTTAGGAGTAGAAAATATGGGAAAAGAATGGGAAGAACTAAGTTAAAGAAAATATTAGGGTTCTTGATATTTTTGTGGATTTTGGCCCTTTTAATTCGTTATACTTGATGGAAACTGGCATGTATTATGTAGAATATTAATTATTTGGGGATATAACACTTGCAGTATCATTTTTTGGGACTTTGAAAATCAAATATGATGATTTGGATGATTTTGGAATAGGATTCCCATAACTGGTATTTCTGCAGTTTCGCCATAACTACTTGATCGATCGATCGACCCAAAAGCATCGATCGATCGAGCCCCTGCCATGGATCGATCGAGCCCTCCTGGAAAACTCATATTACCCTTTTTAAATAGGTTATTCCAACTTAAATGAATAGTAATCTTTGGACATTATTGTTAGAACATTTTGGGATATAAAGAAGACGAGTAGGACTTTATAAAAATGGAACCTTTAATGTAAGATGAGATTAACATTTAACAGAAGTGTTTTACACTTAAGGAGTAATGGGAACATGTGTCTAAAGGGTGAGACTCGTAAGGAAGTTACATCGAAAAATAAAAGAGTACCTACTGAAATTACACTTAGGGAGATATGATTCTACGAGTGTTACGAAGTAAGCTTGGAATAATCCCATAAATAAGAATAAAAGAGACGAACCGTTATACGGGATAATCTAGTAATGTGTACTAAGAATGAATATCATAAGTATGGTTCGTGGGTGTACCTAAATTAGAATTGGGAATGGTACTATACATATATGATTGTGTTTGTGCATATACTATATACGTAAAAAAATCATGCCCGCACTATTTGCTATCACTGAGGTTTCCGCGCCATGACAGTCTTATCTCGATGGGACCTTTATGGGGGATATTGACTTGTACCCTAGAACATAGGAAACCTTCGTACAGGCTATCGGATAGATAGTCAGACGGTCCTAAGAGACGTGAGGGTATGTGCTGACCTCTAAGTGGCTTGGAACTATGCTTCGCCTTAATTTATATGTGTTTTGTGTTAATACAGTTCGAGAGTGATTCTGAACTAGTATTGCCCTCAGTACGAGTGATACGGGGAGTTGATAGCAGAGTATGCTAGCACCATAAATTTATGTGGGGTGCCGATAGTTTCTATATATCTATTATGAGAGTGAGCGATACATATATATATATATATATATATATATATATATATATATAATTTAATTTAATTTGGGAAACTCTCTACTGTGATTAAAAGTAGTTGAGTAATGAATAAATATTTCGAAATTTATAAGTGTTTGAAAAGTTTGAGGCAATACTGAGAAACTTTATAATAAAATGAGATTTATGAGAAAACCTTCCTTTCAGAAATCAATTATCTTTGTACTAGTAATTATCGGCATGAAACCTTATGAGTATTTTAAGATAAGCCAAATTGTTGGGATTAATAGTGCGGTAGGTGTGCACATTAGATGAGAAGTGAGAATTTATCAAGAGAGTGCCGCTTACTAATATGATTGTTGCATTAGCCGGTAAGAATTTTAAATACTTGCTAAACTTATTTTTAAACTGTTTTACAATCGGGCTCTGACCCGTTTCCTTTTATCTCTTCTCTCTTGTATATATGTGTATATATTACATGTGCCCAGCCACAAGGACGTCATGCTTAGGATCCTTGGGGAGGAACGTGCTGCAGCTTAGGTGGGAGTTGCAGGCCTCTTGCTTAGACGACCTCATTATTGATTCCACTTCTAGTTCTATTTTTATCCAGTTGGGCATGTGTCGCCCTTTTTCCCTTATTCAGTTTGTTGTATCGGAGATTGTAATTCATTTACTTTTAGTATTTATACTTTGGGATTGTTACTGTCATGATATTTTTCCTTTGAAGTTTAAAGTTGGAATTTATTTGTTGAATGCTTAAATTGCTTGGATTATCTTTTCCAGTCTAGTTGTTGTGTGACTCTTAAACTATGAATTATGAAAGGTTTTAAATGTTGGTTTTAAATTAAATATGGAATAATGTTTTAAAACTGGTTTTGTCACTTAGCTTAATTATTTAGGGTGCTTAATTTGAAAACTTTTTTGCTCCAGTGATGCTAAGAATGAACCAACCGTTCACCTTGGTTATAATTTAATAAAGGAATGATCACCCGGTATTTAATTAGGCGGAGTGTCACAAGTGGTATTAGAGCCAGGTTTTAGTGTCCTTTAGGATCTGAACGGCTTATTTCGATTTCAGCTTAACGTTCTTGCTATAAATCCATATTTTCAGGATTGTTGTATTTTTGCTTTTATGCTTACATCTTCAGCTATTTGAGATTTGATAATAACTGTAGACTAATAAATTTCCTTACATTTCAGATGCCTTCGAGATGCTCACCCAAGGACAGACGTGCCCAGGCTGAGCAGCCAGCAGCTCCGGCTCAGGGAACAATGAACGCAACAGAGGTAGCCACTATCGTTGCTCAGGCGATGAATGTCGCATTAGCAGTAGTGCAGCAGGCTCCACCCCAGGTCCAGGTAGTGGTGCCAGTACCAGCACAGCTTCCATATGCATGGGAGCGGGTTAGGGATACCTTCCAGAACGCGCATCCCCCAGAGTTTGCGGGTAGTTCGGATATCATTGTAGCCAGCCAATGTAAGAAAGATATCCAGAGGCATCTGTACATGTACGAGTGCACGGACGTGCAAAAACAGCTATTGGCTTCCTTCAAGCTAGTGGGGGCCGCTTTGAAGTGGTGGGAATCCACCACCACCTTGGAGGAGAGGGACATTATCACTATTCAGTCATTTTGGGTGCGGTTTGACCACAAATACTTTCCATCCGCTATACAGGCTGAGATGAGGCAGAAGTTTCTGAATCTGAAATAGGATAATACGACTGTTGCTGAGTACGAGGAGGAGTTCACTAGACTTCTCACTAAAGTGCCAGATGAGGCACCCACTGAGGGGAAGAAGATACTATTGTTTGTGGATGGGTTGGCCTGTAGGATCCGTCAACACCTCATAGGCAATCTGTCACTAAGTACCTACACGGATGTACTCAATGTTGCTTTGTTACACTGCCAGGATCACCGCTTCCATCTATAGGGAAGAAAGTGAGCAGGAGAGTCCGGCCAGTAGGGCAGGATAGGGGTAGTGGTACTGGTGGAGCACTGATATCTCAGGGGCATACTCGTCAGCATGTGCAGAGTTCCCATCAGGGGGACCCTACCAAGCGATTCCGATCAGGTGACTCCAGGAAGGGATTTGGGGGATTTAGGAAGGGCCAGTAGGGCCAGTCTAATCATCAGGGCCAACACTGTCAGCCTCAGGGTCAGCAGCAGGGCCATCAGGGCCAACAGCGTTTTCAGCAGGGCCAGCAAGGCCAATGGTGGGCTGGTAATGACTAGTAGGGTCATAATCAGTAGGGATGGAGGGGAGGAAATTTCAGGGGCCGATGCTTTAGGTGTGGTAAAAATGGCCATAGGCGCCATGATTGTCTAGAGGGAGATAGGGCCCCACAGTAGCAGGGTGCCCGTAATGAGCTTCAGAGGCCACTTTTTCTAACCTCCCTCCCAGCACCAGCTCAGACACCAGCCCTACCAGCCATCCCAGTAGCTCCAGTACAGTAGGGGCAGTTATAGTATGGACGTGTCTCTAACGTCCACCAGGTAGCAGCTCCTCAAGCACCACCCGCGATTGAGGGTACATTTCCTATCCATGGTACTATGGGTAGGGTTTTATTTGATACTGGAGCGACATACTATTTTATAGCTACTCATTTTGCGAAGGCTTTAGGATTATTAGCCACAGCAGAGAGCACTGTGACATGCGTAGAATCACCACTTGGAAATGGGTCGTTAATTTTCTTTATATGTCGAGGTGTGGGAGTAGATATTGGTAGCCTAATCTTACCAACAGACATGTTAGTCTTAGATAAGCATGAGCACGATGCTATTATTGGCATGGATTGTCTTGCGGCGTACAGAGCCATGATAGATTGTTTCGATGGGAGTATTATCTTTGCCATTTTGAGGCAGGAGATGTTTCTAGTGGTGATGCCTCGCCCAGAGGGAGGCTCTTCCGCTCATTTGTATTACATAGAGGAGGATACCTCTAAGGATGTCGTGATTCCCTTAGACTCGATCCTAGTTGTTCGTGAGTATTCTGATGTATTTCAGGAAATATCATGCATACCCCCCAGTCGAGAGATAGATTTCGTCATAGACTTGTTACCGAATACTCGACCTATAGCACGCGCTCCGTACCGTATGGCTCCAGCGGAAATGAGGGATTTATGAGATCAGATAGAGAAGCTATTAGGTTAGGGCTTTATTCGTAGGAGTACCTAACCTTGGGGAACTCTAATTTTGTTTGTGAAGAAGGGAGATGGTTCATTGAGGTTATGCATGGACTACCGAGAGCTGAACAAGTTCACGATACGGAACAAATACCGTTGCCTCGAATTGATGATCAGTTCGACCAGGTGAGGGGAGAAACTTTCTTTTTGAAGATAGATTTGAGGTCAGGATACCATCAGCTACGGATTAGGAACCAGGATGTTTCGAAGACTGCTTTTTTGACGAGATATGGGTCCTATGAGTTCAGAGTGATTCCATTTGGACTCACAAATGCTCCAATCGTATTGATGAACTTGATGAACCGAGTGTTCAGAGAGTTCTTGGATCAGTTTTTCATCGTCTTCATAGATGACATCCTGATATATTCACACATTGAGGAAGAGCATGATGAGCACTTGAGGCAGGTTCTTCTTACTCTACGAGAGCATCAGTTGTATGCTAAGTACGAGAAGTGTGGATTCTAGTTACGGGAGGTAAAGTTTTTGGGACATGTTATTTCTAAACTGGGGATAGCGGTTGACCCGAGTAAAGGGTCAGTAGTGAGTGAGTGGGGACAGCCCATGACATCGACGTAAGTGTGTAGTTTCTTGGGGTTAGCCGAGTACTACATGAGATTCATCCGAGGGTTCTACAAGATAGCAGATCCATTGACGAACCTGACTCGTAAAGGGGTACCATATGTTTGGTACGATACTTGTCCATTGGATTTCGATGAGCTGAAAGACAAGCTGACTTAGGCACCAGTTCTTGCTTTACCCAAGACAGGCGTGGAATATCTGGTTTACACCGATGCCTCCCTACGGGGACTCGGAGGAGTACTTTAGAAGGAGGAGAAAGCTATATCTTTTGCCTCCCGCAAGCTTAAGCTACACGAGAGAAATTACCCCACTCAAGACCTAGAGTTAGCAGCGGTCGTCTTTTCATTGAAGATATGGAGACATTATTTATTGGGGGAGAAGTTCCGCTCGTTCACACACCATAAGTCACTACAGTACCTGTTCACTCAGCGAGAGCTGAATATGTGTCAGTTCAGGTGGTTGGAGTTTGTGAAAGCCTATTAGTTCGACATACAGTACCATCCGGGGAAGGCCAATATAGTTGCTGATGCGTTGAGTCGTAGACCGATAGATGACGTAGCAGACGTCTGGAGAGCAAAGTGGAAAGAGTTGGGTCAGCAGGATGCGGTAGCCTGTTCCTTCATATCTATCATGACAGTGACACCCAAGATTGTTACGAAGGTAATACAAGCACAGGCAGCGAACTCATTTTTCCAGGAGAAGATTGTACGACTTTTAGCCGAGGGTGCTGAGTCCTATTCTGTTAGTTTTGATGGAGGCTTGAGGTTCAATGGGAGATTAGTGGTCCCAGAAGGAGCATACTTACATCATGAAGTGATGACACAGACTCACGGGTCCAGATTTGCGATGCATCCCGGGGGAGATAAGATGTACTAGGATATGAGGCGATAATACTAGTGGAGTGGGATAAAGAAGGACATTGCTGAGTTCGTGTCCAAATGTTCTACTTTCCAGATGGTAAAAGTTGACCACCATCAACCATCAGGTTTGCTTCAACCATTGGAAATACCCACGTGGAAGTGGGAGAGTATCTCCATGGATTTTATTACTGTGTTGCCTACATCACAGCGGGGTCACGACTCCATCTGGATGATTGTGGACTGTTTGACCAAGGTGGATCATTTTCTGCCAATACGGATAGACTATACCACGGGCTAGTATGCTCAGTTGTTCATTGTCGAGGTCGTTAGACTACATGGGGTTCCCCTGCATATTATCTTAGACAGAGAATAGATCTTTGTGTCGCGTTTCTAGGAGAGCTTTCATGAGGCCGTGGGTACAGATTTAAGGTTGAGTTCAACTTACCACCCACAGGCCGATGGACAAATAGAGCGTACCAATCAGATGTTGGAAGATATCCTACGCATGTGTGTCCTTGATTTTGGTGGAGGTTGGGAGCCAAATCTTCCACTGGTGGAGTTTGCTTATAATAACTCTTATCAGTTCACGATTGGCATGGCTCCATTTGAGGCATTGTATGGCAGGCCTTGTCATTATCCAAATTTTTGGTTAGAGGTGGGGGAAAACAAGTTGCTCGGACCAGAGGTAATTCTGGAAACCTCCGCTAGGATTGAGCTTATCAGGAGTCGCATTTGGGTAGCCCGGGACAGTAGAAAATCTACGCCGATGCAAAAAGATATTTGCGAGAATTTAATGTAGGGGACCAAGTAGTACTACGTGTATCTCCTATGAAAGGAGTGATGAGGTTTGGGAAGAAAGGGAAACTAGCCCCGAGGTACGTGGGACCATTTCCCATTATCAAGAGGATTGGGCCGGTAGCATACAGATTGGGACTGCCAGAGCATTTACACCGCATTCACGATGTATTCCACATCTCGTCGTTGAGATGATACCTTCGGGATGACATGGCCCACACCCACATTGCGATTGAGGAGATTGACTTACGACCCAATAGCTCTTATGAGGAGAGTCCAGTGGCCATTCTAGACCATAGCGAAAGGAGATTGAGGTCGAAAGTAGTACCACTTGTACGGGTCCAGTGGGAGTATCATAATGTGGAGGAATCCACTTGGGAGCGCGAGGCCGACATGTGTGAGAAATACCCAGAGTTATTCTTATCAGGTATACTTTATTTTTTGAATTTCGGGACGAAATTCTGTTATTAGGGGGTAAGTATGTAATATCCCGTATTTTTATGACTTTTAAATTTTGGGGATTTATTAAATTCAATTACAGATATTAATTTAATATTAATCTGGAAATCATTTAAATATTTAATAGCGTGATGAGAGTTAGTAATTATCGGAATTTTGTTGTAAATTAATTTATGGGTAAAGTAAGATGTGTAATTAATTAAATTTAGTAGAATTCTCACGAAAATCTAATTTGATAATTTTGGAAATTTATCGGGATGCGCCTGTGTTGTGTCGGGATTAAATTCGAATTATTAAAAGTGACCAAATTATAAGTCACCCGTATGGTCATTTTGAGTGCGTCAATATGTCCGAAAGGGTCGAGATAGTCAAAATAATGTACTCGGGGGGTTTAGTTTGGGTCTCGGGGCCTTTTTAGGCCTAATTAACATCCCGGGAGGGTGTTTTAGACATTTTGTATTTTTGGGCATGGAAACCCACGAATTATCTAAGGTTATATCAGATGGTAAGAGTTGTCTTCTAGGATTAGAATAACCAAAAACCAAAGACGGCAATCGGAGAGGAAGAGGAGAAGCTTTCCACGAAGTTCTAGTCCAAGAACTCCACCGTTTGCACCGCCGTCGCCGCCAAATTGTAAATCGCGCAACGAGGATCACAACCACACCAATCTTTCCCACAAATCTGAGAGAAATAATTCTAGGCAAGTATCTATCTTGCGCTATTTTAGTTAATGCTTAAATGATGATAGTCTAGGGTTGATTAGGACTAGTTTTTGTGAAAGAAAGTATATATTGGAGACTTGAAATTTCATGTTGTAGAGGTGATAATCATATTCTAAAAATCTAATTCATATGTAGAGGTTGAACCATGAATTTGCATTGAGTTAGGAGTAGAAAATCTTGGAAAAGAATGGGAAGAACTAAGTTAAAGAAAATATTAGGGTTCTTGATATTTTTATGGATTTTGGCCCTTTTAATTCGTTATACATGATGAAAACTCGCATGTCTTACGTTGAATATTAATTATTTAGGGATATAACACTTGTAGTATCACTTGTTGGGAGTTTGGAAATCAAATATGATGATTTGGATGATTTTGGAATAGGATTCCCGTAACTGGTATTCCTACAATTTCGCCATAACTGCTTGATCGATCGATCGACCCAAGAGCATCGATCGATCGAGCCCCTGCCATCAATCGATCGACCCCTCCGGGAAAACTCATGTTACCCTTTTTAAATAGGTTATTCCAACTTAAATGAATAGTAATAATTGGACATTATTGTTAAAACATTTTGGGATATAAAGAAGACCAGTAGGACTTTATAAAAATGGAACCTTTAATGAAAGATGAGATTAACATTTAACGGAAGTGTTTTACACTTAAGGAGTAATGGGAACGTGTGTCTAAAGGGTGAGACTCGTAAGGAAGTTACATAGAAAAATAAAAGAGTACCTACTGAAATTACACTTAGGGAGATATGATTCTATGAGTGTTACGAAGTAAGCTTGGAATAATCCCATAAATAAGAATAAAAGAGACGAACAGTTATACGACATAATCTAGTAATGTGTACAAAGAATGAATATCATAAGTATGGTTTGTGGGTGTACCTAAATTAGAATTGGGAATGGTACTATACATATATGACTGTGTTTGTGCATATACTTTATACGTGTAAAAATCATTCCCGCGCTACTAGATATTACTGAGGTTACCGCGCCGGGAAAGTCTTATCTCGATGGGACCTTTATGGGGGATATTGACTTGTACCCTAGAACATAGGAATCATTGGTACAGGCTTTTGGATAGATAGTCAGACAGTCCTAAGAGACGTGAGGGTATGTGCTGACCTGTTAGTGACTTGGAACTATGCTCCGCCTTAATTTTTATGTATTTTGTGTTAATACAGTTCGAGAGTGATTCCGAACTAGTATTTCCCCTAGTACGAGGTTTACGGGGACTTGATAGCAGAGTATGCCAGCACCATAAATTTATGTGGGGTGCCGATAGTATATATATATATATATATATATATATATATATATATATATATATATATATATATATATATATATAGAGAGAGAGAGAGAGAGAGAGAGAGATTTTAATTTGGGAAACTCTCTACTATGATTAAAAGTAGTTGAGTAATGAATAAATATTCCAAAATTTATAAGTGTTTGAAAAGTTTGTGGCAATACTGAGAAACTTTATAGTAAAATGATATTAATGTGAAAAACTTTCTTTCAAAAATTAATTATGTTAGTACTAGTAATTGTCGACATGAAACGTTATGAGGATTTTAAGATAAGCTAAACTGTTGGGATTAATAGTGCGGCAGGTGTGCACAGTAGAAGAGAGGTGAGAATTTCTCAAGAGAGTGTCGCATACTAATATGAGTGTTGCATTAGCCGGTAAGTATTTTAACTACTTGCTAAACTAATTTTTAAACTGTTTTAAAATCAGGATCTGACCCGTTTCCTTTTATCTCTTCTCTCTTGTATATATATGTATATATTACAGGTGCCCAGCCATAAGGGCGTCATGCTTAGGATCCTTGGGAAGGAACGTGCTGCAGCTTTGGTGGGAGTTATAGGCCTCTTGCTTAGACGACCTCATTATTGATTCTACTTCTAGTTCTATTTTTATCCAGTTGGGCATGTGTCTCCCTTTTTCCCTTATTCAGTTGGTTTTATCAGAGATTTTAATTCGTTTACTTTAAGTATTTATACTTTGGGATTGTTATTGTCACGATGTTTTTCCTTTGAAGTTTAAAGTTGGAATTTATTTATTGAATGCTTAAATTGCTTGGATTATCTTTTCCAGTCTAGTTGTTGTGTAACTCTTAAACTATGAATTATGAAAGGTTTTAAATATTTGTTTTAAATTAAATATGGAATAATGTTTTAAAACTAGTTTTGTCACTTAGCTTAATTATTTAAGGCGTTTAATTTGAAAAGTTTTTTTGCAACAGTGATGCTAAGAATCAACCAACTGTTCACCTTGGTTATAATTTAATAAAGGACTGATCATCCGGTATTTAATTAGGCGGTGTGTCACAATTACTTGCCCAGATTAATTGACCTTATTTTTATTTATGGTTTTCTTTCATCATACTTAGCATTCTCACTTTGTTTCACGCACCTAGATCAACACTTGAAACCTTTCCACTTAATTTATTAACACCATTCCATAACTAGAATTTACCCCATGTTTCCTTCCAATACCCTTTAGTATTTTCATTCAAAATCGTCGTTTCAACACACGCAATCCCCATGTTAGAAAAAACTTATTTAATCTTTGAAAATACTCTTCACAACACGTTCTTGTGTTAAGTATGGGTTTGACCATTTAGATTGTTTAACCACCCCCTTATTAACTCCCCTTAACCCTTTTTATTTCTCTATGGATATTAAGAGATTTATGCATTTACTTGCCCATTTCACTTTTTACCGGAACATTTATTCAAGTTAGGTTGTATTAGCTCATTTTACCACACAACCTATTTCTTTATATGTTCCATATTCCTTTATATTTTCTCGGAATACTACCATTTACCGCATACTTACAAGGGCTCCACACCAATGGCTATGCACACTATATGCTTTGGCCAGTGGTTTAGGGCTTTTCACCCAAGGGTTTCGAGACCTTCTTGCTTTATCCCCGTGTCATCCAAGTTCCGTATTATGTATTTTAACATTTAACAAATGTCCACATTATTCCACTTTAACCGGCCGAAGCCAAAAGCCCCGACTTAACCGTCCATTTTCCATTAACACTTGGAAAATAATGTCTTTCTTCTTTAAGTCCCTTATACACACACACACACACACACACACACACACGCATGTGATTTATACTAAAATCATCCATGTTTTAGGACATAATTTATTATTCAACGGTAATATCTTGCATAAAATACGAGATGCTACTACGATTGAAACTAAACTAAATGCACAATAATTAGTATAGAGCATCTATATTACAAAAAATAAATATAATGAATTCAAAATTTACTCTTCCAAAATAATTACAATTAAATTTCACTTGAATATAATACTAAGATCTCCAAATAAATTACATTGCAAAGCTATATAGAGAATAAAATCCTCCAAACGTCGTGCTCTAAAATCCTCCAAAAATCCATACCATCCAAATCCACGATAACCTGCCACTAAAAGAAAAATATGAGGAAGTACACAATATAATAAGAATGGATGCTCAAAAAAATCTCGGTGAATAAATGCAACAATAAGAATCGAAATTCGATTTCAATGCGACATCCGAGCATTATACCAATTTAATTTTTCAATAACACATCAATAGGTCACCAGGTCTCACCTCACCTCACCTAAGCTTCATAAAGCCTCACCCTGGCTATTGAAGTTTTGGACTATTAGCGTGTGACCATTATCTGTGCATTATAAAAAATTTATGACACCATGCCCATCAACAAATACAATATCTCAAATCTAATCAAGATTTTAAATTCCAATAAACTGTGACACCCCGACTAATTAAATACCGGGTAGCTACTCCTTTATAAAATTAATTCAAAATGACAAGTTGGCTCAGTTAATAGCATCACTGTCGAAAACATTTTTATTATTACTAACCACCTAGTATTTAAAAATCAAGTTGCCAAATTTTAATTTAAATCTGATTAACATGCAACAAGTAAACTGAAGAAATATATAACACCATTCACCATACTGACGTAAAACGAATAACCATCACAATAGAGTAAATAAAGTCTGGAGGAAAACTCCTCACTACAATCCCATAACTGAAATGAATAACCGAAACTGAAATAAAACATGCTAAAGTCTGAAAACTGAAATATAAACATGTCTCTAAAGAAATGGGCAACATGCCCTACAACTGATAGATAGTGACTCTGGAATCCAAAGAGATAGAAGCGTCTACATGCAAATCCCTGTAGCTTCCACAAGCAGCTACAGCTCATCACCTGAATGAGTATCCTATGCTTAGTGTCCTTGTGGCTGGGCACCTAAAATGGTTTTACAAGAAAAAGATTTGAAAAGCAAACGGGTCAGAGCCCTAATGTGGAGTTATATTTTAAAAACCTGCAAGTTCTTTAAAAACATTTAAAACATTAAATGCAAAGTACATGTTAGGACGTGCACTCACATTATATTCTCACCCCTCGTCTAACTGTGCACTCCTAACGCAAGTACCCATCTATATCTACCCATACCACTAGCTAAGTGACAACGTATCTAGCTAGACTGACAAGGGTTCTACCCATAATACTTGGTTCCATTTAACATAACAACGCTCGTAATTAAATAGGGTTTAACGTGAATTCAGTTACTAAATATACCATTGATATAACTATCAGTTAACTCATTAGGTAACTCGAAGTAATACCGTAATATTTTTACAACATTAACATGAGGATTCCCATTAATTTAATGTATATTATACACATCATAAATATACGATACAAGCACCCCGCAATCTAAGCTATGGTGCACACATACTCTGCTATCAATCCCGGTACATCACGTACATAAGGATCACATATTACGAATCTCTCAGGAATAGTCCAGATAACACAAATCACAAATAGTGGAGGCGAACACAGTCACCATCACGCGGGTCACGCACATACCTACGCTCCCACGGTCAGCGGACTTATTAATATCACAATAAGTCTTTCTATGACCTATGTTCATCGAGGTACCTGTCTATATCCCCCCCCCCCCCCCCCCGTAGGCACACAAGGATTAGAGGGTCCTAAGCGAACGCAAACCTCCCGTGATAGCAAGTATGGTAGGTATGTCATACACACAATCCATATACTAAGTAAACGCACATCTTAGTTATACCGTATTTTAATCGTAGTACATATTCTCATACTATCTTATAATTAACACAATTCATACTATTCCGGTTTGTAATTAAACGCGCCATAATTATCTCACGTCGTAGTAGACACTCACGTCTCAACCCAAACCGTCCATGTAATACACTCTCGTATGTAAATTCCTTCTCATAAATACCCAAAAGTCCCAAATCTATCATTATTACATCTACGGAAAGATATCTATATCCTCGAACAAGTTTACGGAACTCCAAAAGTCAAAACAGTCCAAAAAGGACCAAACTGTCAGCTCGTTAGAAGTCTCGTTCGAACGAGGCTTCGAACGAGTTTGGACTGTCAGGTCGTTAGAAGTCTCGTTCGAACGAGGCTGTTCGAACGAGATCCCAGTTCGTTCGAACGAACTGTCCCTTCTAACGATATCTCGTTCGAACGAGATATCGAATGAAATCCCTACTCGTTAGTAACGACTGGTCAACTTCGTTAGAAGCTCGTTCGAACGAGTTCGTTCGAACGACCTGGGGGCTGCTTCTAACGAGCCACCAGTTTCGGCCCAGATTTTTCCCAAAATCGTTTTTCACCATTTTTATCAATTCTAATCTCTTCCAAAGTTCATCCAATCAATGTTTTAGGGTCTCTAATTCATCTTAAACATATTTACATCATCTCCTAACATGTTTTCAAGGATTGAATCATCATAACATCAACCAAATTTACAAATCTCTACACTTTTCCCAATTTCTCTAGAACATGAACCCTAGGTTTATATCATCATCAAATCCCAGAATTTATTTCGTTTTAATTCCTTCAAATCACAATTATTATAAGGGAAATCATCTACCTATCATACTACATGCAATTCTCTTCACAATTTCTCAATTTCTATGATCTAAACTACATGGGTTTTCATATCTTCTTCAAGAACAAACCATAAATCCGAATTTTCTAACATGGAGGAAACATTCTCAGAAATTAAATGGAATAAAGTCACTTGCCTTGGTTGTCTCTGAATTTGGTGTAGACTAGATGCAGTTTTCTGCAGAAATTCCTCTCTCTCCAAGCTCTTCTCCAATGGTGGCTTAAGGTGGCTAGGGTTTTGATTTGGGGACTTAGAAAACCTAAATGATAACCTACGTAGCTTTCTAGGTTAATATGGGTTGGCTAATGGGCTTAATGGGTCTAATCCACATCAGATTTACATCTCTAATTTTCGTCACTTTTAATTCCTCAAAATGTAAAATTACCAAAATACCCTTTAAGTTACCGGTATGGCCTAAAAATACCCCGGGACCCAAACTATACCCCCGACTAGTGTTTTCTGACTATCTCGACCCTTCCGGACGCGTTGGCGCACTCAAAACGACCATACGGATTATAGATTTTAAATTCACTTTTTATTATCAAAAATATTATACCGTGACGCGGCGGTCCCACGCGTCTCAACAAAATTTCTAAAATGCCGTATATAAATCCCACGACAAATTTTATAATACTAAGTTCATATATAATCATATATGCACATAATCAAATACTAACTCGTATCACATTAGTATTTATAACCCGGATTAATTTCCAATTAATACGCAATTTAATTAATTAATCCTCAAAATAAATATAGTCAAAAGTACGGGGTATTACATACTCCCCCCCTAATAACTGAATTTCGTCCCGAAATTCAAAACTAGAAAGTACCTGCTAAAAATAGCTCTGGATAACGTTCGCGCATCTCATCCTCGCGCTCCCATGTGGACTCCTCGACATTGTGATGTCGCCACTGAACACGCACTAACGGGACTATCCTTGACCGCAGTTTCCTCTCGCTTCGGTCCAAAATAGCAATTGGCCCCTCCTCATAGGAGCTATCCGGCTGGAGATCGATGTCTTCCACAGCAATGTGAGAATGAGCCAAATCATCTCTAAGGTATTTCCTCAGCGAGGAAATATGGAACACGTCGTGAACCCGATGCAAGTGCTCCGGTAGTCCAAGTCTATACGCAACGGGTCCGATCCGCTCAATAATAGGAAACGGCCCCACATACCTCGGTGCCAACTTCCCCTTCTTCCTGAATCGCATAATCCCCTTCATTGGAGATACCCTGAGCAAAACCTGGTCCCCCACTTGGAACTCCCTGAAAAACCTCTTCGCATCAGCATAACTCTTCTGCCTGTCTTGAGCTACCCGAATGCGACTCCGAATCAACTCAATCCTTGCCGAAGTATCCTGAATCACTTCCGGCCCAAGCAGTTTGTTGTCCCCCACCTCCAACCAACATGCTGGGGAACGACAAGGCCTACCGTACAATGCCTCGAATGGAGCCATGCCAATCGTGAACTGATAGGAGTTGTTGTAAGCAAACTCCACCAGTGGAAGGTACTGCTCCCATCCACCCCCGAAGTCAATAATGCACATGCGTAGCATGTCCTCCAACATCTGATTGGTGCGCTCTATCTGCCCATCAGTCTGCGGATGATAAGCCGTACTCAACCGCAATTCCGTGCCCATGGCCTCCTGGAAACTCTCCCAAAACCTCGAAACAAATATCTTGTCTCTGTCAGACACGATATTTAGGGGCACACCGTGAAGTCTCACAATCTCTGAAATGAAAAGCTGGGCATACTGTCCCGTAGTGTAGTCAGTCCTTACGGGTAAGAAGTGAGCGACCTTGGACAACCTGTCCACAATTACCCATACGGAGTCGTGACCCCTCTGCGACGTAGGCAATCCCGTGACAAAATCCATGGATATGCTCTCCCACATCCACACCGGAACCTCCAACGGCTGTAGCAATCCTGCTGGTCTCTGATGATCCACTTTTACGAGCTGACAAGTGGCGCATTTCGAGACAAACTCAGCGATATCTCTCTTCATACCGCTCCACCAATATTGCGGTCTCATGTCTTGGTACATTTTGTCCCCTCCGGGATGTACCGCAAACCATGAGCCGTGCGACTATGCCATAACATCGTGTCGTAATTCTTCCCCTTCCGGAACTACCAATCTCCCATTGAAGCGCAATCCCCCGTCTGAGCTAACGGTATAGGACTCGGCTCCTTCTGCAAGTAATCGAACTATCTGCTCCTGACAGAACGAGTCACTAGCCTGTGCCCGTACTACCTTCGTGATAATCTGCGGTCTAACGGTCATTACAGACATGAAAGATCGGGCCACTGCATCCTGGTGTCCCAATTCCTTCCACTTAGCTTTCCACACCTCTGCCACCTCATCTGCTGGCCTGCGGCTCAACGCGTCTGCTACCACGTTAGCCTTACCTGGGTGGTACTGGATGTCGAACTGGTAGTCCTTCACAAATTCAAGCCACCTACGCTGCCGCATATTCAACTCCTTTTGCGTGAACAGATACTGTAGTGACTTGTGGTCCGTGAACAGCTGAAACTTCTCCCCCAAAAGATAGTGCCTCCAAATCCGTAAGGCAAATACCACTGCCGCCAACCCCAAATCATGCGTGGGGTAATTCTTCTCATGAGGCTTAAGCTTACGGGAAGCATAAGCTATGGCCTGTCTCTCCTGCTGCAATACACCTCCAAGCCCTTGCAAAGACGCGTCGGTGTAAACCAAATACTCAACTCCCGGTCTCGACAATGCTAACACAGGTGCTGAGGTCAACTTGTCCTTCAATTCATCGAACGCCAACTGACAGGAATCACTCCAAATGAACGGCACACACGTACGAGTAAGATGTGTCAAAGGACCTGCTATCTCTGAGAAACCCCGAATAAACCTCCTGTAGTATCCTGCTAGACCCAAGAAACTACGAATCTCTGTTGGTGTCGTGGGCTGTCCCCACTCCCTCACCGCTGATACCTTCCCTGGATCAACTGATATTCCCTGGTCAGAAATAATGTGACCCAAGAACTGGACTTCCTTCAACCAAAACCCGCACTTCTCGTATTTTGCATACAACTCGTTCTGATGAAGTGTCTGCAAAACCTGCCTCAAATGCTCGGCGTGCTCCTCCTCTGTCTGAGAGTAAACCAGAATGTCATCAATGAAGACAATGACAAACTGATCCAGGAAATCCCTGAACACTCTGTTCATCAAGTCCATAAACACTGCTGGAGCGTTGGTCAAGCCGAAAGGCATAACCCGAAATTCATAAGAACCATATCTCGACAAGAACGCAGTCTTCGAGACGTCCTCCTCCCTGATACGCAACTGATGGTATCCCGACCTCAAGTCAATCTTCGAGAAGAAAGAATCTCCTCTCAACTGGTCGAACAAGTCATCGATTCGAGGCAACGGATACTTATTCTGTATCGTGACCTTATTCAACTCTCGGTAGTCCACACACAACCTCAGTGAACCGTCCCTCTTCTTCACAAACAAAACCGGAGCGCCCCAAGGTGAGGTACTCCTGCGAATAAAGCCTTGTCCCAACAGTTGCTCTATCTGATCCCGTAGCTCTCTCATCTCAGCTGGAGCCATACGGTACGGTGCGCGTGCTATAGGTCTCGTACCTGGTAGCAAATCTATAACGAAGTCTATCTCTCGACTGGGCGGTAAGCCTGGTATCTCCTGAAACACATCTGAATAATCCCTGACAACCGGGATCAAATCCAAAGGAATCACAACCTCCTTAGAGGTATCCTCCTCTATGTAATACAGATGAGCGGTCGATCCTCCCTCTGGGCGAGGCATCGCCACTATAAACATCTCTTACCCCGGAATGGCAAAAACAATGCTCCCGCTGAAGCAATCAATCATGGCCCTATATGCTACGAGCCAATCCATACCGATGATCACATCGTGAACATGCATATCTAACACTAACATGTCTGCAGGCAATACCAGACCACCGATCTCTACCCCCACTCCCCGGCATATAAAGAAAATAAGTGACCCACTCCCTAATGGTGAGTCGACACACGTCACTGTGCTCTCTGCCGTAGCTAACAATCCTAAAGCTTTCGCGAAGTGTGTAGCTATAAAACAGTGTGTAGCACCCATATCAAATAACACCCGACCCATAGTGCCATGGATAGGAAACGTACCCTCGATCGCGGGCGGTGCCTGTGGAACTGCAGCCTAGTGAACGTTGTAGACACGTCCATACTGTAGCTGCCCCTGCTGAGCTGAGACTGCTGGAATGGGTGGCAATGCTGCCATCTGTGGTGGTGCGGGAAGAGCGGCGGGAAATATAGGTCTCTGTGGCTCCTGGCGAGCACCCTGCTGCTGCTGCTGTGGGGCCCTGCCCCTATCAGGACAATCCTGCTTCTTATGGCCAGTCTTGCCACAAGTAAAGCACTTTCCTGGGAAGTTCCCTCCCCCCTGCCCCTGCTGTCCCCGGCCCTGGTGGCCGTTACCATTCCTCCCTTGGCCCTGCTGGCCCTGATGAAACTGTTGCCCATTCTGCCCCTGCTGGCCCTGATGGCCGTTTGGACCCTGATGGCCCTGACGAAAACCTCCCTGTCCCTGTCTGTAGTTCCCTGACCGAAACCTCTTATTATCCCCCTGCTGGGTACGCTGCTCATTCTGTCTCTGCCCCTGACCAGATTATGCCCCGCTGGCACTATGTCCTCCAGTCCTGCCCTGATGGCTAGACTCCCCCGACCGCTTGCCCTCGGCCATATGAAAATGGTGGTCCTGGCAGTGCAACAATGCAACGTTAACCACATCAGAATACGTGGCCAACGATAGGTTCCCTAGCAGATGCTCACGGATCCTCCAATTCAACCCGTCGGTGAACTTTTCTATCTTCTTCTTCTCTGTTGGAATCTCGTCTGGAACGATATTCAACAGGTTAGTGAACTCGGCCTCATACTCGGCCACTGTCTTGCCCTCCTGCTTGAAACTCATCAGCTTTCTCCTCATCTCTGTATGAACTACGGACGGAAAGTACTTGCGGTCGAACCGCACCCAGAACTCCTGAATCGTGAGGGTATCCCTCTCTTCCGCGGTGGTGATAGACTCCCACCACTGTAGTGCAAATCCCACTAGCTTGAAAGTAGCTAGCACCTATTTCTGAACATCAGTGCACTTATGCATCCTCAAATGCCTCTGTATGTCCTTCTTCCATTGGCTCGAGACTACCACGTCTGAGCTACCTGCAAACTCTGGCGGATGCGCTTTCTGAAAAGCGTCACGTACACGCTCCCAAGAAGACGGGAATGCATTAACCTATACTGGCGCGGCAACCGGCGCCGGAGGCGGTGCCTGCGAAATCACGGAAATCGCGGCATTCACCGCTTGGGCTACTATAGCAGCAACCTCAGCGGCGTTCATCATGCCCTGAACTGGAGCGGGCTGGGGTTCGGGCATTGCATTCCTGGGAACTCGTCGTGCACGTCGTGGAGGCATCTGAAATAAGAACAACGTTTTTAAGTTCACGGTTATAAACTTAATAAAGCTGAAGAACGAAGCATACACAATAAGAGTACAACAGTCCTAAAATATAGGGCTCTATATCAAAGAAACGTAGCGGAAACATAATAGCCGTACAGATCCTAAAGGACACTAGAACCTGATGCTCTGATACCACCTGTGACACCCCGACTAATTAAATACCGGGTAGGTACTCCTTTATAAAATTAATTCAAAATGCCAAGTTGGCTCAGTTAATAGCATCACTGTCGAAAACATTTTTATTATTACTAACCACCTAGTATTTAAAAATCAAGTTGCCAAATTTTAATTTAAATCTGATTAACATGCAACAAGTAAACTGAAGAAATATATAACACCATTCACCATACTGAAGTAAAACGAATAACCATCACAATAGAGTAAATAAAGTCTGGAGGAAAACTCCTCACTACAATCCCATAACTGAAATGAATAACCGAAACTGAAATAAAACATGCTAAAGTCTGAAAACTGAAATATAAACATGTCTCTAAAGAAATGGGCAACATGCCCTACAACTGATAGATAGTGACTCTGGAATCCAAAGAGATAGAAGCGTCTACATGCAAATCCCTGTAGCTTCCACAAGCAGCTACAGCCCGTCACCTGAATGAGTATCCTATGCTTGGTGTCCTTGTGGCTGGGCACCTAAAATGGTTTTACAAGAAAAAGATTTGAAAAGCAAACGGGTCAGAGCCCGAATGTGGAGTTATATTTTAAAAACCTGCAAGTGCTTTAAAAACATTTAAAACATTAAATGCAAAGTACATGTTAGGACGTGCACTCACACTATAGTCTCACCCCTCGTCTAACTGTGCACTCCTAACGCAAGTACCCATCTATATCTACCCATACCACTAGCTAAGTGACAACGTATCTAGCTAGACTGACAAGGGTTCTACCCATAATACTTGGTTCCATTTAACATAACAACGCTCGTAATTAAATAGGGTTTAAAGTGAATTCAGTTACTAAATATACCATTGATATAACTATCAGTTAACTCATTAGGTAACTCGAAGTAATACCGTAATATTTTTACAACATTAACATGAGGATTCCCATTAATTTAATGTATATTATACACATCATAAATATACGATACAAGCACCCCGCAATCTAAGCTATGGTGCACACATACTCTGCTATCAATCCCGGTACATCACGTACATAAGGATCACATATTCCGAATCTCTCAGGAATAGTCCAGATAACACAAATCACAAATAGTGGAGGCGAACACAGTCACCATCACGCGGGTCACGCACATACCTACGCTCCCACGGTCAGCGGACTTATTAATATCACAATAAGTCTTTCTATGACCTATGTTCATCGAGGTACCAATCTATATCCCCCCCATAGGCACACAAGGATTAGAGGGTCCTAAGCGAACGCAAACCTCCCGTGATAGCAAGTATGGTAGGTATGTCATACACACAATGCATATACTAAGTAAACGCACATCTTAGTTATACCGTATTTTAATCGTAGTACATATTCTCATACTATCTTATAATTAACACAATTCATACTATTCCGGTTTGTAATTAAACGCGCCATAATTATCTCACGTCGTAGTAGACACTCACGTCTCAACCCAAACCGTCCATGTAATACACTCTCGTATGTAAATTCCTTCTCATAAATACCCAAAAGTCCCAAATCTATCATTATTACATCTACGGAAAGATATCTATATCCTCGAACAAGTTTACGGAACTCCAAAAGTCAAAACAGTCCAAAAAGGACCAAACTGTCAGCTCGTTAGAAGTCTCATTCGAACGAGGCTTCGAACGAGTTTGGACTGTCAGGTCGTTAGAAGTCTCGTTCGAACGAGGCTGTTCGAACGAGATCCCAGTTCGTTCGAACGAACTGTCCCTTCTAACGATATCTCGTTTGAACGAGATATCGAACGAAATCCCTACTCGTTAGTAACGACTGGTCAACTTCGTTAGAAGCTCGTTCGAACGGGTTCGTTCGAACGACCTGGGGGCTGCTTCTAACGAGCCACCAGTTTCGGCCCAGATTTTTCCCAAAATCGTTTTTCGCCATTTTTATCAATTCTAATCTCTTCCAAAGTTCATCCAATCAACGTTTTAGGGTCTCTAATTCATCCTAAACATATTTACATCATCTCCTAACATGTTTTCAAGGATTGAATCATCATAACATCAACCAAATTTACAAATCTCTACACTTTTCCCAATTTCTCTAGCACATGAATCCTAGGTTTATATCATCATCAAATCCCAGAATTTATTTCGTATTATTATAAGGGAAATCATCTACCTATCATACTACATGCAATTCTCTTCACAATTTCTCAATTTCTATGATCTAAACTACATGGGTTTTCATATCTTCTTCAAGAACAAACCATAAATCCGAATTTTCTAACATGGAGGAAACATTCTCAAAAATTAAATGGAATAAAGTCACTTGCCTTGGTTGTCTCTGAATTTGGTGTAGACTAGATGCAGTTTTCTGCAGAAATTCCTCTCTCTCCAAGCTCTTCTCCAATGGTGGCTTAAGGTGGCTAGGGTTTTGATTTGGGGACTTAGAAAACCTAAATGATAACCTACGTAGATTTCTAGGTTAATATGGGTTGGCTAATGGGCTTAATGGGTCTAATCCACATCAGATTTACATCTCTAATTTTCGTCACTTTTAATTCCTCAAAATGTAAAATTACCAAAATACCCTTTAAGTTACCGGTATGGCCTAAAAATACCCCGGGACCCAAACTATACCCCCGGCTAGTGTTTTCTGACTATCTCGACCCTTCCGGACGCGTTGGCGCACTCAAAACGACCATACGGATTATAGATTTTAAATTCACTTTTTATTATCAAAAATATTATACCGTGACGCGGCGGTCCCACTCGTCTCAACAAAATTTCTAAAATGCCGTATATAAATCCCACGACAAATTTTATAATACTAAGTTCATATATAATCATATATGCACATAATCAAATACTAACTCGTATCACATTAGTATTTATAACCCGGATTAATTTCCAATTAATACGCAATTTAATTAATTAATCCTCAAAATAAATATAGTCAAAAGTACGGGGTATTACATAAACATTATAATATAAACAATACGAGTACAAATAAATGAGGAAGAAAGCGACTACCATTGAGAGATTCAAGGAGAATATTGTGTAAACTGTGACAACCTGCTCAAAATAATAACGGGTGGCCAGCCCTATACTACATTAAATCAAGTATCTCTGATGGCTCAGTCTCAAAATCAACTGACAATACTAAATAATATAAGGCTAACTAACCAAAACTATTAAAAGCGGATGCCAAAATTAAATAAAACACACCACGAACAACAACCAACAATATAGAACTACTAATAAAGGAAAAATTCACATAAGTAAGATGATAAATGAAATTCTAGAATAAAATGGAATGAGTACATACAAGAAAATATACCCGAATAAGTTGTCGGGTCACAGACAGTACAACGACCGTAAGGGAAAATATAAACAATTATAAATAACTCATAAAGTATAACCCTGATGTACATGATGAATCCTATCTAGATTTACAATGAAATAAGAAGCGACTACAATCTAAATCCCGCAACAGTCCGCACATGTTACGGCTCCCAAGACTCTGAATAGAAAAGCATCCGGCATCCATGCGGTGGGACACATGTAGTACAATATATATATATATATATATATATATATATATATATATATATATATATATATATAGCAAAAGAGAAATATAAACGGGTCAGAACCCGAGTTGTAGAAATGTTTAGTAAGTGTGTTAACCGTTCATAATAAATATAAATGCACTTATTTCATAATTAAAGTGGAGCCTCACTCTTGTGAAACCCCAAACTCACCTCTCATCTAATAGCGCGCACGTATTCACGTTTGGGAATCTTAAATTAAGTTACCCTACCCACAAGGACAACCTAACTTACCCTAGGCACGGCCTGTACCCACGAGACCTGCTATCCTAACATAACCCAAGAATCCTTCCCATTCTAATCACATTTAATTATATTTACACATATATGCCATACTAGGCTGGATTCCAATTTTATTAGCTTACAACAGTTATAAGTCTTAATACGTTACCCATTGACATTAGTCTTCAATAATATAATTTAATTTCTAAATAACATGAATACAAATTAATAAGGGAAAAACTTCTCTCCACTCTCAACATTGTACTATGTTTCGTGCGTGGGGCGTCTCGCAAAGAGAAATCCAAGCAAGGAACCCCCTAATACACTACTCCTTGACAATGTCGATCGTAGGGATCTATTATGTTATACACACGAACACTACTACTACAATTTAGATTAATATCTAAGAACAACCTCAAAATCTCTAATAATATCCTTGGGATGATGTAACCGAAATATTCCTTAAATGCGATACATCAACCCCCAATAATCAAGTACACCATAATCACCCCGGATGTACAACATAGAACTTTTATATACTTTCTCCTATAGGATATATAAATATATATATTTACTTTAAACATATACATATAGATACAATCGTTCATTCCCATAATCAAGTGTATATACCACATATGATTTACAATGGCCATACACATAATATAACCGGTTATATATATCGCCAATATACTGCACCATGATATCATCTTCCAGTGCCCATACCATGTAGCATGTTGGGGACCACCTTTTAGGGCTAAACGACACCTACCTGGTGATCAACACACACACACGACGTCCGGGAAGCGATCATAGCTCCTAACCGGTCAATGATACGAAACATACCCACCACGTCTCACCCCAAAAGAAATGTAAATCACATAATAACACAATGGATGACTATGACCTGGGGATTATCCACACTCTACTCCTCGAGACAGGGTGCTCACCCTCAATGTGTAACTTCCCAATGATAGCATATGCGGGGTATGATTAACCATACAAGTATATATATCATTCACATGCATAATATATATACATCCAGATAATCATATCATATAACTAAAACTTCATATATGGTTTAGCTATTCACGCCATGAGTATACACATATGTTCATATCCATACAAATATATATACATACATATATACATACCATCTCTCATTGTATGTGTAAAGCTTACAAACTCGACTATTAGAATCCCCTAATCCTCAATATAATAGCCATAACTCCAATCATAATAGTTGAATTCATTATAAGAATATGATCTCTCACTTGAAGCATATTCATTTATTTCTCCTATGATATAAATAATCTTCCAATATAGATATATCTCCAATATTAAGATTATCACCCAAAGTTTAGTGTAGGTAACAATCACTACACATCACATCTGTATCCGAAAGTACATCAATATCTCCAATTCAAATTTTGACTATTGGTATGCACTCAACTAAAAGTCTATACACCTCAAGCTCAATCTTAAATTCATCTCATGATTCCCATCACGTAGGGAAATACCACACTGATATATAGTCACTAACCCAACTACGGTTCAATTTCTCCTATGAACCCCTAAGTCTTATTGTATTTGCAATCCATTCCTTAAGTTAAACATTACTAAGGATATGGAACCGCTCTCTCACGTCGATCCCCAATCTTATCCTAAATAGAATCCTATCACTATAAGGATTCGGCACTAACCTCGGCCTACGATTTCATGTCATACCCTCATAAATCTTTCGAAGGGACCCTACCCTTGCATCATAACTAGGCTCATTTACGACCCCTAAATAGAACTCCCTTTTTCAATGAGATTCCCCACTATATCGATATGACCTTCTCCAATATATATAGATATAAGTCCCCAAAATAACTCGATACGTACCTGCGGTCTCATCATGCGAGAAACTTATAATAAATCTCCAAAGTATCTTTATTACATCCTATAATCATGTCCAAAATCAATAAACCCAACCAAAAAGGGTCAGAAACCATCCTAGGAAAACTCCATAAAATAGCCCTTTTTTCGAAAAGATTCGGCCTGGCCCGAATCGATTCGGTCTCAAGGGAGAATCGATTCGCACCAACTGCGAATCGATTAGGTTCAAAGGACCTGGGACTCTGTCTCAAACCGAATAGATTCGCCTTGGGTCCGAATCGATTCGGTCATGCAGACCTGCCACTTTTGCCTAAGCCGAATCGATTCGCTTACGGGCGAATCGATTTGGGTCCGCATACTCAAAAAGTTATCTTCTTCTTCATGAAAACCACGAATTTAAAACCCTAAAATTTCACTTCTAACCCCTAGACCTTCATCATAACATGATTCTAAGCCAATAAATCAACCCAAAGTTGATCCCAACCATTTCTACACCATCAACCCATATATAAACATCAATTTCAAGATTTAATCTTCAACATTTAGGTTTTTTTATTAATACCCAAAATCCAATTATTTTATCCATAAATTATGAAATGAAATACACAAATGAAATACTTATCAAGATTAAACACTTACCTCAGATTTGTAGAGGTTGGACCGTCCTCGTGATCGTGGTTGGGCCGGAAATCTCCAAGCTTTCTTCCTCTCTCTCTTCCTTTCCTTTTATTTCTTTCTTCCTTTATTTTTCTCTCTTTCTCCCTAATGAGATGGATTGACCCGTAAGCCTTTAAATCCCTTAAAACATAATTCCCAGTTTGAAATGTTAATACACACTTTAAATGACTCGTTTACTCCAATTCGAGCCAAATTGACTTAAAAGTAAGCAAGAGCCGAAATAAAACCCAATGACAGTCATTTTGACTATCTCGACCCATCTGAAAACATTGGCGCACTCAGAATTATCATTCGGAATACTTTAAAATGTCCTCAATTTTTGGACTTCAATTTCCAAGTTTTAAAATTCTCCAATTCAAATAAATTTTATTTCTCCCAAAATTAAATGTCTCACTCCCAAAATCATGGGGTGTTACATAAATCCTGTACCTTAAAATCATCACAAGAAACTCATAAGATTCTGCCTCAAAATTTTGATCGTACCACAAAGATACTCTCGCGAAAAAATAAAAAATCGTTTTAGCCCAAACTTGAGAAAACACTAAATAAGCCTTCAAATCGTGGGCTGCATCTTGGTTTAAATGGGGCTAGGGTTTTGTATATGAAAGAAGATGACAATAGAGGAGGCTACTTTTTTTTGAGAAGGCTAAAATGTGTTTTAAAAGTGCAAAATCCATCACTTTATGTTTATATACCAAAAAAGAGTTAATCAAACATAAACACTCAAAAAATTATGATGCATGATCACATCGTCGGAATAGGTTGAAATTTTAGTATGTTATACATGACGGCGATGGAGCAGCAATAAACAATTTAACTCGATCGGACGATTTTATTTTTTATTTTTATTTTACTTTTAAAACCTCCGTAGGTAGGATCCTCCCCTGATTTTTATACAACAAGTTATAATTTGAAAATTTTATTCCCAATTTTAATTCCACTTAAAACTTGCTTTTTATATATAAAAACCAATATTTTTACATACCAAAATTAAATAGATACCAAAATATTTATTTTCTTGAAATTGTTTATTTAACAAAGATTTGTACGGCTAAAAAGTTTACGGGGTGTTACATACTTCCCCACCAAATAGAGGAATTTCTTCCAAGAAATTCGACGAAGCGTAAACATCAAACGTAAAGTCAGGCAAATAAAATAAGGCTTACGTATGCCTACCTATAAAAATCGCGATTAGGCGCCCATACACCCAATCTTACACGCATGTTTCCCCGTACACTCTCCCACGAATCACTACTCGATTATACCTCTAAAAAATCATCACAACAGTAAAGTCCTCAACTCATTTCTAAACATCCTAACATCAAAATTACTAATACTAATCTCGATGCCTACCACGTCCTAAAAAAAACTTCCTATGTCAAATGAAATACGTCTAACCAACACGCTAGACCTAAATCCAAAGACCCGAGGGTTGTCACATACCTAAGCTCTGAAACCATCTGTAACACCCTGCCTAAAACATGAGGCACTACTATGATTGAAACGAAACTAAATCCTCAACAATTAGTATATAGCATCTATATTACACAAAATGAATATAATGAATTCAAAATTTACACCTTCAAAATAATGACAATTAAATTTCACTCGAATATAATACTAAGCTCTCCAAATAAATTACATTGCAAAGCTATATAAAAAATTAAACCCTCCAAATGTCGTGCTCTAAAATCCTCTAAAAATCCATAGTGTCCAAATCCATGCCAACTTACCACTAAAACAAAAATATGGGGAAGTACACAATATGACAAGAATAGATGCTCAAAATAATAACGGTAAAAGAATGAAAAAATACGAATATGAATTCAAGTTCAATGCGACATCCGAGCATTATACCCATTTATTTTTTCAATAACACATCAATAGGTCACCTGCCTTACCTCACCTCACTTAATTTTCATAAAGCCTCATCTGGGCTATTGGACTTTTAGACAAGCGGGCGTCCATTCTTTAAGTCATATAAAAATTTCATGACACCATGCCCATCAAGAAATACAATATCTCAAATCGAATCAATAATTTTAAATTCCAATACACGTCATAATATAAACAATATGATTACAAAAATATGAGAAACAAAACGACTACCCTCGAGAGATTCAAGGAGAATATTGTATAAACGCCATATCATAAAATCATCACAAGAAACTCATAACATTCTTCCTCAAAATTTTGATCGTACCAAAGAGATCCTCTCACGAAAACCATAAGAACTCGTTCTAGTCTGAACTCAAAAGAACACCAAATAAGCCTTCAAATCATGGGTTGAATTTTGGTTTAAATGGGGCTAGTGTTTTGTAGATGGAAGAAGATGAAAATAGAGGAGGCTACTAATTTTTGAGAAGGCTAAAATGTGTTTTAAAATTCCTATACCCATCACTTTATGTTTATATACCAAAAAGAGTTAATCAAACATAAACACTCAAAAATTTATTGTGGATGATCGAACCGTCGAAATTGATTGAAATTTTAAGATGTTGCCACTGATGACGACGGAGCTGATGTAAAAAATTCAGCTTGATCGGACGGTTGGATTTATTTATTTATTTTATTTTTATAACCTCCATAGGTCGAATCCTCCCCGGATTTTTATACAAAAAGTTATAATTTCTAAATTTTAATCCCAATTTAAATTCCACTTAAAACTTTCTTTTTATATATAATAAAAAATATGTTTACATACCAAAATTAAATAGATCCCAAAAATTTTATTTTTTTGAAATTGTGTATTTAACAAAGATTTTTACGGCTAAATCATCTACGGGGTGTTACATACTTCTCCACTAATAGAGGAATTTCGTCCTAGAAGTTTGACGAAACGTGAACGTCCAACATAAAGTAGTGCAAATAAAAAAAGTCTTACATATGCATACCCTTAAAAACCATGATTAGGTGCGCATACATTCAATCCTACCCGCATGTTTCCCCACGCGCTCTCGTACGAATCACTACTCGATTCTATCTCTAAAAAATCCTCACAACACTAAAGTCCTCGAACCAATTATAAACATCCTTACATGAAGATTACTAATACTAACCTCGAGGCCTAACACATCCTCAAAAAAACTTCGTATCTCCAACGAAACACATCTAACCCGAACGCTAGACCCAAACCCAAAGACCGAGGGTTGTCCCATACCTAAGCTCTGAAACCATCTGTAACACCACGCATAAAACACAAGGTGCTACTACGATTAAAACTAAACTAAATCCACAACAATTAGTATAGAGCACCTATATTCTACAAAATAAATATAATGAATCCAAAATTTACACTTCCAAAATATTTACAACTAAATTTCACTCAAAAATAATACTAAGCTCTCTAAATAAATTACACTACAAAGCTATACATAAAAAAATCCTCCAAACGTCGTGATCTAAAATCCTCCAAAAATCCATAGCGTCCAAATCCAGGCCAACCCGCCACTAAAAGAAAAATACGGGGATGTATACAATATGACACGAATAGATGCTCAAAATAGTGACGGTGAATAAATGCAATAATACGAATAAGAATTCAAGTTAAATGCGACATCCGAGCATTATATCAATATAATTTTTCAATAACACATCAATAGGTTACCTTACCTCACCTAAGCTTTATAAATTCTCATCCTAGCTATTGGACTATTGGAAGGTGACCATTCTTCGTGTCATATAAAAATATCATGACACTATGCCCATCAACAAATACAATATCTCAAATCTAATCAATATTTTAGATTCCAATAAACGGTATGATATCAACAATATGAGTACAAATAAATGAGGAACAAAATGACTATTCTTGAGAGATTCAAGGACAATATTTATACCTTATAATCATCATAAGAAACTCATAACATTCTGCCTCAAAATTTTGATCATACCACCGCATTCCTCTCGCGAAAAGAATAAAAACTCGTTCTTGTCCAAACTCGAGGAAACACCAAATAGGCCTTCGAATCATGGGTTGAATCTTAGTTTAAATTGGGATAGGGTTTTGTAGATGAAGAAGTTGAAAATAAAGGAGGCTATTGATTTTTGAGATGGCTAAAATGTGTTTTAAAATTCCAAAACCCGTCCCTTAATGTTTGTATACGAAAAAGTGTTAATCAAACACAAACACACAAAATTTTATTATGAATGATCGAACCATCAGAATTGGTTGAAATGTTTCTATGTTATAGCTAGCGGCGAGACAGGGCTGCTGTGAAAAATTCAGCTCGATCAGATTGTTGGATTTTAATTTTTTTAATTTTTATAACCTCCTTAGATCGGATCCTCCCTCAATTTCTATAAAAAAAAAGTTATAATTTCAAGATTTTAATACCAATTTAAATTCCACCTATAACCTTCTTTTATATATAAAAACCAACATTTTTACATAGCAAAATTAAATAGATTCCAAATTTTTATTTTTTTCAAATTGTTTATATAACAAAGAGTTTTACGGCTAAAAAATTTGCGGGGTTTTGCACCACCGCACACAAGTGTAAAACCATTCTTTGATATTTTTATACCATAAAAATATGCCATTTCGAGTAAATTACCAATTTACCCTCCTATTGCCAAAACTTCCTATTTGGCCCTTTTTAAATGTCATTTTTCCAAAATGGTTATTAATTTCCCACTTATAATTTTAACCACCTTTTAACCATTTTAACACTTGTTTAACATAAAAATTAACCCAATTTTCTTACTTACTACTTTAACATCTTTAATATATAAAATCACTCCATTTCACATATTAAAGTCCCATTTTCCCAACATTTGAAAACACACTTTATTCATGTAATTCTGCATCTTAACACCCACTTGCTATTATTCACACATTTGAACCCTCTATCTTTCATTATCAACTTTTATACCATCATTCATGTAAAACCTTACTTTTCATACACTTAAAATATTACACCCACTTCATTTCCTACATGGGTTTCACACACTTTCAATATTCATCAAAGTGAAAATTTATCCTTCTCATATTTATCTTCATTTTACAAATAGAAAATCCCCGCTTTGTCTCATAAAAATAGTGTATACAAGCCTAATGCAATTATTTTCATAAAACTTCATCATTATACTTTAAAACACAATTTAAACACATTTATTTCTTAAAATGTTAAGACCACGTATTATGAATATTTCTACATTTGAAAAGCCATTTAAATATCATTTTTTTGACCCTTTTTCATACAAATTCTAAGATGGTTATTAATCAGTACTTATATGAAAACTAACATCAACTCTACATATATTTAGCCTAATATATGTAATTAAACATGTTGAATTTACACTATACTAAAAAAACATAAATCAATGTTAGTTCACCCACCTTAAAGATCTCTAATAATTGTGGAGATGGTGAAGAAGATGGAGGATCCCCCACCTCTAAAGGTGGCCTCAAGGGTATCTCTAAAAGCCCACCAAACCTTGTCTACATGAATCCATTCCCCATCTTTACGTAAGCTCTTTTCTAACCTCCAATGATCATTCTTTAACCTCCACCTTCAAATACCCAATAAGACCTTAAGAACATCATCTTCTACATTGCAACAAGTCCAACTAGGGTCTTTATGTGTTAAGGAGCTTGGGTGTGGTCTCCAAGGATCATTTTTCTCTTTTTATCCCTACATGCGACATGTCACCTTTCGTACAATTTGGCCTATTTCCTTATGCATTTGTTTCTCCAATAATTTTTCCCGAATAAAATACCTAATTTATATAAAATATATTTATTTCTAGAGCGAGGTATTATAAAAATTGAATGTAATTGCAACTGGGTAAAAAACTTGTAAAGAGGTAGGATTAACTAAGTTTTGTCAACCAATTAGACATGATTCCATCCATCCTAGTTCTATGATTTGGATTTTAGCACAAGAATGCGTACCAATAACACATAAAACTTGGGATAATGTGAAAAGTGATATCAAGGATCAAATATGGGAGTTTCTCATTGTGAGTATTTTATTTCTCTACCCTTTGCACTACCGTGTCATGTTTTAAAGCAACTTTGTACATATTTAATTATAACTAATATAGTGTATTTGTTCCATATGATGCAACAAAAATATAACATTAAATAATGTCGGAAGGTCATTATTTTGGGTCAGACAAGCAAAGCTTGGAAAGATTATAAGTCAAAATTATCAACACATATGTGAGAAGAATCAAAAGGACCAAATTCCACTCACCATCTTACATTGCTCAAGCCCCCTGGACTGAAGTCAAATGAATGGGACGATTTAGTTAAATATTGTTTGTCACCTGAACTTCATGTAAGAGAATTGATTTTTTTATTCTTTATTTTTATCAATAAACTAAAGTCTCCTCTTAGCATTCTCGTTTTTCTTGCAATTATACAAATGAAAAGCATAAAGAGGCTAGAGCAAAGTAAATCCATCCACACACAACTAGTTGTAGAAGCTATAAAAGACTTTACAAAAACATGGTATGTTTCCCCTTTTAAATTTGTATACTTAATAAATAGCTTGCATTATTTGATAATTCTATATATTAATATTTTGTAGAAAGATGAAGACCCAAATAAGACTATGCACCGTGTTGATGTTTACATAAGGGGGCATAGGAGAGAAAATTTATGATCCGATTAATCAAGTTGTTGATGAATAAATTATAATGATTTGAACAAATACACAATAACTTTTGGAATGGAAGATGCACATGGAAAGTCGAATGGCACAAGAAAATGAAAGAAATGTGGTATTTTTTTAAATTAAACATGATTCAATATGTATAGTTTTTCCCTTATTTTTCTTTTATCTACTTCACCTGCAATTCATGTAGGATTGACATGAGGGTGGTGGGATTCCATGCATAATCACGCACATACTCCACAGGTTTTTATTAATGAATTATCTAAGTATAAATTATTTTACTAGTTGCATTAATTATTGTTTTAATTGTTTTCTTTGTATTATTTGTTATTGTAATCAAGACAGTTCATGTGCACAAAGTTTGCCACAAATTAATTCTACCTGCAAATTGTTACAATGGTTGGGGATCGAAGAAGAAGTGGCAAGCGCGAAACATGATTCTACAGACCCGAAGTCACTAGTGCACCATCAAATCCTTAGACGAGATTGCTATAGAGTATGGGTTGTTGAAATATTAGTGCCCAAAGTGCCAGTTTTTCGGCACTCGGATGTGTTTTACATACTTGATGATGAAAAAGGAAGTACCACGTCATGGCCACACTAATACATTTATTTTGACATTATCCCGTATCGGTGCCAGGAATACTTAGGGAATCAAGTGGGTATGGTGTTTCTTTATTGCTTTTTGGATTTAAGGTATATTTTGATTTTTCATTTTTTTATTACAAGTGTATTATTAATTTATGAGAGTATTTACTAAAATTATTTTCTGAACAAGTACTTATTTTTGGAAGATGTTGAAGAAATTTTGGGAGGAATATTTTTTAAGGATGTTATTAGTTGTTTTTTTAAGGGAGATTGCATTTTAACTTTTTAGGTTATGCTTGTTTCATCTTAATCCCATGTTTTTATGTGGCTTGTAACGCCCAAAAGTTTATTACTTCTATTGTTTTGGACATGACTTTGATATTATGGTTATGAGTATATTTGATGAGTTCTTTTTAATTATATATGTTTGTTTTAAATTTTCAACAATTGTGATACTGCCAATTGTAATACGATCATATACGTGGATGTGTTAATGTCAGTATAAGCAATGGGTATTTGAGAAGCTAATTTTTTTTAAAAAAACTATACACCTTTAAGGATATATTTTATATATCATAAAAGGATAACTAAGACTCTTATATTTAGTCATGTATAATATTAACGAAATGCAGGTTCAGTCGTAAAATACCATTCACAACACATAATAAGTAGTCGTGGAAGGTTTTTTTAGGAATGATTTTTACGACTAGTAACTAGGTGTCTTGGATATTTGTTGCAACAATACTTGGAAGATGTCATGAAATAGTTTTACGACACCACAAGGGTGTCGATGTAGCAGGTAACTTTCTGTGACACCCCCCTTCAACAACTACAAAAAATGTGTCGTGGAAATATTTTCATGCCACATATCAGGTGTCGTGGAAAGGACTTTTTCTTGTAGTGATGGATCCACTGATAGGGATCGCATAGGAAGTTCTTGCTAGTGAGACTGACTCGTCTTGTGTTGAAAACATTTTACATATTATGTTGAAAACATTTTAGGTTCAGTAGAGGTTAGCAAGGTTGAGTTTGCAATATTATTCAACCAATCTCGGATATCTTTTATTTTGATATTAGCTTCGTACGTGCAAGGTGTTTCATACCCTATCTATTTACTTTATGCCATTTATTTTGTGAGATAGATTTATTATGAGTCTATGGAGGTTCCAAAAGTTGTATTTTGAGTTTTTCGATATTTAGTTGTAGTTGGTGGAGACTAACTTTCTACTATTAAGATTTTAGTATATATTTCATTTTATTATCAGGTTAATTTATACGATAATTAGTTAGTATTCTTTATCTCTTGCTTATAATGGTATTCTATAGTTGGTAAGACTGACCACCCTACATGTGGAAATATGCCACAATTTTCTTTTCTTGTAATGTTGTGACATATTGGCTACCATTTTATAAGACAAGAATAAATTCAACAATTTTAATAATCAAATATAGTTTTAAAATTCATTTAGTGGAGGTGTTGTAAAAATAATAAATAAGACTGATCAAACACACATGCGCACACACGCACTTAATGGTTTTTAAATTAATGCCTAATAATATCTTCTCAAAATGAATTATCCAAATTGAGGTAATAACTTTATATGGTATATTTATTATGAAACTACGAGACAAGGCCCTATAAGTCCTAGGATTTCCAATGAATCACTCCATGTTCAAAGTTATCCAGATCTATGTGTATTATTTTGAAAACCTTTTGTCATATTATGAAAACCTTTCAAGTGGATTTTTAAAATAGTATAGCAATGTATAATTTAGGATTTTTTTAATGAATCCTAAAGCAATTATTTTAGGAGGCATGGAAACTATTAGTTAAGTTCTTCTAGCTCAATATACCTATGTATAAGTATTTTAAATAATAAAATACCAGTGAACTTCTTGTTTAATTAAATGTGTTTAGTTTCTCCATCTTCTCCCATTAATTTAATAAATTGTATTTCTTCAGAAAAATGGCAATAATGAATGGTGAATCATATTTATTTAAATATAGAACATTCATGTCTTTGAGATAAGATGGACACATCGAAAATCATTATTGCAATAAGATTCCTTTTTGCTGTTCTTTTATGATACAGTACCTTCATAAATATTACTTAGAGTTAAAGGAATAATGTATGTAATAACTCGGCATTGCAAAATCATATTGGCACTGGATCAATCAGTAACGATGTAATGTTGTTTCTCATCTTTTCCCCAACGATTGTGTACCCGTCCTCCTCTTTGTAAATGACATCTATGGCACGAGAAAGGTTAACAATGCAAGAGAGTAGAGGCATTGGGATGATAGTAGGCTTGAGGCATTCTTCATTTATGTCCTTCCAAGCATTTACAACTTGCTTGTTAAAATCATTGCATGCTTGTTGCTCCGAGGAACCATATTGTTCCATATAGCACCTAATTGCCGTAGTGTAATGCCCTCTCCTTTGCTCAATCTGCATACTTAGATAAATACAAAGGTAGTGTTTTCTCTTATATGAAAAGGATTATATATATATATATATATATATATATATATATATATATATATATATATATATATATATATATATATATATATATATATATATATAAATATATATATATATATATATATATATATATATATATATATATATATGTGTGTGTGTGTGTGTGTGTGTGTGTGAGTGTGTGTGTGTGTGTGTGTGTGTGGTGGGGTCCCCTTTAATAATGAAAATTATTCCAGTATTATCTATTCATTTATGTAATATATACTAGTCAAGTGCTAAAATGTTAAATAAATATTAGCGTCATGATTAAAAAAAATAATGCAATAATTAAAAGGTAGATTAATATTCAAAAAATAGTGAGAGAGAAAGGAGAAGGGTGAAAATGGTAAGGATCACTGTTCTAAAAAACCCGCCTAGGCACGCTTAGGCTTGAGGCTTGGGAGAAACGCCCCGCCTTAAGATTTTGATGCCTTATGCTTGGTAAAATCCTTAAGGCGTACTTTTTCTTTAAAAACAACAATGCTTTAGTAAAATGATATCGCCTTTTAAAAAAATTTTACAAACCAGACCATTATCTCATCCAAAATAATCAAATAGTATTTTTATTTGCAAATATTCAGACATATTTTTTGGATATATACAAGTTTAGTATTTTAATAGCCTTGTTATGGTTAAAAAATATTAAAATATATTAAACAGACCTAAACGCCTTTTCACGCCTTTTTACGCCAAGGCCCGCCTAGGCTTCCAAGGCTTAAGGCTTGCCTCCACGCCTCGATCACGCCTCGCGTTTTTTAGAACCTTGGTAAGGATTAATTATACATTGCCTTTGAAGTTTACAACAAGTTACACTTGACCTCCCAAATGTTAGACAACCAAACTTTTAAAAATGATTCGCTTAAACACGAAACCCCAATGACATTTTTTTAGAGTTTGGATTATGTACATGACATGTGACTAGTTGTTTTTCAAACCAAAGTGGAAAATAGTCGATTTACCTTTATTGTTCAATTATTTTTCGCACAGAATATATGGATAAAATAAATAAAAGATAATATCTCTCGAGAGGATATTCACATCGAGAAGATATCTAGAGAAGAAATGAAGAAACAAGAGAAAATAAAAAGATCTCGATATCCTTATTGAAAATAGAAATAACAGGCTAATGAATGATAAAACAATAAGGAAAATGGAGGGGGTGGGTGATTCCCCTAGTATTTATCTGTAACTAGAGAAATATCCTTTTTTTTAACAATTTATGACTAAGTTGACCCTTGCAAGGAAGGCACACACACAATATCGTTTGGAAAATTAAGTGAGTTTCACGTATGGTGTAAAGTGGTCCATTTCAAAAACACTTAGGACATTTGTTGCAAATATGGAAGTTTGGTTGGTGAAGTGCAACTTGGCGTAACATTTAGTAAGGAGTTTGTTATTAATCATATTTGTTATATTGACACACTAAGAAAACAATTATTTCCCACTCGTAAATAATCTTTTCTACATATAAAAAATAGAAAAAAAATAGCTAGTAAATAATGATTTCAGTTGCCTTTAATAAGTTTACTTGGATCGTTTGATCTTGTTGGCACATGTAGTATTACAATTACAAATAATCCCCCCTTCCCAAACTTAGTCAAACGAGATCATGACGATTATAGAAGATATCCATCAGGTATACCTTATATGAAGTCATGTCATTCATGAGTCTACAAATAACTTCTGAACCCTTAATAATTTTTGGATTTGTGCACACCCAATCAAAGGCCTCCTCTGTTGCAATATCACCCATGCCAACGAAAGACACAGTTGTAAGCATGGAATATCCAGTGGTGACCAAAGCAAGAGGCATATACTCCTCCATTGTTGGAATATATTTTTTGTGAAATCATTTGGCTTCTTCAAAGTAGGCTCTAACTTGTTTCTTCATCTAAAAAACAGTAATGAAAAAAAATCATATTATGCCATAACAATGACAAAACAATTACTTTAATGGTTACTGTTATCACATAAAGATTATCTCTCATCATGTGATATTATATAAACTATGAAAAGAGGTAGTTTATGAAACATTTATTTAATTATAAGAAACAAACTACTCATATCTATATTGTTATGAAAAAACCTTTTTTTGGAAACAACATACCGCTTCTTTTGCATAGTGAACTTTGTATAATCTTTCCTCCTTGACCATCTCTTTTTCAATCTCTGTAAAAACATCCAGAAGAACCTGATAACATACTTTCATGTATTCCGGAAGTTGATCCAAGTTACTGATGTCCCACCTGAAAGTTGATTTTGAATAAAAATTGTTATGAATAAAAATTTCAACAATACTTGTTAATTTTGGACTTTCTTTATTGTTTGTACACATAAATTTTTTATCAAAATAATGGAGTTACTGTAATAGGACCATTCATATCTAAGTCATAATAAAACTTATGAAATAATTATTTCTTCATAGTAATTATTATTGTTCATAAAAAAATTCATGTAATTACATGAAATATTTGTAAAAAGTTCAAATTTTCTAACAATTTCATTGGTAAGGTCATAATGACCATTAGACCCAATAGATCGATATATTAAATTTACTAGATCCGTAAAGAATATGTATAAATTACTTATAGGCATTAAGATATCAATCATAGGAGTCATTGTAACCCTACCCTTAGTAAGTTTGACAACTTTAAATGATAAATATGTATACCAAAATATATACACTTGATTTCTCTACAATTTTAAACGAAAAAAATGGGTAATAAACATGTGTCATACCTCTCAATTGCATCTGTAAAGAGTTCTATTTCTTCAAGAGTTCCATACACATCATAGATATCATCAATAATGGATGTTAAAGACATTACTTTGATAAGTATTTTTCTTGCAAGTGAATATTTGGGTTCAAAGTACACTCCCACTATCCAAAAGTAGAGTTCCACTATTCTATCTCTCACAAATGGAAGCTTATTGGCGAAGTCCAACTCTTTCCACCACCTGAAATGTATCAGTATTTAGTTTAATAAAACTTAAAGACACTATTTTTTTATAAAACTGATATAAAAATAGCAACAATTTTGTCTTTATAAACATTTATAGCCTAAAAACCATTTTTCGCTCCACCGGATGCTAGTTCTAATTGTAAAGCCCACGAACCGGTCTTCGTGTGATATTAAACACACCTATTAATATTACATAACTCCTTCTTGTGCAATGACTGGACTATGTTGAAATCCAACTTAGCGAGGTTGAGCAATGTTTCATTACGTGATGCCTCTTCTTGGTGGGTACAAATATATCGATTGGCTTCAAGCCTACGCAAACCTTTGTTCAAGGGTTGCTCTAGTGCATTAGCTACTTTTGCTAATAATGGATTACTTAAATGAGCCATTGAGGACTTAAGATTGATTGTGGTGAAAGTTATGGCTTCGTCAAGCAGGTCTTCTCCATGCTTACGGAGATGTGCCGCTTCATACAAGCCTAACATACCCTCCACATCACTGCTTAAGGATTCACTAAAATATCCCTTCTCGTCTATAAACTTCTTGAATATGTTTGTTTTTTAACAAAATAAAACAAATATCAGACTACATGCAATCAAAGTGCAAATGACATATGAAAAATCATTTCGTTGATCAAGCTTACCACATGAAATATTTAATCCTTGTTGTCTTAATAAGCGAAATAGAAGAGAAACATTGTTGAGATCATCCTCAATATAATTGTGAGTACTATACATATATTCCAATATTTCTTCAATTTCTCTTTCAAAGTGGTATGCCACACCGAGACGTTGAACCACATCAATAAGACTCAATTGTTTTGATGGATTGTCAGTTGTGGACATTAGCTCCCTTCTCACTTATTCTTTCAAGATTTCAACTCTCATTTCTACACCATCACGCTCTATCTGCTCCATAAAATGCAATTGGGCGATTGGAACGAACACATATAGTTCTCAGTAAAAAATAATTATTCGGTAATCAAAGCGACAATTTTATTTTTTACTGTAGTGATTAAAATGTTAATTGATAGATCCTCGCAATTAAAAATTTGCAAACTAACACACGTAATTTAAAAGCAACACAACACAAATGTGTATGGAGAGCAATATAATTATAAATTACATCAGGGTATTTGTCCAGTGCTCCAGTTGTTTTGAGTTACAAACTTAGAATAAAAACTCTCATAAGACATACAGCACCAAAATAATTGTTCTATGAAAATAAGTTTCCCTATGGAAAAAAGGAAGGCATTTTTAAGACAATGATGTTGTATGCCATCACCTACCTGGGATCATGCATGCATATATTTCACCACATATCAGGTTGTCATTGAAATTATTAATTTTAACACATCGGGTATATATATATATATATATATTCAAAATGCCAGGTCGACACAAATTCGCGACACATAACAGGGAGACAATTGACGTGTCGTAGCCTCATTCACTAGTGTCCGGGGCCCACTAAGAGTGTAACCTTATAGAGCTCGGACACGGGCGAATGGGGGCACGCCATGTCAATTGCATCGTACTTTTTTTATAAGTAAATGCCATTAAAAAACCAACGCTAAGGGAGCGAACCCGTATACAAGGAGTATACAAAGCAGATAACCTGTTGAAAAAGAAAAAAGCAAACTTTCGTGTGATGATTTTGATTCTGCGAACATATATATATGCACGCACCTCACAATCAGAAGTGATGGTGAGAAAATGATCACCCCATATGTTGGGCTTGTAATTTGCATTGCGACGAATAACATCTGGTTGAAGATTTTGGGTTGATAGAGGACTAGTTGTCACACCAGAAGCCATATTATATTTAAAGTTGGAAAGAAAACACAAGTGGAATGCTCAAATGTAAGGGGTGGTATGTATAAAATGAATGGTGAACTCAAGTATTTATAGAGAAAGCATTCCATCTCTGAGGCATTTGTGGGACTAATGAATGTGAATGTTTGTTCAAACTAGCTAGTCATGCTTGGACTAATTTAAATTTTTGTGGCTGATATGAATGTTTGAGATTTAAAAATCCAAGCATAGGAATGAAATTAATGAAAACAACAAAAAAAAAATTAAACATTTGGGGTTGCAACAAATATTTTCAAGCAATATACATTGGATTGAAGAAGACTAAATGTATTAAAAACTATATATTTAATTAAAAAAATTGTTCTCATTACGTGTTACACTCTAAATTCAGTTGTATTGGTGAAGTGCACGTATAACTTGGCAATGCATGGCTAAGCATTTGACAAATGTTGTTGGTTATACATATATATTCAAATCATTCATAAAGAAATCTGGTATATCTATAGTGTTGTATAATAGCAATACAGTGTTGCACCATATTTAAAAACTGTGCAAAATATATTTTAGAATGATACATTATTTGGAGAATAATTTGCAAGAGATATTTGGTACCCATGTCAGTATTTGATAAATAATACTATAATGTCCGATAAAATAAAATAAAAAATCTCCTATTAAATGCTATATTGTAATACTCTGTTATTTTTAAAAGTATTCAAATCAATTAGTAGTTAAAATTAATTATGCAAAGAACCGGATTCGTCTATGAGAATATTATGTGAATGAGTTAGAATGAATTGATGAAGTAAATAACAACCGATTACTTTTTTAAATACAGAAAAATTATTAAAAAAAACATTTGGGGTTGATTTTTTTTGTGAGTTTTAACATTTCAGGGTACACTAAAAAATCAACACGAAAAGACTTTTCACTTATTTGGAATAATGCATTAATGTTGAATAGTTTTCGTAATTAATTTTTTGAGGGTTCACTAAAATGTTTATACACCAAAAAAAGTTAAGATTATAATCCAAAATATATAAATGTTTATACACCAGAAATTAAAAGGACACTTACTTGAATATGATTTTGTCAATTTATAAAATTATGTTGGATGTTTATGTAGGTTTACAAATGTGTATGCAATTTCCTGTCATCATTCTTTGTCGTAATTTTGTATTGTTGAATTTTATTTTTAACTTTCTTTTTATATAGGTGAAGTGTTTTACTTTTTTCTTTCTACGTTTTCATTACCTGAGCTACATGATAAAACAGTTTAAATAATGTTTTAATTTTATGTCAGTGATTTGAATCTTGAATTAGCTTCTTTGGATATAAAAGTTGAATTGTATAACAAGATAGGTATTATGTGGATATAAATCAAGCAACGTGTTCTACAATAGTATTACTTGTGGCAATAAATGAGAACCTAGAGGAAGTGGGTACAAAACCAGCCATATGAGGCAGGAAATAATTGTCCTCCGAAATCACGTTTATCTAGGCCATGGCCCGGTTATATATATATATATATATATATATATATATATATATATATATATATATATATATATATATATATATACGGTCAAGATCTCCGACGGGTCTAAACGACGGGTTTTACTACCGTCCAAAAGTCTTGGGACCACTTATGCCTTTTGTCTTGTTCTAAGTTTTGGGAAATATCAATTTTTACCCCAAGGATTTTTAAGGTCTTTTAAAGCCTAATTAATCTGGAAGTCTAAGTGTAGAAGTTTCAGGGCTGCTGCTACTTCTTAAGCTCCTACCGTCACTATCGTATTGGAATTCTGAATAGCGAGGATTATCTATATAAGTAGTTTCTTCAGGGAGTCTAGAAATTGAAATAGGTCTTGATGGAAAATATTCTAGTCTTAAATACCTTATACGGTATCGTGGATTTATCTGTCTAGTTTCTTTATATATTTGATTAACAATATTAATTATATCGTTATCTATAAATTCGTCTAAATTATTATCACCGTAAGATGACAAAAATCTTCGGTATGTTCTAAGGGCAGCTGTCTCTACGTTTTTAAGGAGAGGACGGATTCCTCCGGCTCTAATTAAAGTAGTCTTTGTTTCAGCTAACCTTTTACGTCTAACAAATTTTAATACGTCTATACTATCTTCAAGTATCCTAGTGTATTCTAGATATTTTTCAGGTCTTGACAATTCTTCTGCAAATTCTTCAGTTCTTAATTTTTGTCTAAAGAGATCACGGATTCCTTTTCTAATTATTTCTATTCTAGGTACTTCTCTTCCTAGCCATTCAATAATCTGGTCTATGTATTTAAACGTTCCACCTGCGTATGTTAAAGCAGATTCTATAAGTTCTTTGTCTTTAGGGTCTGTAAGAGTCCAGTCTTGAATTTCTCTAGTTAAGTCTAAATTTATTTGATTAACAAAATCTAAAAAGTCTTTTGTGATTTGTAAGCTCATATAAGATTCTTCTTGAGGAAATAATATGTGAAAGAAATAGTTAAGGGTTTGGTTCGAGTTATACCTTTCTTTTGGTCTGCAATATCTTTATCTTCTTCCCTTTGTCTCTTCAGTCTTGCTATTATTTTTCTCCAGTCTCGATCTCCTACAACTCTCTCTTTATGTGTCGCACCTCAATCCACTACTTTGGCGGTTGACCCATTTCCTGCCTGTACGCCTTCACGCCTAACGCCCACCTGGCTAACGGCTCACGGCTAATCAGCACCTGACGGCGGTTCACCAGTATAACACCTTGTGTGCCACACCAGAGGTTCCACACAATAGTTCTCTATGAACAGAAAGTTGGAGACAATTTGGAACATAATAACAACTTAACATAAGAGATTTCTGGAAAAGAAAACACTTTTATTGCATATCATAAGTAATTACAACTCTCCCCTCTCCCCTAACTATGAGAGGTTTACTCACTCACATTTATTACCAGCAGTCTAGCTATCACTCACTCTCTCTCTCTAACTCCTGATAATAACATATTAAAATGATCAATAATGTCATTAGATTCTTTTTTAAAGTCTTCAGTTAATGGGAGATTATTATGACCAAATGGTATAACAATCTTTGTCTTAAATGTCTTTTTCTGATAACAAAAATCAGTAGGTCTAGTTTTGGAGGTTTCTCCAAGAGTCTGGGCATAAGTCTGAATCTGAGGTCTAGGCACAGTATTACCACTGAGTTGGGTAACTGCGAGTCTTTGAGTTCTCATAAATCTGGCAATAGCTACCAAATTTTGTTTGAACTCAATCCAAAGTCTATTCTTCACGTTCCACCATATGGCATCTACAAGAGTATTTTCGTCTTCTGAGAATTCTCGTCTAAATTTGATCAAGTCTGGATATCTTTGATCGGGTCTATATTGGGGAAAATACATCTTCCCAATGAGTCTATTTTGAGAAATGATATCTTGTCTATATTTTCCAGGAGGAACTAAGATATCATCAAAGTTCTCTAGGATTGGTCTTTCTTGAGAGTCTTGAATATGAGTCTGTCTTTGCGTTACACCATCATTTGGTCTTACGCGTCTAAGATAGTCTTCAACGTCTTCCCTGTTCAGTCTATTTGTTCCAGAGGAACTCATGTCTTCTAGGTCTTCTGTTTGCAACATAAAACATGAAATTATATTAGTGTTAGCAAACATTGGCTCTCTTGATATAATGTCTGGAATGGTATTTTTACTTCCCTTAATATGAATAATAGAGAAGTCATAACCATTAAGCAATTGCTGCCATCTAATGAGTCTATTAGTCCTTGATTTGGATAAATCTAAGTCTCTGAATTTTACTACATAAGAAGAGTCTGTATAAACAGTAAAATGTTTAGGTCTAAGAAACAACATATATTTTTCTATTGCCCTTACTATTGCTAAAACTTCTTTTTCATGGGCAGTGTATCTTGTTTCTGGGTCTGTGAAAGTTCCATAACTATGTCTACACAGTTTCTTCTTTTTTGTCTGATGATCAATGGCAAAGTATACTGCTCCCCATTGCTTATCAGAGGCATCTGTTTCTACTATAAACTGATCTTCTGCATTAGGCAGTTCAAGTAAAGGAATGTTCTTGACTGCATCTTTAATTTGTCTTATTACTATAAAATCGTCTTCAGTCCAATAAAAGGGATTAGTTTTGTCTGTTCCTTTTAATTTGGATTTTAAGCTTTGTCTTTTTGAAGCAAGGTCTTTAATAAAGTCTGCAGCACAATTAAGCAATCCTAAAAATGATTGTAATTGTTTTCTATCTTTGAGTTGGTCTGGAAACTCAAGAATCTTTTTAGTTATGTGTTCTGCCAAGGATAATTTTCCTTTATTAATATGCATTCCCACAAAGTCTATCTCAGTCTGAAATAGTTGCATTTTCCTTTCGGAAATGACAATACCATGTTTATCTAATTCTAAAATAATCTTTTTAAGATGGTCTACATGCTTTATCTCAATCTTACTTGCTACAAGAATATCATCTATGTAAACAAGGAAAAATTCTGAATAAGGTCTAAATATGTTATCCATTCTTCTTTGGAAAACTTGAGGAGCATTCAAGTATCCAAATGGCATGACTAGCCATTTGTATTTTCCTTGGGGCACAGTAAAGGCTGTCCAAGTAATACTGTCTGGATGCATCTTAATTTGCCAGAAGCCTGATTTGCAATCAAACTTACTGAATATTATTCTATCTTCGATTAAATTAATCAAATTATTCTTGTCTGGTATTTTATAAGAATCAAATTCACAATTCTTATTTAATTGTCTATAATCTATGACCATGCGTCTTTTTCCTCTTTTACGTTCAGATTCATTTTGAACATAGAAGGATAAACTATTATGTCTACTTTTACTTTCTCTAATAATGCCTAACTTAAGCATTTCATCTATGTCTTTCTTAAATTCTTCCCTATCTTCTTATGAATATCCTTTCTTATAGGTTCCACCATTGATAGTGGCGTCTGGGTTAATAGGGATGATTTCACAGTAGCTTTGGTCTTTATCCCACTTAGCAATGGGATTTTCTCCTAAGGTAGGCTCAGCTAGTTTCCTAATCTTTTCTTTTTCTACTTCTATATCCATTTTCTTCTGTTTGGATATAGTTTGGACCTGTAATAAGGTCTGCTGGGCTTGATCTAAAATGTCTTGTTGTATAAGCGTAATTTGCTTATAACACTTTTGGTCTGGACACTTACACTCTTTTTGTAAGGGTTTAATTATTTCTAAAGCTTCTTGTTGGGTTGTAGGTCTAGGTCCACCATGCTCAGCTGAAGAACTCTGATGTTTTATGGGTCTATAAGTGGGCTTGACCTTCATAAGGTCAAAGGCAGTCTTATGATCTATTAGAGGAGCTTTAATATTAAATTCCTCTTGGTTACTAATTAATATCTTATCATTATACTGAGTATAAGGATGATATTTACTAATAAAGTCTTGTCCTAAAATAAGGTTTCCTGTGAAACTAGGACGAGGATCCATTATCCAAAACCGATGATTAACGGTTTTGTTGCTCTGATTTCCTAATTTAAAATAATAGGAATGGTCTGGAAATATAAGGTAAATGGATCTCCATTAGCCACATTACCATAGATTTCTTGAGTACTTTCTAAAAAGTAGTCTTCAGGGAAGGCATTAGCCTTACAAATACTCTGAGAGCACCCTATATCGATAAAGGCTGAAAGTCTTTTAGGATAGTCTTTATGTTGAACAAATAATTCTACAAAACAAGCATGTGGTTTAGTAGAAATTCCTAAATTATTCTTTTCTAGAATAGATATTCCTTTCTGGGGTTTATCTATAATATCTAAGGGTATTTGTTCTTCTGAACTATCATCAGAATGGTATTCGTCTAAGTCATAGGAAATTCCTTTTCCTTTGAAGTCTTCATTTTCTTGCAATCTTTTGGCTATATTCCTATCAATGTCTTGATAATATGTTTTAATATCTAAGTCTATTTGAGCGTCATACTGGCTAGTATAAATTGCTCTAAATCTAGTTCTCCAACAGTCTTCATGGTAGTGTAGTTGACAAACAATACAAACTATAAATAATTATGTTTGTATAGTCTCAAAACATTCTACACATCTAAAGTCTTTCTTGCAACACTTCATTTCAAACGTGCAATAATATCTTTCGTCAAAGTAACATCTAGGTATATAGGTTAGTAGCTCTGGATTACTAACAGTCCATCTTTTCTTCAGAAAGGGGCTTAATATACATTTATACCAAGCGTCTTCAAAGTCTATATATTCATTATCTAGATCGCCTAGATCAGTCTGCATCATATATAAGTCTAAGGTATCCTGAGAGTCTTCATACTCATCAGTATCACTATAGTCTTCAGAATCGCTGTCTGTATAAACACTATAGATACTAGTGTTATCATCATCTTCTATATCTGATATTTCTATAGCATATAGGATATCTAATTCTTCTTGATCTGCATAGTCTAATATTGTATTAATAATTTTAATACTTTCTTTATCTTTCTTATTAGGGCAGTCTTTAGCAAAGTGTCCTTCTTTGCCGCAAGTCCAACACTCTTTGGTGGCAGTCTTAGATTGAGCTACGTCTTTTTCTTTCCTATAATTAGGAACCTTCTTATACTTACTAGTATTCTTCTTAAATTATCTTCTTTGATTAAATCTATTTTTCTTAGTCTTAGGATTCTTTTCCCTAAAAGTAGTAGATTGTCTAAATTTATACTTCTTTGGAAATCCTAAAGGTTTAGTCTTAAACTTCTTATGTTTCCATTCTACTTTCTTCTTGAATTTCTTAGATTCACTTCCACATCCCCATTGGATTGGAGCAATGTCTCTTTCGTCTTTGATTGGAGGGATCTGCTTGAAAGTTTCTTTTATTAACTTTCCATGGGTTATATCACGTCTCTTTGATATGATATAGTCTTTGGCGAACTTGATTCTTTCACCAAGGGAGTTATTCTTAACTCCAGATACTCCTGGCCAATTCCTATATTCATTAATTAAGATTTGTCCTATGGCTGGTATCTTTCTAAAGTATTCATCTTTTAAGGTCTCTCCAAATTCTTTAATTTGGTAATATAGCTGTTCATAATTATTGCTATATTCATTTATCTTATCTAACTTGCAAATGCTAAGGAGGGCTAACTTAGTTTTTTCTAGGTCTTGTTCATTGATCTGAGCTAGATGTCCGGCTCCAATGAATTCTTCAGTGAACAATTGAATATATTCTTCAATTGATCGTTCTTCTAGGTTCCTCTAATGGATTGCTCAGCGTACTGCTTACATGAACTTGCATCCCATTGTTCATTAGATGCAAAACACATGTTCATCTGATTACGCCATTCGTCTAAGGCTTTCTTCCTATCTTGCACATTGTCTAGGTTGAGGTATATACCTACTGGATTTATGGCTTGGCTTGCCATAGTCTTGACAGGAGTGAAACTCTTGTCACTAGTTGGGAAGTCTTTTATATAATCAGGTTTAGTCTTAACTATGGTGCTAGAGTATATAGGAATATTTATTCCTATTGGTTTACTAAAAAGTCTAGGAGCATCTTCTAGCCTACTACTACTTCCTATTTCTTGTTTGCTAGGCTCTACTTGTGTAGCTGGCATTAGTCTTTGTTCTCCTTCTTCTATTAGTCTTAAATTTCTAAGAAGTTCTTTAGTGTTCTTAGATTCTTTTAATTTTAATATGCGGTCTTGGGCTATCATATTAAATTTTTCTCTTTCTTGAAACCTAACAGAATGACTTTTCTTAAGGTTATCTTTAAATGTCTTCATATCTAATTCTGAGGGTTCATGTCCAAAGTTTTGGATCCTAGCTTTTTCTTTAACTAAGTCTTTTTGTTCGAATGATCTTCTAGGTCTAATTATCGGAGCTTGTCTAAGTAAACTAGCACTAGTCTTACTACTACATTCTCCTTCTGAAGGATCATTGATTATGGCTTCTCCCATATTCCTAAATCTAATTTCTTCGGTCTGGATATTCTTATTGACAATCTTAGGGGGACCAAACTGGATGGTAACATTTCCAGTGACGTCGTCTTGATTAATAAACAAGGGTTTATTTTGTATAGTCTTAGTTTCTTGAAATTCTGGCAATTGCCAGAGAGTCTTAGCTTTCTCTTTCATAGGTCCAGTATTCCTAATACTGTAAGTATGATTATAGTCTGATACATTGGTTCTAACTAAGATTTCTTCATTAAGTCTACCGCTAGGAATTCCTGACTGCATTCCTTCATAAGGAAATTGGGAGAACTTCACATAGCTTTGGAATTCTATATTTATATTAGCGTCTGGGATAATATAGTCTTCATAACCACTAGCATATAAGATTAACTTAAAATGCTTGGCTGTGTCTACGGTTACTATAAATGCCGGGATGACATTAAAGTATCCTATGTTGTCTGACATTTATAATTGGGCTATTCCAATAAGACTTTTCTCAAAGTCTTCCCATCTTTTGTCTACTAAACAACATAATATGTTTATATTATTCTGGGGTCTATGTAATCCTTGGATTCTTGCTTGAAAGAGTCCAAAGGTTAGGAATTGGAACTTCCTATCAGTTCCTCTAGATCTAAGCCATTCTGAGTCAAATACTTGGAGCTCAGTATAGGATTTGTCTAACACATGATTTCTACAATGGTAGGTCATGTTATAATTGGGAGTCTTAGGAGTGGCACCTTCTTTAAACAAGTCTATATATCTAACGGCTGGAAGTTGTCCATTATGGATGGAATCTTCCACGATCTTCCAGTCCACTTCACCCCATTCTTTCCATTAGAGAGGGTTGGTGAAATTTCTTTCTTTCCACCATGTCCTAACATTGGAGGATGAATCCTTAAGTCTTTGGAGCATATGATTACTCTGTCCTATATTAGGGATAGAGCTAACTATCTTACTAGTCTTATCTAATCCATCATTTATGACTCGTCTACCTATGGTATTCCTTTCTATAGTTTCTATGGGAGGGGATTCTTTAAACTTACAGGTGGTTACCTGTTTTTGTTCAAGTCTTTTTTCAATTCTTTCTAAAAAGTCTGAATAATCTTTTTGTCTTTTTACCTGGTTAAGGATTTCTTCTTTAAAATTCTTATTCTCTTTTCTAGTCTTTTCAGAAGTTTCTTCACTATGTCTAGCTAGAGAATTAACGATGGGTTTACCAATGTTAGTGATATAGTCTTTTACTTCATTATCTTTTTCTAGTTGTTGCATAGTTCTAACTTCTATGGCTTCTACAGTCTTTTCAATTTTATCTAACCTAGTTAGAATAAAAGGAGAGTCTATTTCTGCTTGGGAAGGTTTATTATATATGGCCTTAATTCCGTTTATAATTTCACCGTATTTTTCTTCTACTTGGGCCATGTCTAGTCTAAGTTCATTAATAATGCTATCCATTTTAGATAGATTATGTCTTTCCATATTATTAAGGTAATTTGCTAAATTTTGTTGGAATTTAACAAAGTCTGTGTAGAAGGTAGTTAATCCTTCTGTTTTAGCTTTTAAGTCTAGATGCAAGTCTTTAACAAAGCTACTATTATAGTCTTGGGTAGCTGCTATAGATGTAGAAATTAAATTTAATCTTTCAAGTATAAGTCCAGTTGCCTTAGCTGCGTTGGCAATCTCATTTTCATTTATCTTGTAATAAAATCTATCATCGTTTATCTTTTCTAAAATTCTTTGATAGAATTCGGATAAGGTCTGAATGGAGAGGTCTTTTGATACCTCATTCCAGTCTGATCTAACTATCTCCATTAGGAAGATAACTATCAAGTCTAGGGATAAGTTTAGCTTGTTCTTTAGTAAGTTTAATTAACTCACTGTCTTGATTTTTAATTAAAGTCTTAATTTCTGAAATGTCTTTGTTAAGGACTTCTATATGATTAGTCTTAATATTTATATCTTGTAACACGTGTACTAAGTCTATTGGGATTTGATTATCTATGTCTAATAATCTTTTAGAGATATTTTTAATCTCAGTTTCTAAGGTATGAGTGTCTTTTATTAATTGTCTTAATATAAGCAGTATACATTTATTTTGGTCTATTATGCTATTAATAGCACTAGCAGTGACTTGTCTACTGTCAGCGTGTTTGGCTGGGATATGTTCAATGTGTGAACAACCGTCTATGTGTGTGGTTAAACAACCTTCTGAGTCTAAATCAGTTATGGGTATAGGTTGGTAGTCTGGGTTGGTTCCAAAAATATCTTGGTAAATGCGAGGGATAAATCCCAAGGGCATTAAAGTCTTTTAGTCGTATGTCTAAAAGGAACGTCTTATGGCTCTGATACCAGAATTGGTGTTTGGTCGGAATTTGGTGGTATTTTAATTACTTAAAAGTCTGATACTAATATTGGGTCTTGAATTATAATTCTTTTAAAGGTATAGTCTTTAAAGGGGTTTTTATAAGATAAGTGGGGACCATACGGGGACCATTTGTTGGGAAAAGGACAAAAGTCCGTTGATAGGTCCGTTAAATGAGTCCGTTCTAGATCCTATATATATATATACAGAACCGTTCTCCCGCGGGTGGCAAGAACGGGTGAAGCAACGGATCATTCAAACTAAGGTCCATCTCAGCACAAAAATAAACACGTTGGAAGACAAATGGAAAGCCTGCATTGAATTGGTCAAATGAGTATAAACCCCTTTCACCTCTCTCTCTCTCTCTCTCTCTCTCTAAGGCTACAAATACTCAAACTGTTTAACAAAAAAACTGTTTTGATTATAAACACACATACAAAAAAAACTGTTTTAATATTTTTTTTAAATAAATAGCTAGTTTATAAAAAAAAAATTAAATATTTTTTAAATAAACAATTTTTGTATTATAAAAAACTGTTTATTAAAGAAATTTGTTTTTAAAAAAATTATATAAATTAACTGTTTATTAAAAAAACTGTTTTCTGATAACTTTTTTAAAAAATAAAAAAACCATTTCCATTGTCTTAAAAAAAATATTTTTTCGTTTATAAATTTTAATTTTGGTTAAAAACCTTTTTGTTGTACTATTTTAAAAAATTATTGTCCACGACAGCAGAATAGGCGGTCCGGCCACCTATACATACCGCTAGCGCGGACCAACATATTAGAAAAAATGGTCTGCGCCAGCGTATGTATAAGTGGTCGGAGCACCTATGTTGGTCGGACAGCCTTTACATACTGCTGGCACGGTCCAACATATTAGAATAAATAGTCCGCACCAGCGGTATGTATAGGGGGTCGGACTGCCTATTCTGCTGCCGCCGCTAGCGCGGACCAACATATTAGAAAAAATGCTCCGCGCCAGCATATGTGTAGGTTCTCGGAGCACTTATGTTGGTCGGACTGCCTATACATACCGCTGACACGGTCCAACATATTATAATAGATGGTCCGCGCCAACGGTACGTATAGGTGGTCGGAACGCCTATTGTGCTGCCGCGGACCATATTTTTTTTAAATAGTAAAAATATTATTTTTAAAATAGTACAAAAAAAAGTTTTTAACCAAAATTAAAATGGGACATATACCAAATAGTCCCTCGAACTTTTTTTAATACACATTTAATCCAAGACTTTTTATTTTACGCCAAAAAGTCCTTCACCATGTCAAAAATGCTTTACGATGCCGCTGGCGCAGACCTTTAAAGATAAGAGAATAAGGGAGTTTTTGGTACAAAATAAAAGGGTTTGACTAAATGTGTATTAAAAAATGTTTGAGGGACTTTTTGGCATTTGATCCAATTAAAATTTATAAACGAAAAAATATTTTTTTAAGAAAACAAATTTTACGTTTTATAAATAATTTCTAAAAACAACAGTCAATTTTTTAAGACAATGGAAGTACTTTTTTTATTTTTAAAAAAGTTATAAGAAACAATTTTTTTAATAAACAGTTAATTTATACAATTTTTTTTAAAAACAGTTTTCTTTAATTTTTAAAAACAGTTTTCTTTAATAAACAGTTTTTTAGAATACAAAAAATTGTTTATTCCTATTCTGCTGTCGTGAACAATATTTTTTTAAAATAGTACAAAAAAAAGGTTTTTAACCAAAATTAAAATTTATAACCGAAAAAATATTTTTTTTAAGACAATGGAAATGGTTTTTTATTTTTTAAAAAAGTTATCAGAAAACAGTTTTTTTAATAAACAGTTAATTTATATAATTTTTTTAAAATCAAATTTCTTTAATAAACAGTTTTTTATAATACAAAAATTGTTTATTTAAAAAAATATTTAATTTTTTTTTTGTATAAACTAGCTATTTATTTAAAAAAAATATTAAAACAGTTTTTTTTGTATGTGTGTTTATAATCAAAGCAGTTTTTTTGTTAAACAGTTTGAGTATTTGTAGCCTTAGAGTGAGAGAGAGAGAGAGAGAGAGAGAGAGAGAGAGAGAGGTGAAAAGGGGTTATACTCATTTGACTAATTCAACGGAGGCTTTCCATTTGTCTTCCAACGTGTTTATTTTTGTGCTGAGATGGACCTTAGTTTGAATGGTCCGCACACTGAAAATGTGTCACCTGATGATAAGCTTAGAAATTATCGACTAAATTATAGGCATACTCTCTCTCTTTTCTGCGCTCAGCGTTAGGTGACACATAGCCGGTCCGCACTCTTAAAAGGTTAATTTCAATACAAAAATAAACATTTTGAAAAAATTATGTGAAGTGTCGAATGTAATTTGAATATATATATATATATATAGTATGAATAATATGAATATTTTTGCATCGCAAAATTTAGGATGTATACATATTTATTCCCAAAACATTTAGGAAGTAGGAAAATGAAAGGTAATAAAGACCAACCATATGTAGCGGTACAAATAGTAGTGGCAAATGAACGATTATCGACGGTTAAGGATGGGTCAAAAATGGATACGAATAAATTTGGGGGGGCAAAAGCGAGTCGGACAAAATAATTTGGACGGACTAGGTCGAGTCAAATTCGGGTCGGGTCGGGTTGACCCGCTTTTAAAAAAAATTATTATACCACATACGGATAAATATGGTATAATAATTTTGAAAAAAAATATACAAGTAAGTACTTAAATAAAAAAAATCTTTAAACTCTTTAGTATTTTGAGAGGTTCCAAAACCATTTTGACCCGCTAATGACCCGCCAACAAATCGTCTTATTGAATCGCTCAAATCATTTTGACCCACAAATAAAATTAATGGGCGACAAACACATTATTTTGATTGAATTATGAACGATTTCATCATTAAAAGTTCATATTGTCGGCTAAGTACAAATAAGATCCAATTGACGTGGGTGATTTTTTCTGTGGAAGAAAGACGCTTAGGCATAACCCCATGTGTCCTATTTGTCGGAAAGAAAAGAAAATTATTGGGCACTTTCCCTACTATTGGAAGTGAACTGCATTGTTGTGAAAAAAATCCCATTTCCCATTAAGTTTTCACTTAACCATTAGAATAGAGCTGGGGCTCCGACTCACTGTCTAATTTAAACAAGTCCCAGTTAGATTCTCCCAATTTAAAAGTTACACCACATAAATCTTTATGGAGAGCAATATAGTTGTAAATTACATATATCGAGTGCTCCAGTTGTTTTGAGTTGGAAAGCTGCATGAAAACAATTGTTCTCTGAAAACACGTTTATCTGTCAAAGAAGGAATTCCTTTTCAAGACAACGATGTTGTCGGCCATGGCCTGATTATGAACATACATGGATGTATTTCACTATCTATCAGGCTATTACTGAAATTATTAATTTTAACAAAGAGAAATTCTAGACCGCCCGCCTGTTAGCGCATCTTGGAACCGCATCCCACTTTTTTTTTTCTTTTTTTTTTTTAAACTTTCTTAGTGTTTTGTTTATAACAATTAATATAAAAATTATTTTTTATATAAAAAAATATTTTTTTTAAAGTAAACAATTTTTTTATTAACCTGATATTGCAATTGATTGATGTCGGTGACGCGGATGCACAATCCCGGAGCGATATCATTTGTTGAATGTGGTCTGTGCCAGCGGCACTAATTAATCGCGATATTTATTGAAAAAATATTGCGATTAATTAGTACCGCTAGAACAGACCCACATTTTCGAATTCACATAATTTGTTGAATATTGGTCCGCGCCAGCAACACTAATTAATCAAGATATTTTATTGAAAAAATATCGCGATTAATTAGTGCCGTTGGCGCGGATCCACATTTCCGGAGTCACATAATTTGTTGAATGTTGGTCCGCGCCAGCGGCAATAATTAATCGCGATATTTTTTTCAATAAAATATCGTGATTAATCAGTGTCGCTGGCGCGGACCCACATTCTCGACCTCACATAATTTGTTGAATGTTTGGCCACGCCAGCGGGACTAATTAATCGCGATATTTTTTCAATAAAATATCGCGATTAATCAGTGCCACTGGCGCGGACCCATATCATTTGTTGAATGTTGGTCTGCGCCAGACGCACTTATTAATCGCAATATTTTTATATTAAACATCGCGATTAATAAGTGCGGCTAGCGCGGCCCCACATTCAACAAATGATATGGATCAAGGAATGTGGGTCGGCGCCAGCAAAACTGATTAATCCCAATATTTTATTGAAAAAATATCGCGATTAATTAGTGCCGCTTGCGCGAACCAACATTCAACAAATTATGTGAGTCCGGAAATGTGGGTCAGCGCTAGCGGCACTAATTAATCGCGATATTTTTTCAATAAAATATCGCGATTAATTAGTGCAGTTGGCGCGAACCACATTCAACAAATGATGTCGGTCCAAAATTATGCATCCGCGTCAGCGACATTAATCAATCGCAATATCATGTTAATAAAATTAATTTTTTTTATTTATAAACAAAATAGATTTTTTAATTTTAATAAAACTTGTTTACTTAAAAAAAACAGCTTTTTTTTATATAAAAAATAAATTTTATATTAATTGTTATAAACAAAACAATAAGAAAGTTAACAGAAAAAAAAAAAGAAAAGTGGAATGTGGTCCCAAGACGCACTAACAGGCAGGCTATCAAGAATTTCTCTTTAACAAATTAGGTATATATCTATGCATATATCCTTATGTGTGATGCTTTTTCTTGCAAAATATGGTATCGGTTTTAAAAAAAAACGATTCTAGCTGGGCTAATTTTTTGCATTGCAAATATAATAATTTCGCCCACATGCATTTTCATGGTACTCCCCCGCATGCTAGCCAGACTTGAAAAATGATGCAATCGATTCATAGTGTTATTGAGGAACATGTCATAGATGATCCTGATCTTGGAATTTTTTCAAAAGATTTTTCTTTCAAAGTTGCTTAGGAGGTAGTTCGAAAAAAGCATTGTCATATATTTTCATTCTTCATGATTTGGGTCTCAAGAATTGCTCCAAACATGTGGCGATATCTTCATGACGTTGTTCCTCTTGATACGAAGTTGAAGAAGATTATATCTATTTGACATCTAAGTGTAAATGTTCCTATATTGCTCATGAGGAATCTGCTTCTCAACTATTTGGTTCTAGTGAAGTTGCTTTATGGGTATCGTTTCATTTCGAAAATTTGATAGGTCTGCAAATTCCGAATGTTGCAATTTGGTCTCGTCTTATGCATTGGTGGTTTAATTCTCGAGGTGAATCAATTCGAGCAATTCTGTGCAAGATTATCCCGTCTTTCATATGTTGAAAGTTGTGGTGTTCAAGGAATAAGTAATTTTTTGATGGCACCAATATGAATCCAAAATCTATTATTGCAGAAATTCAAGATGATTTAAAGGATTTAGTTATGTCATTTAAAGCTAGACCTTATAAAAGGCCTTTCTCTAGATTTCTTTCTTCTTTTATTTCGATTTTTTCCATCTCTTTGCTCTCCTACGTACTCTCCTATGTAAGCCATCAGGGGTATTTGTTTTATATATTTGGGGTCTTATCCTCTTTAGAAAAAAAAGTATGCATATGTTTATATATATATATATATGTGTGTGTGTGTTTGGGTGGGTGTTTGAATAGTGCCAACAAATTAACGATTGTGACTGAATTTTTTGGGGTGATCTAAGGGTCTTAAATTATGCCACATCACAATTTGAGGATTGTGACATCACAAATGAAGGTGATGCCATCTTTATGATTTATTCCTGCATTTTTCATTTTGCTCTTGGAATTTGGAATTCCCCCTCTTTTTTTCACACTCCCACTCTTTATCAAAATTAAAAAATAAGGCTACATATGTCCAAAATGAAAGAAACTGAAGGCTGTGATCTTCATACTCACTTTAATTTGAATCTACATTACACATATCCCTCTACAATGTTAGACAACTACCCCTCTCAACCCATCAAGACGAGGAACACCGAAGAAGGTTCTCTCTCTCCCCTCCCTTTTAATTTCTAGATATTTCTTTATTATAGACATTTCTCATTGTAAAATTTACAAATTGCGTAAGGTTAGACACGATTTCTCTCTAATTTGTGTTTTTTGTTACATTGTGTGTTTCGGTAGGAAATGAATTGCTTCAGTTATCTTCGTTTATCAATGGTTGTGTGTATCAATATATATATTGGTGGTGAGTTCTACACTAATTGGTGGTGAGTTCTACACTAATTCATAGTAAAATTTACAAATTGCTTAGAGCCTGTTTGGTTGTTCCCAAAATTGTAAATTAGCCCATTTAAAATTAACTCATTCATGAATTGCATTATTATTAGTGTTTGGTTGCAAGAATGAACAAATTCAAAAATGAACCAATTCATGTTGATTAACAAAAACATAAATTAGTTCATTTCACCAAAAGCTTGAAATTACACAATTTATAATTACAACATGAATCTTAAATGCACCACTCCCATAGAGTACTCTAACCATACTTCTCTCTCTCTCTCTCTACACACACACACGCACACATATCAAAAGTAAATAATTCTATTTTTCTTTTCCAAACACATCACAAATTAGATTTAAGCCCATTTAAAATTAATACATTGGCAATCTATTCATTTCAAATTGATCAATTTATAAAATTGAATAATTTACTCAACCAAACGGGCCCTTAAGGTTTGACACGATTTCTCTCTAATTTGTGTTTTTTGTTACATTGTGTGTTTCGGTAGGAAATGAATTGCTTCAGTTATCTTCGTTTATCAATGGTTGTGTGTATCAATATATATTGGTGGTGGGTTCTACACTAATTTGTACTCTCTTTTTTTTGCAGAGAAATAGTACACGTAACTGCCGGAGATATCAGGGTACATCATTTTTCTCTGAGTACTTCTACAGTGACCGAATTTTTGACAGAATTTTGATCGATAAATTGACGTGGCGGGTATTTATTGATTGGCTTCTAGGTCTCACTGGGTCGACCCCAAAACCAATCAATAAAATCCCGTCACGTCAATTTATCCATCAAATTTCGATCAAAAATTCGGTCACAATAGCTTTTTTGTTTTTCTGAACTCTGGAGTCTCATGTATTCAACAAACTCTACTTTAAAATTAGTTCACCCACTGCTGACAAAACTAATTTTACCGGTGTGAGAGATTGAGCCCGTGTGAGGGGGGTGACTGTGTGGTCATCGATGACAGGTGTTGTGGCTGGAGGTGACCGTGTGGCAGATCGGCGATATCTGGTGGTATTTCCTCTGTCGTTTTCCTTTTTTATTTTTTTGGATTTCACTCACCTCTACCCATATATGATCGCAAACCAAAAACAGAGCACTGCCGTTTTTTTTTCTTATCATCCAGTGGTCGTTGCTGTAATCTGGAGGTCGCCGACCAGTGATACTACTGAACAAAAAGAGCCCTAGGATGGTGGTCGGAGAGGTGATCAGATGTGGTGATCAGGTATTTTTGCAATCCATGAACAATATTTCCGACCAACTCAATACGATATGAACCAAGATGATGGTTGGAGGTTGGCTGGGAAACAGCATCAGGTCGCCACAATATATTTTGCTGAACAACAATACCCATGGTTATGTTGTAGAAGTGCGGGCTGTTTTGTATACTGGTCGCCGATTACCAATACATGGTTTCGAAACCCACAATCCGTGCAATTGTAGTGTTGAGTTAAGAGAACTCTGGTATGATGACGACCAGTATTTGTTATTTAATTTGTTACTTTTGATAAACTCATCTCGGCTCCAAAAGGTAGAATTGTTCTACGGCTTAGCCCTCAATTTCTGCTATAACTGCTGCTTCTGGGGATTTCTACAGGTATGTGCGATCCCCATTTAATTTACATCATAAGTTATTGTGTTAATTTTATTTGGTTTTGGGTATATGATTTTGGGCCTTTCAACGATTTCGGTTTTTGATTTTGTAGGTTTTTATGTGTAAATTGTTTCGATGTTGTAGGATTTGTTTGGTTGTCCCCAAAATTGTAAATTAATCCATTTAAAATTAACTCATTCATGAATTGCCTTATTAGTAGTGTTTGGCTACAAGAATGAACAAATTCAAAAATAAACCAATTCATGTCGATTCACAAAAATTTAAATTAGTTTATTTCACCAAAAGCTTGAAATTGAACAATTTATAATTACAACATGAATTTTAAATGCATCCTCCCATAGAGTACCTATCACCATACTATTTCTCTCTCTACATACACACACACACACACATCAAAAGTAAATAACTCTATTTTTCTTTTCGAAACACATCACAATTTAGATTTAAATTCATTTAAAATTAATACATCGATAATCTATTCATTTCAAATTGATTAATTTATAAAATTAAATAATTTACGCAACCAAACAGCCCCGTAGGATTTAAACATGAACGTAATAAAGTTTCATTTCCCTTCGTGGGGGAAGACGCCGGAGGCAGGGGAGAGGGACACCGGAGAGTCAGGGGGCCTCCTTGTTTTTGGTACCCGTTACTTTCTTTTTTACTCTTTTTTTTACTTCTTCCAAGATCCAGTTAAGTTTGATGTGTGGCCTTTTTTTGAATTTGGGATGTGTAGAAGAAAGGTCCTAGCACGTGGGGTTGGTTCTTTTACTTTTATTACTTTTCTTATTGTATTGTTTTGATTGCATACTAAACATGTAATATTGTGTTTTGGGCTTGGGCGGAGAAATTGTGAATTTGTGAGGGAAGGTTTTTTAAGGTTTGATATTTTTTATGTTAATTTTTGGCAAATGTTGATGCCAACTCCTCTATATTTTTTTATGTTATTTCTTAAGGTTTGGTTTTGTTGTCTGTTTTTCTTCGTCACATGGTTCTATTTACAGGTTCGCAAATGGTGTTGTGATTTTCTCCATGTTTTTGGTAATTAGATTGGGAATTTTGTTTGTGATTTTGTACTTTAATAATGTCTGATTCTCAATTCTTCCTCATTTAGTGCTCTTTCAATAATTTAATTTAAACCTCTCTTATATGATTGATTGTGTTAAGTATTTACAGTTACATGTGTATAAACCAAAATTTAAACTGTAGAACTTAAAAAAAATATAAACATTGAATTTTTATTTTTATTTTCGGTACACAAATACTCAAAAATATCATTTTTAGCAAAAACGAACATTGAATATTTTTATTTTTCACAAACAAAGGCTAAAAATATTATTTTTGTCAAAAACATTATTTTTTAATTTTTGGCACTCAAATAATAGAAGATATTATTTTAAGTAAAAAAACATTTCAAATTTTTATTTGGGTGCCTCTATTGGCACTCCAAGAAGTCTTTTAGCACTCCATTTCAATCCATCATTACATGCAAATGCCATAACTACCCTTTTGCCTTTCTAAAAGAAAACTTTTTTCCATATATGATGTTGTGCAGTAAATAAATGTTAATAAATTTTGAACAAATTTTTTTAAAGAGGAAAGGATATAATAACTCACCCTACAAATTATAAATTTATAATATTTTCATATGAGAAAATATTATGAATGCGTTGAAAATAAAAAGGGCAAAACATGACACGACACATCACAAAATAATTTTTTTGCCTAACACGAATACGACCCTGGTTAAAAGCGACATGTTACAAAATATATTATTTTTAAACCAAATACGAACGCGACCAAAATAAAACGAGACACGGCACGTTACAAAAACAATTTTTTATCCTAGAATAATAATAAAAAACTGTTTTTATTTTTATTTTATCCCAATTGTTTTTAATTTTTTAATAGAAAAAACGGTGATAATCCCAAAACGGGTTTTTCTTTCATTTTCATTTTTTCTATTAAAAATTATTTTTAGATATTTTTAATAGAAAAACGATAAAATTTCCAAAATATATTTTTTTCTCTATTGAAGCAAAGAAAAACAGTAAAAATATTTTTTCTCGTATTTTTTCTTCAATATTTCGTGTTGTGTTATGTCATGTCGTGTTTTATGTGGGTTATATTTATGTTTCGTAAAAAAAAAATCATATTTCGTATCGTTCCATGTCACTTTATTTTATTTTGTTCGAGTTTGTATCAAGTAAAAAAAAAAATATTTCGTGTTGTATCTTGCCACTTTTATTAGATCGTGTTCGTGTTTGGTTAAATAAAACAGTTTTTTATTGTTATTCTAGGATAAATAATTGTTTTTGTGACGTGTCGTGTCTTGTTTTATTTTGGTTTCGTTCGTATTAGGTTTAGAAAAATAATATATTATGTAACATGTCGCTTTTAACCGTGCTCGTGTTCGTGTTAGGTAAAAAAATTATTTTGTGATGTGTCGTGTCATTTTTATTAGGTAAAAATAAGATTCCGAGTCATGTCTTGCCCTTTTTATTTTCAACGCATTCATAATATGGCCAAGTCAAAGAGACACGAAATGATACGAAATATTATTTTAATTTATTTACAAAAACGGAAACATGACCGAGTAAAAATGCAATACGATACGAAATATTTTTTTACAAAACACAAATATGGCCAAGTAAAAGCTATACAAGAGGATTTTTTTTTTCCAAACACAAATAATGATTTTTTTTACCAAATACAAACACAATTAAAATACAGCACAATACAAAATCTTTTTTTTTTTTTTTTTTATCAATATGGTAAAGTAAAAGAAACACAATATATTATGTGTTTGTGCTCGGTAAAAAAAATTGAGTTTGTATTTGATAAAAAAAAATATTATTTGTGTTTGAAAAAAAATCATGTTGTGTCGCTTTTTGTTGGCCATATTTGTGTTTCGTAAAAGAAAAAGATTTCGTATTGTGTCGCATTTTAATTTGATCGCGTTCATGTTAGATAAAAAAGTAAGATTTCGTGTTGTGCCGCGTTCTTGAATTAAGTCACGTCGTGATATATTTGCGTGTGTTCTTGTTAAGTTAACAAAAAATATTTTTCTTTTAATTGGTTTGTGTTCATGGTAGGTAAAAAATATGATTTATTGTCAAGTCACATTTTATATGGTTCGTGTTCATTAAAAAAATCATTGTAGCAACGGGTTCACCAAACATGAACACGACCCTCCTCACGTACAAAATCAACATATAACCACTACACCAACCACTCATTCAGTTACATTAGTGACACCGAAAATACTTAATCCATTATCAATTTGTTGTGAAATCTGTTTTTTTAAATAGAAACACGATCAAATCTTTTTTTATTCGGTCGTGTTTCTGTTTTTGTAAATAAATTAAAATAATATTTCGTGTCATGTCGTGTTTATGCTTTTTTAATTTTTTGAGATTCTTTTTTACTTTTACCGCTTTTTTTATTTGTTGGGATCATTTGCTCATATTTTTTTTGGCTACTTTTTTATACTTCGTGGAATTATTTAATTTTATAAATTATTTCTGAAATATTTTTGTTCAAATGTTGATATTTATGCTGATTTTTAATAATATTTGTAGAAAAAAAATAATGGGTAAATTAGGAAGGAGATGGAGTTTTATATTATACTTGGAGAGAATGAGAGAGATGAGGGTAGATTTGTAACAATAAAAAATTTTGGAGTGTAAGAAGAAAAGGGTGGAGTGCTAATAGCTCTACCCTATTATTTTTGGCAAACAAATAATGAAAATCTAATTTTTATCAAAAAACACTAAATATTTTTATTTTTGGCAAATAATTACTCAAAATGTTATTTATCATTTTCAACATAATGTGAAAAAGTGTTGGGGCCTATATTATTTTTTTATTTGCAATTCTATATATACTTTTTAAATTTTTATGTTAATTTATATGGTAGAGTGTTATTTTTGTTTTTTTTGCCAAACCTGATAGATTGTTTCGTTTCCTGCTTTCTACACATGGCACGAGGTAGTAAGGACGACTTAGTTTTTCAACTAATTCAAAACTTCATAATTTTGTAGTTATTGAACTCAAAAAATAAAAATAAAAAAGGTATGTAGAAGAAATCGATACTTTTGGTTTTATATAAAGATTTTAAAGGAATATGAATTTTTATTCATTTTGTACCTACCAACGGATGCATAGGCTCTGTTAAAGGAGCCTAAAGGAGCCTATGTTAGATTAATTTTATGATTAGTGTTTGTAAGGGTTAATTTTAGGGTTGATGTTAGGATTGATTTTAGGGATTGTTGGCTTAAATGACAAAGTAGGTATTCAAAACCTAATAAATTAACGGTGAGATACACACATACACGGGATTGACTCATGGGAGACTACGTGTGGCTCCACTGGTTTCTTTGGATTTTTGTCTGGACTGTCTTTGGACCAGTGCTCTGGCTTTTTACAACTATACCGAGTGTTCCCATTACTGATTTTAGATGGTGGAGTTTGATTTTGTTGAGTGAGGGGAAGTAAGTCTTGTTATGCAACTATAGTTTGATTTCATGCTCTGTTTCTCAAATGCCATTGGTGGAAATTTCCATTGTATAGAAAATACTTAATATGAGCAAGAAAGTAATTATTATGTAAAGGAAATCAAAGGTCGGATCAAAAGATTTTCGCGACCATTGTGTGAAGTAAGGCCGTAACGACCGCAAAAAAGTGAGGTCCATATTGGGGGTATTCGACTCGAAGTGACTCCACAATAGCATTCATATACTTTTACGTAAAATAGCCAATGTAACCCGTAAGAATCGACCGTGTAGTAACGGGACCCCATTCTGTGTGTGTATGTGTGTTTTTCTGTGTGTATGTGTGCACGAGATTCGCGTCGCCCTCGTACATAAAAACTAGTTAATGATTCATTTGAGCCATTATTTATACGAATAATATTCATACCATCGTTCATTTTTCTCAGGAAAAATAAGTCACAGTGATAATAAATGGCAACAAGAGTGTGAAAGTTGTAATTGGCCTACACTCGTACCTCTTTCATTAATGAGTGTCATTAGGTGGGTACTCTAATTTATTGGTATGGGAATTGGAAGATCAAACTATTTTACTACCTTGTAAATCGCGTGGAGCTCATCTCCCTCAAGAGTACTTACTCAATCGTATTTTGTTTTCCCGACCAGAATGCTGGGATGAAGCTGTACAATATATATTTCGCGTACATAGCCCTGATATGACACTGACATTTCTTATGCTATTAAGGAAGACAGAAAAAAAATTCAACCATTATGAATAGAATTACGTACAAAGAGAATTGCTGGAGACTGTGATGTCTCGCGACACATCCACGTCAAACTCAATCTTGCCAATAGGTTAAAGAGGATGAGATTTCCAGTTCATGTCGCTGAAATCTATGCAGCCATTATAGATACGCTTCCTCCTAATTGATTACATGCAAAAATAATAGGTTTTTAAAAACAAATCCCGACTGGATTGAGATCAGACACATTGAACTTTTATTAAAGTCTTACCATGAAAAGGTAGATTATAATATATGGTAAAAAAAATTGTTTTGTTAGTTATAATTTCATATTGAACTTTGAAATTATGCATCTATTATAATTTAAAAAAATAATGCATCTATTTTTGTAAATAATGTCCGGCGGTAATGGAATTACTACTCCAACCGAGGACATGACACCAGCACAAGGAGAATTCTCATCCCCAATTGGTGGGCAATACTCAACTCCACCAATGATTCACTCCCCTTCTCTAAGTTGCAGTAGGCATGGTACTCCTATTAATCCAACAAACACGCCCACCGCTCCTGAAACTGTCAGGTCAGTTCAGAAAAAGCCCATTGGGTTCTCTCTTTTGGGAAATAACCCCATAGGGGATAAGAATCACGTTCAATAATTTAAATCCCATTACTTGTCCTTGGAAAAAATGAATGTGGGAGTGGGAGGAACTGATAATTGGAACTTCGTAGATAAAGCTATTAAAGATGACATATATGAGCAACTCAATAAATGATTTGAATTCTTTGCAAACTCAAAAAATAAGGTTCTTTCTTAGGTTGCTGAACAACTCCTAACATATAGGAGAAACCATAGGAAGAAGCATTTCCCTAAGGGAGCATCGAGCTCTAACATTTTGGAGCTCAAAGACAAAGTCCCTATGAATGTTGAGATGCCAATCGGTCAATGGAATGATTTTCTGGAAAATGAGGTGAAGGACTCTAAAATGCTGCAAAGGGAGAACCAAATAGAATAGGGAAAAAAAATATTGATGCCCACCGGCTTGGCTCGAAATCTTATAAAGATTTGAAGAATGAGTAGTTGAGTAAGACAAATGGTAGCCCAGATGAAGGAAATACACCGAATAGAGCCAACTTGTACGTGCATGCAAGGTGAGATAAAGATAATAAATTCCCTCCACACTTGGCCAAGACTCTAGAATCAATTGAGTTTCTGAGTAGTCAGTCAGCTTTAAGCTCGTTGAATGACATTGACAACAATGCCCTCGCACAGACCTTGGGGAAGGACCATAGAGGGAGGACGATAGGTTTGGGGTCGCATATGTCAAAAACATGATTCAAACACGCCGCACCTCTCGTGGATGAGCTTTCTTCTGTTAATAAATGTTTCACGTCCAACGATGAACGTCATTTTAAGACTGAAGGAAATGTAGTGGGGCTTCAAAATGAATTGGAAGGCATGAATGATAAACTTTCACAATTTGTGTCCCTTTTAACCGGTCGTATGCCCCTGCACCCCCCCAATGCATCATGGTTTCCCTTTACCTCTTTAAAATTTTCCTCCTTCTCCATTCCCCTAAAAATGTTGGTTACTCCTTTAACTTTCCCCTTCTCAGCGCCTCAGCATGCCATAGGTCTTGGATCATCAATAATAACCCACGCTAACTATGGTGAGAAATACTATATTACGGACTGGAGCGATTGGGGTGAACACGCCCATCTCCACTTTAGTACATAATTGGCCTTTACAGAAGGGTGAGTGTCAGATCCTGGTTGATAAAGTATATGTCGATTGCGAAGATGCTCCAGTGTACGTCGCCAGCAGAAAAAGGATTTTGTTGAAAAATTATGCAGACTCTTTTACCACTTGGCTAGTTTATCATTTTATGAAGATGTAGTAATATTTTTCTAATGATGTATTAATATCACTAGACAAAATTTATTTAATTTGTGTTTAAGTGGGTGTGTTCTTGTATTTAAGTTATTGCATAGTTTAATTGAATGGTGCATTGTTGATGTTTATGCTTTACAATGCAAAATGATATTTATGCAACATAATATTTATTTTATCATGTTAACACATGACTCCAAATTGAAGATTACTAAATGAATTTTCCATAATACAAAGACCAGATGGTGGAGACTGACCGAATATCTAATAGTTATCTTAGGGGCATCTAAGAATTTATTAGCTACACTTTTAAGAACCTCAAAAGTGAGAAGATTCCATGTCAATGCAACCAATGTATTAACGGAAAATATAAATCTTTAGAAGATGTTTAATTACATTTAATAAAGCGGGGAATTTGTGAAGATTCTAACAAATAGACATACCATGGTGAAAAACATGTGCCTTATGTTCCCAAATAATTACCGGTAATCGAATGCATAATAGACCACCAATGAGTGGAAGTGCTAAATGATTCACCAACACATAATCCATTGACCAACCTAATTAACGATGCTTACGGAGTCCACCACGACCAAAATACCAACCTATGGAGACAAATAATGCGGACAATGAACAATTTAATACTGAACTACTAGGAGACCGAGAATATATACGGTTGAAAGTCGATGAAGATAGAACATTGTATAAAGATTGCGGTGAATATCACTCGGTATTATATGCAATGATTGTTTTACATAATTTGAAGAGTCACTTGGGTTTGTCTTGGAGCAGCGTAATCAGAATTCTTAAATGAATTAAAGAAATTCTCCCAAAAGAAAACACGTTACTAAACAATTATCAAACCATGAAGAAGATCTTGAAGGGCTTAGGATTGTAATACAAATCTATTCGGGCATGTAAGTATGATTGCATATTGGACCCCCAGTTTGAGAGCATGACCCGAATTTCAGAATATCTACACTTAGGCATGAAAACATGCCGTTGGAGGGAAAAACCACGCCCCCCCCCCAAACGGCACCGTGAGCGCCCCCAACACCTTCCACGGGACCAACGTATCTCGTAGGAACCAATCGCATGGCAATGAGACCCTTGATTTGAGAGCCCCAATTTTTAAAATATCGCCACTTAGGCTTGAAAATGTGCCGATAGAGGGCGAAACCACGAACCACCCCCCAAATGGCCCCGTGAGACACCTCTTATGGGACCAACGTATCTTGTAGGAATCGACCACGTGGCCACGGGACTCCCGATCTGAGAGCACAACCCAAATTTCAAAATATCGTTATGCTCTCATACTGGGGTCCCATGATCATGCGGGCTTTTATAATTTATTGTTTAGCATTATGGTCGTGTGGGGTTTACATTACACAGGTTTTACAATGTCCAGAAAATAAATAAAATTTTGTTGATTTTTTTTAATATATTTAAAAATGGTCACAGACGTAGTCCGTGACAAACCCTATTTTTTATATCACGCATAAATGGGGTCACGACCTAGGGCCATGATCATATCTGGGTATGGGAAACGACCGAGGGCCATGACCAATCAGATAACGTGAAAGTATTATGTTATGTTCCATGCCCATGACAATGTCTGTGACCATTTTCATAGGTCGAAAGGTTGGTCACGACTTTAATCCATGACCCGCTGCGTGAACATTTGCGTAAATTGAAGGGTGGGTCATGACCCAAGGCTGTGATCGGGTGTGATATAGGATCACAGCTAGTGTCCGTGATTATATTTCGTGAACCCTGATGTCCATGACCAATGCTGTGGTCAGGGATATGGGTCGTGACCACTGAATTTGGTTATGCCCGATTTGGTCATGGACCAAATTCGTCACCCATAGCTTGTGGTCACGGAAAAAATCCATGACCAATGGCCCATTTTGGTGTAGTTATGATTGCCTTCGGTTTTCATTTTTATTTTTGGTTCAGTGGTGAGATTCTGACCCGGTTGTCCAGTTCGAAATAGATACTCCAGGAGATTAATAGCATCTAGTGATTTCTCATCTAGCGAGGAAATACCCAGAGGGATTACAGTTACATATATTGCGAGCGATATATGCGTATGTATTAGATCTGTTAGAAACATGTGTATATAAAGCTGGAGATAATTATATGCGGCATAAGTCCGTAAGTGTGAATGTTTATTAATAACTAGCGTAAAGTCATGAGAACAAGCTTATGATAATATAATTAAGAATTAATTAAGTAGACGGGTAATATAATTAAGAAAGCAAATATGAACTACATACTCAAGATAGGGTAGTAGGTTATATTAAGATTAGTGATGAGGACAGTTAAGCAGGGTAGCATAACTAGGAGTTGTGGGGTGAGAGCCGACTTATGAGAGTGCAGTTTAAATATGGAAAATTTCTCTATATTTTCACTGATACATTTTTATTCACTTGCTAAATATTTTCAAAGGTTTTAGGCTCTGACTCGCGTCAAATATTTTTTAAAAACTTTTAGGTGTCTAGCCATAGGGACGCCAAGGATGATTTTCCTTTCAGGGTTATGTAGCTGTAGCGGATGTGGATGATTGCAGGTCTTGGAGTGGTTGATCTTATCATTATTATCTTAGATTAGGTTCCATTCCAGTTATTCGTTGGGCATGTCACCCCCTTTTACCAGTTATATTTACCTTCAATTTTATCTAGTTCAGTTTGGATCATTGTATTGGATTCATAGTAATCGATGGTTTACTCAGTACTTAGTTTTATTTATTTTTGCATCTAGACTTCTTTATTGCTGTCGTTGTTTATATTTTTTTTATTGTGAATGAGATTATGGGGAATGGTTTACTTTTGGTATTGCAATTAAAGATTAAAATTTGACACAACTTGTTTAACTAATAATTTAATTATTAATTAATTGAATTTCGACGATGATGCTAAAAATGAGCCATATGAGACTCTCGTTTTATTTTTTTAGAGGGCTGACCATCCGTTATTTTGATAGGCATGGTGTCACAGATGGTATCGGAGCATCAAATTCTATTGTCTTTTAGGATATGTGGGTCTTTCTAAGACTTCAGCGTAGCGTCCATTAATATAGAGCCTTATTATTAGGGTTGTTGCATTCATACGTACGCATTTACCTGCTTATGTTCTTTTGGTGTTATTTTGTATTTGACTGTGAACTTATACAATTTTCAAGCTAGTTTCAGATGCCACCTATGAAAGGACAATAAGCTAGGGATGCCAGGAGGGACAATGAGGAAGAGGCTCAACAGGAGCCAAAGGTTCCATAGGGGATGATGACGTTCGTAGAAATGGCCACTATAGTTGCTCAGGCAGTTAATGTCGCCATAACCTCCACGGAATATCATTTTTTGTAGACTCGACGACAACAATAAGTGGCATTGATCACATAGGCTCATCCGGGGCCATCAGCATGAGAGATAAATAGGGAGGCCTTCCAGAAGGGGCATTGTAATACGCCGTATTTTTGAAAATTTAAATAATTATGTGATTTATTATTATTATGGGATTAATTACATTAAAATGTGAGAATCATGTGATTTATTATTATTGTGGGATTAATTAAATTTAAATGTGAGAATTAATTATTAATCTGGATTAAATTTGAATGTTTACTAGCGTGACGAGAAGTTATTAATTATTAATATTACTGTGAGAATAAGTAATATTGAATGACGATTTTATATAACTTGTCTTGACATAGATATACGACAATTTGGTATATTAAGTCGGAGACGCGCGTGTGAGTCGTGTCAGGACTAATTAAGTGGAATAAAAAGGTAAATTATTTTAAGTAACTCGTATGATCATTTTGAGTGTGCCATTGAGTCCGGAGGGGGCAAGATAGTCAGAAAACTCTACCCGAGTATTTTATTTGGACTCCGGGATATTTTTAGGCGAAGCTGGCACCCGATAGAGGTAGTTTTGTAATTTGGATTTTTGGAGGAATTAAATGGACGAAAATTGGAGAAATATTATATCATCTAATTGGGGACAATTAGGGTTAGGTGACACCAAAATCAAGAGAGAGTTACAGTGAGGGAGGGAGAGCAAATTCCAATGGAGGAGAGGCAATTTACACCACCTTCCACAACCACTACCACCATCATGTAGATCGGAACGCGAGGAGCGCATCCATACCAACAACACCAATGGATCAGACCTACGTAATCGAGGCAAGTGTTTATTGCTTGCTTTCTTTAGCAATAATTGTGTTCATGTTAGTCTAGGTCAATAAATCATTGTTATGAAAGTTAATTTGGGTGAAATTGGAGAATTATATCATTACCTAGGACTGATTTGATAAGAATTTGAATCGCATATGTAAATAAGATGATGCATACGAAATTATGTTATTTTCTATAAACAAATTCGGGTTTAATTTAGAAGTTATGCATACTAATTTAAGAACTAGGGTTCTTGATAATAAATTGGGGATTTCAAATTATATGGATGATTTAATGATTCTAGGTTGTTAGAATTCATTTACAAATGTTAGGATTCGATTTAGGATTGATTGATTGGAGTTTGCGAGGATATTTGAGAGGTTTTAGCGTTTAAAATTGGTGAAAAACGAGGTTGTCTAAGGTTGAAGACGAAATAGCCCAGGTCGTGAGATGTCGCGCGAAGGGTATCATTCGAGCGAGATCAATATCTCGCGCAAAGTCGTTCGAGCGAGATAGGGTTGTAGCGTGAAGTCGTTCGAGTGACACGTGGAAGTCGTTCGAGCGAGATGCTATTCTGGTTCGAGCGAGATTTCGATTTTTTTTAGGGAATTTCCTACTTTGCCCCTATTTTAGTAAACGGTTAATTTGAGTGAGGAAAACCAGCATCCGATGAACCCAGAATAGTGCAGAATTATTCGGAGTTATTTAGGTGTAATGATTTAAACATTAGGGATGGTGAGTTTACCTTGAAGATTACGAAAGAGAGATAATCGTAATTGTAAATGCGTTGAGAGTATTACGTGATAAATACTTACGATATTAGTTCTCAAGATATGGAACTTATAAGAACAAAAATTAGTGGTTACTTGTAGGACTTCTTACGATTTTGTATTAAAGATTTCCGGGTGGCATATTATCCTTATAAATATTACGAGAGAGGGAATATCGTAATTTAAAATACGTTGATAGTATTTAGTGATAAAAATACTATATATGAAATATGACATTTGGTTGTGTGTATACCGTTTGATTGATGGATTGTGTGTATACCTATATTGGACATTATGTGTATGACATAGCTAGCTGCTTGCTATCGCGGGGGGTTGTGTAGAGACGATCTTATCCTGAGTGACCTTCGGGGGGATATTTGACTTGTATCTCAGAACATAGGGCTGTGAAGACTTATTTGGGAGTTGATAAGTCGCTGACTATGGGAGCGTAGGTATGTGCGTGACCCATAAGTATGTGAACTATGTTCGCCACCAATATGTGTGAATTTTTTATTTGGTTCGTGGGAGATTTTCGAACCGATAGTCCTTGTTTGAGTACGAGATGTACCAGAACATGATGGCAGAGTTTGCAATGAACGATAGGTGTATCCTTGGGGTGCTCTGTTAGTATATATATATATATAATAGTGGTGGATATATATGTATACTTGTGTTATACTTACAATGCGATAATTGTAGGCTATTAAGATTGTGTTAATATATATATATATATATATATATATATATATATATATGTGTGTGTGTGTGTGTGTGTGTGTGTGTGTGTGTGTGTGTGTATGTATATGTATATATATGCTTGTGGTATATCTAGAATGGAATAATTACAGACTATTAAGGTAGTGAAACCTTCTATAACGTAAATAGTGAATACTTGACTTTTGTGTGATAACACTTCTTTAAATGATAAATGTTGAGATCAAATACGGAATTCTACTACGAGGGGAAATAGAAGGATTAAACTTTTCCTAGTTAGAAGTGTGTCATATGGCTAGGATGGGTTAGATGTGAGTTAGGCGTTCACACTAGTTGAGAGGTGAGAATCTCATGTGAGAGTTTGAACTAACATGCATATAATACTTGCTTTAAGGCAATTTTAAATACTTGCTAATAAATCTTTTTAAAACATCGGGCTTTGACCCGTCTCTTGCACCTCTTCTCTCTCTTGCTATATATATGTATTAGTACAGGTGCCCACCCATAGGGACACCGGTTCTAGATACTTGGATTGTTTTTCGAGCTGCAGCTGATGTGAAAGTTGCGGGTCATTGAGATTAGACACTTCTCTTATTTCATTCAGTTCCTAGTTCAGATATTTCGGTTTGGGCATGTGTCGCCCATTCTCATTAGCGGGGTTGTACTCAGTATTCCTTGTAGTTCTTTTCAGTTGGATTGAGTATTTATTATGGTTTGGTTGGGCAGGGTGTCACAGGTGGTTTCAGAGCATCAGGTTCTAGAGTCCTTTAGGATCTGTACGGCTTACTACGTTTCAACTTAGTGTTCTTTGATGTAGAGCCTTATTCTAGGATTTTTGTATTCCACTGCGTATGCGATTTATGCTCTCATGCAATTTATTTTAGTGAATCCAATTCAGATGCGAGAGTGATTGGACTTCGTACTCCGAACAATATGGGACGACCAATAAAGACCGTTAGCGGAACTGCAGGAGGAGGAAAATAATTGAAAGTTCTGAAGCATTAGGGGAACGCTCCATAAGTTTAAATGGACTCATGGGTGGAAGGCACTAGCGTGAATAGGAGGTGCGATTAAGGTTACTAGTGTCAATGCCGCCAAAGTATATGTTTATTAGAATATGTCAACGCCCCAGAAGAAAGGGAGCCAGTAGAGTTGTGATACCTAGCCGAAGGGCAAGGTTGAATTCAATAGTGTTAGTAGAATATCACCAGAACGTATACCCAGTGGGGGAAACATATTTAATTGATATGATTAAATCTTAATGAAATGGTGATGGATTCAGTCAAGACCAGCGGGTCGACCATGTGTTCCATATGTCCAGTAGAGCCCAAGGAATAACGAAAATAACAACTGGGAGTTAAGACTGCCAGGTCCGAGAGAAGGATATCCCAACAAGGCCAGGAGGGCCAGTGAAAGGGAAATGACCCTGTATGTCGAGATAAGGGTTACCAGTATTGAATGTGATTACTTGAGAAGTGAAATTGATAGTATCGGGAGTAATAAACCATACTTGTAAGGCATACCAGTTGCAGAAGTAAAATGTCCAGTGTAGGAATCGGGTCAAGAGAATTGGGCCCAGGAACTAATAACCCGAGAGTAATGGGTCTTGTCAGGACCAACGTAGTCCTCAGTAACTGTAGCATACCGTATTTCAGGGTCGACGGGGCTCAAGAAATCAAGGGAAGGGAAGTAAGGCCATAATTGAGGCCTAGTGATATGGGGCCAATGTATCGATGTCGGGAGGGTGGGCCGTAAAACAAAATAATTTACCCACCAAAAAGGAAGGGAAAATCTAATGAATGGAATCTGAAAGGTATAACGATTATAGATAATTTTGTGTCGCAAAACGTGCATACGGGGACCCTACGATCATGATAGACTGATGGAGCTTTGTTTCATCCTTGTGAATAAATGATGAGTTCAAGTGACGTGAGTGTGTCACAACATATGTGAATGGTTAACACTAAGAATTTGAGTGTGCATTCGGTTTAGTGGGTACGCTGGCGGCAACAGCCTTATTATGTAAATGACTACCATTTGGTAGCGAGATTTTCGTGCAACCTGCTGGGAGGAGCAAGTGTGGACACTAAGAGAAATTTGTATATGGTATTATGTAACGATTCGTTCTCCTTTGAACGTTATGATAGTAGAGCATATTATGATTATATTATAAGGTTATTGGTTACCGAGGGTTTGAATGGTAGTAAATTGTGTGATAAGACTATCATACTAAAATTTTTAAATTTTAAATATATGGTTTTAGCGAGGCATCACCTGAAAGACGGATGAGCCTGCATATGTGTTGTATTGTATTGTATTGTAGACTTCAGCAAGTGTGTTCTCTTACTATGTTGATCCCGGTGAGAAGGGATGTTCTACTGATGTGATTCAGGGTATATTGACTTATTATAGAGAGGAGAGATATAGCTCCTTAATTATATAGCGCTAATAACTTGTGATCAGGAGAGTGCCCCATTGTATGCCACCTTTAGTGACATGAAAGTAGACGAGTAGACTTTTATGTTCGTAGATGGGAATTCAGGGATATATGTTATGGAGTAAGGACTTAACAGATCTCGACGACCAGCAGTGTTAGGTAGTAGTGTATCGGGGGGTTCCTTGTTTGGATTTCGCTTTGCGAGACATCCCACGCATGAAACTTAGCCAACGTTGGAACTTGGGAGAAGTTTGCCTTTAGTATATGGATTTAATATCGTAATGATTGCAATATTCATAGTTATAGCTGTGAATTAATGGTTATATTACAAACCAAGGCTGATAGAACCGTATAAGATTAATATGTGATAATGTTACCAATCGTTGACACCACGAGAAGACCGGTGGGACAACCTAAGATATGATTAGGTGGAAAAGGTAGGGTGACTGAGTAGGACCTTAGCAAGTATGTGGGGCATAATTTGTTATTTATATAAAACATCTAATATGGTGGTGCTGCAATGCACAAAACATAGGGTGTATGGGCACCCTAGATAGTTGAATTATAGTATTTTCCATAATTGAGAATTGTGGCACAATGCGTATTGCGAGAGGTAACTGAATGTAGAAGATTGTGACTTCAGAACTTAGCTGTTTGATGGGTTATTGCAGTTAGGACCATTAATTCCCATATTTTCCATGAGGATAGTATATGAAGAATCCGATAGAGTTTAACTCCGGAAAGTTAAAACTTACTTGATAGGACATGGAGAGAGCATGTTTCACGAGAATCTGAAGCTTAGAGAGAGGGGTAAGGACTTGCGACATGCAATGACAACACTATCGCCTGAGCCATAGATATGGATGTGGTTATAGGAAAGGTGAAATGCATGATAATATAAAGCCGTAATAGTGATGGCATAAGCAAAGCAAGACATTACTGCGATCCAATTGAAAATGGACCATTAGGAAATAATAGAGTTCCTTTAGCATTAGGAATTCCTTGGTAGTAATGGAAGAGTGAATCCCTGAAGCATTACAGAGTTTATTACTTAGCAATGGGATCATGACCCTATGTGGGTGAAAGTGGGTCGGGTAATTAAAGTTGCTCACGTTATGCCAAGTTAGGACAAATCATAACGTGTAATAGTAAACCCCAACCATTATTCCTTGGATAGTAAGGTTATATGGCGTACAAATAGAGTTTTTATCTGAAAGATTCAAGAGAGTTATGACTCGATTATTGGGAAGAGTTTCTGGGAGGCCATGAATATCGAGATGCAAACATATTCGGCCTAACACACTCGCAGGCGAACGGGTAGACTGAGAGTTCTAGTTACACATTGCGAGGAGTGTTGTATTTCCAATTATGGGAAGGTTTAGTGTAATATGTTCCACTGGTGGAGTTAGTGTAAGACTACTCCCCTCAGCTCATTATCGATAGGATTCCATTTGAGGCGTTATATATCAATCCGTGTCATCCTTGTGCTTATTGGATAGAGGGGAGGACAATAATCTACTAGGTCCAGAGGAAATTTAGGGCCCGTTAACCAGAATGGAAATGATTGGGAGTTGCATTATTGCATGTTGGAATGAGGAAATTGGTACCCAGTGATGTGGGATCTTTTCCTATTATTGTTAATTTTGAGCCGGTATCGTACATGCTTGGATTCCATTAGTCCCTTGCGGAGGCAGTATGGCGAAAATGTGTTAACATTCATTGTATATATTGTGTGGAAAGTATATACTGTACAAGCAGGAATAAACTACCGATGAAACATAGTAGTAGGACAAATTCCTATATATCTAAATACTGATAATCTACTAGTGCGAGTAGTAGGATGCTAGTTAGTAACTATCAAAACAATTTAAGTGGTGAAACTTAAATGGTAAGGCTTGTGGAGTAAATTTAACATCAGTGAGGTGTTCATTATTAAGGGTATTCGGTAATGTACTGCATGGGCGGTACTGCGTAGATTACATGAGATGTGAGGTTAATACCTGAAGTTGTCCTTACCAGAAATGCCTTATTCTCTGAATTTCAGGATGAAATTCCGTTATTAAGGGGGAAGTATGTAATACCTCGTATTTTTTGAAGATTTAAATACTTATGTGATTTATTATTATTGTGGGATTAATTAAATTAAGATGTGAGAATATGTAATTTATTATTTTTGCGGGATTAATTAAATTAAAATGTGAGAATTAATTATTAATTCGAATTAAATTTGAATATTTAGTAGCGTGACGAGAAGTTAGTAATTACTAATATTACTGTGAGAATAAGTAATATGGAATGATGATTTTGTATAACTTGTCGTGAGAGAGAAATACGAAAGTTTGGTATATTAAGTCGGGGACGCGCATGTGAGTCATGTTAGGACTAATTAAGTGGAATAAAAAGGTAAATTATTTTAAGTAACTCGTATGATCATTTCGAGTGCGCCACTGAGTTCGTCGGGGTCGAGATAGTCAGAAAACTCTACCCGGGTATTTTATTTGGACTTCGGGATAATTTTAGGCCAAGCCGGCACCCATTAGGGGTAGTTTTGTAATTTTGATTTTTGGAGGAATTAAATGGACGAAAATTTGAGAAATATTATATAAGCTAATTGGGGACAATTATGGTTACGTTACATCAAAATCAAGAGAGAGACACAATGAGTGAGGGAGAGCAAATTCCAAAGGAGGAGAGGCGATTTACACCACCTTGCACAACCACCACCACCATCATGTAGATCGGAATGCAAGGAGTACATCCATACCAACAACTACAATGGATCAGACCTTCAAAATTGAGGCAAGTGTTTATTGCTTGATTTCTTTAACGATAATTGTGTTCATGTTAGTCTAGATCAATAAACCATTGTTATGAAAGTTAATTTGGGTGAAATTGGAGAACTATATCATAACCTAAGGCTGATTTGATAAGAATTTGAATCCCATATGTAGATAAGATGATGCCTAAGAAATTATGTTAATTTCTATAAACAAATCTGGGTTCAATTTAGAAGTTATGCATACCAAGGTGAATTAAAGAGAATTATCACAACCAAGGTGAGTTGGAAGATGTGGAGACACATGTAAAAGATATCCCTTGATAAGGGCGGAGTCTTACCTAATCAAATTCCAAGGGTGGCTTGCACATAAATAAGATGTTAATTTCTACATGACATAAAAGAGCCCAGAAACTGCGCAGTTTTGGAGCAGATGCACGGGCTATAGTTTTGGCGTGTCCCAGAAAAGTGGAGTAGGATGTCCCACATGACGTGAATTGGTGAGCATGTGGATTGGCGTTGAGTGAGACATAGCGAATTTTATAATAGATTGATGAGTCCAGTGACGGAATGGATACACAGACTGATAAAGTTCATTATTGGGCTATCAAAAATCATGGAGAGGTCAGGTGTGGAATGAATTGACTGAAACAGAATAATTATTATTCATTTGGGGTGAGTTATACAATCGGGTAGTATGCCAAACATTTCATTGGAGAGAAGAAATGAACCAGTACAAGGTGACACCCAATATTGTTATGAATTAGGATGAGACACTTGAGTCCCAGCTTTGATCGGGAGCTTCCGGACGTGATGGGAATGGAGTTATGTTTTGAGCTAGACGTGTCACTCGTAGATCGATGGGCAGACGGGAGGTGACTAGAATGATGGAGAATGTGAGAAATGTGTATTCTAGATTTTTGGGTGATTGGGAGTATTATTTACCACTGGTAGAGTTACGTGTGATAACTCGTAGTAGTTTATTATTTGCGTGATGCCTTCTGAGACTTCATACGAAGATCTTGTCATCCACCCTTTGGTTGGTTAGAGGTGGGGATTAATAAGCTTCTCGGACCCGAAGTGATTCATGGTTCGTCGATAAGGATTGAGTTAGTCTACGTCATTTTTGTATAGTTCAGGAATGTAGTGAGAGTTACGTTTTCGTGAACTGAAGTTTAAGTCTGATATGAATGGTCAAGGGATGTTGCGGGTGTCTCCCATGAATGGAGTTACATGTTTTGGCAACAAGGGATATTGACACCTATTGATGTGGGGCCTTTGACAACATTAAGATGATAGAGCGAGTGGCATATAAACTCATATTTTGAGTGTTGTTAGAGTATTCTTGATAGCTTTGCATGTTATTGTGGAAGAGAGACCTTAGTAATGAGGGAATATATAGGTATGTAAGAGTTTGATGGACTCGCCACTAATCTAAGGTTATGGTGTGTACACCTTGAGTGAAAATAGTATCACTGACATTTGTAAAGTGGAAACGCTAAAATATTATTACGAGTTAAATTTGAATACGTTCGTATGTATTGCGTGTAAGGATTCAATGTTTTTAGTACGGAGCATATCCGAATTTCAAGGACGAAATTCCTTTACCGGGGGAAGTATGTAACACCCCATATTTTTTGAATAATTATGAATTTAATTATTTATGGCATTTTAAATTACACGTGTCCAGTAATTTAATTAAAATGAAATATTACATATTTAGTCGATATTAATTAGTGGGAATAAGATTAATATTTAAGTGGTAAATTTACTAAGTGTGTTTATAGTAAATAACGTACGGTGAATTATTAGTATATCGTAGTGAGTGAGAATGCCGGTATTTTTTATGTTATCTAAATCGGGGCTTGTGAGTGGATTACTTTAAGCATGAGATAGGAAATTTACACAGAGTGACTCGTATGGCGATTTCGAGTTCATAGTTACTCCTGAATGGGTCGAAGTAGGCAGAATTGAGTACCCGGGTGGTAGAAATTGGGTTCTAGGAGACTTTTAGACTAGACCGAGGTCACATAGGGTTTTTAGATCATTTAGGCTTGGTCCATTCGAGTAATTTCGAGATTAAGACTATTTAATCTAGGGTTAAGATTTGGAGGCAGCTAAAATACAATTCTAAACCCTAACCAAGTTAATAAAGAGGGGAAAGTGAAGAAGGAATAAGAGAAAGAGGGTTTGGAGACCCAATTTGAGGAGCAATTCATCTTCCCCAATGGAATTTTAGATCCTACGGATCGTATAAGGCAAGTGATTATCTTGCTGTGAGTTTTATGTGTAAAATTCGTGTTTATATTATAATAGGTGTAGAAAATTATTTTTGGGAGGGTTTTCCCCTTAGAAAATGGGGATTTTAGGGTTGAAACTATCTAGTACGATATTCAATTAACTTAAATGATGAATTGATGAATTTAGATGACTTATAACTACTAGGAAATTTAACTTTAATGAGATGAATGGAGTGATTGAATCTAAATTTAACCATCCTTAAAATTTGAAACGTACTTGGCTAGAAGAGTTCTGTAAATTTCTCTTGCATGTTGTCCTCCCTCTCCGAAGTCATCTCATCCTCCTTATGATGTCCCTAATGCACACGTACCAACGGAACAACCTTATATTGACCTTCCCAATTGTCCACAATTGCTACGGGTATATCCTCGTGGGTAGCTTCTGGATGGATGCCTATCTCATCAATATCTATATGTTTGTAAGCTATCTCATATCTAAGGAACCTCCGTAATTAAGATATGTGAAATACATTATGCATCCGCTGCAAGTGGTTCGGTAGTCCTTAAAAAAGCCCAATCCTCTTAATGATAGGGAATGGCCCATATACCGTGGAGCCAACTTCCCTTTATTCTCAAATATCACAACTCCCTTCATGCGAGACACTTTATTCAACACCTGGTCCCCGACATTAAAATCCATGTGTCTCTAGACTTCATCCACACAACTCTATTGCTTATCATGGGAAATATGAATCCTGGACCGAATCATCTCCACATTCTCTAAGGTGTCCTTATTGAACTCTCACACAAGAAATTTGTTCTCCCCCACCTTTAACCAATATGCGGATAAATGACAAGGTCTCCCATTCAACGACTCAAACGGTACCATCCCAATAGTGAACTAATAGCTTTTATTGAATGCAAACTCCACCAAGGGAAAATATTGCTTTGAACTCCCTTCAAAAATTAAGATACACATTCGTAACATGTCTTCAAACATCAAGCTCACCCTCTCTATCCGCTTGTAGGTCTATGGGTCGTATGAGGTATTCAACCTCAACTCTTCTCCTAAGTCCTGCTGGAAGGTCCTCCAAAAGTGGGCCACAATACCTATCCGACACAGTGTTAAGAAGTACCTCTTACAATTTCATAATCGTAGCAAGGAAGAATCTAGCATACTTCTCTGACGTGTAGTCTATCTGAACCGATAAAAAGTGATCCACCTTTGTCAATCTATTAATAGTCACCTAAATAGAATTATGCCCCCTATGTGAGGTAGGTAATCCGGTGATGAAATCCATGGAAATTCTCTCCCATTTCCACATCGGTATCTCAAGAGTTTGTTGTACACCTAAGGGACACTGATTGTCCAACTTCACTAACTGGCATGTGGCACAGGTGGAAACGTTTCGAATCTGGGCAAAAGCCCATATTTTTTAAGGTTTTCTTAATTCAATCCCAAAATCCATTCTAATGGTTTATAGATTTGCAATAACATAAGAAAAGGTCTCCATGACTAAGTCTCTATTCTTAGGATAGTTAATTACACAAATTAACATCAAATTCCATTCCTTAAATCCTATAATTTTCATCAATTTTAATCTCAATAAAAATCAACTTTTCCACCTCTTAACCACATTAGATCCTTATCATATATGATGATCCTAATTCTCATAAATTATAGACCTTAAAACATGTGTTCAAATCCTCTAGACATGCGTCGTGTTTTTCAATTTATATTAGAGTCCTAAGGCAAGAATTCTATCATCAAATTCAAGATTATAATCATCCTAAATTCCTGGGTTTAAGCCACCCAATTTTAGATTAGTCTTCTCTACATGTATGAAATTATATCCTATCATTCAATCACCAATTTTGTACTATAACCCAAAAATTATATGCGGTTTACAACAATGAATTAGAAAATACATTGAACATAAAAATTAAGAAAGAAAATTCTTGCTTGAATAAAGTGATTGTATGATTTTCACTTGAATCCTTTGCCTCCTCTCATCTTTGGAGTTTGGTCTTTTCTCTCTAGAGGTGTGACTGCTAGGTTTAGGTTTTTGATAAGTTTGGTGTTCTTAATCTTCCTCTTATACTTATCTGAATCCCAATTTTTGGGTTAAGCCCAATTTCCCATTTTTGGACCCTCAAATGGGACCATAGAAAAAATAAAAAAAGCCCAATAACCTCCCAACATATATACCTATACTCCGGGAGCATTTTCAAATGTATAAAACACCTAAAATATTTCATAAGACCTCACAAAACCTATCCCAATTATAATGTAGGCTAATAACCTAATTTTGGATTAGCCTACGCTCACGAGGGGTATATGGGTCATTTTAATGTAGGCTAGTAAACTAATTTTTGGATTAGTTAACGAAGATTTAAAATTTAGATATGTAAGGAAGTCATAACATTAATTCTAAACCCTAAAAAAAATAGGGATAGAATATAAAGAAGAGAAATCAAAGGAGAAAACTAGAACAATCTAATTTAGGAGGAGATTCAAGGATTCTAACATTAAATAAACACATAAAAGAGAGGGATCAGACCCTACAAACAATCCAAGGAAAGTAACTAACTTGATTTAAATTAAATTGAGGCTTATTCATGCTCATATCATTATAGGTGTAGGACAAAAGAAAAAATTTAGGAAGGGTTCTCCCATGTAAATGAGCTTTTTTAATGAAATTGATATGATGGGTAGTTTAGATGATCAATTGATGAAGTAAAACCATTTATCATTGTTGGAATTAGATTATAATTCAAAATTTTATTTTTAATACATATAAATATGGAGTCTTGTTGGGTTCTTGATTGAAGAACATGAATATTTAATAACTTAGGGTTTAATTCGTGAACATAAGATGTCAATCTACCAAATTTTGTGACATTACATTAAATTTATGTCATTTTAATTTTACTTAGAATTAGATTACGTTACGTATATGTTAATAAAGTTATAGGTCTTAGCTTTCCAATGATCATTGAATAAGGTCAATTGGATTTCTATAGAGGAAGAAATCGCAATTTTACTACAGGGTGTTTAATCTGCCAGCATATCAATCTGCCAGAATTTATAACATCATTTTAAACTTATTCCATTTTAATTTTACATAAAATTAGATTACATACCATAGATGTAGGAAAGGTATAAGTCTTATATTTCCAATGAGCTTGGAATGAGGTCATTTGGTGTTTTGTATAGGGAGAAATCACAATTTTACTACAGGGTGTTTAATCTGCCAGGAAATTTACGACCCGGTTCGATTTCTTAGAAAATGGCAATGTTATTAGTTTAGTTGTATAACTTGAAATAAATTATTGGAACCATAACTTGAGTAGTTTGGTATTTTCGATTAATCGATGAAATGTTATTTTTGAGGAATTTTAGGGTTTGGTTATTGGGTAAATTCTGAGGAGTTCCAAATGAAATTTATAAGACCTAAAGGCCAGAGAGAGTTTAATGGAGTGACTTAAATAGATTATATTTACAAGGGGTGAGTGGGTAATTAAATTCGAATTAGAAACTGTGAGGGATATAATTGAAGATAAAGTTTCAATATTGAATTGATGAGTTAAATTCCGGTATAAATGAACATGCTGGTTGGACTATGTCCGGGCGTTTTTTCGGAGTGATGTTACTTTATAAATTTGAATAATTATACGATGGGATTGTTGGGTAAGTCTGGGCATTTTAGCAGGGTCACACTATTGAATTTTAATTAAATGATGATAATTTAATTAACTAAGAGTTGTTAAATAGACTCAGGGTTTGTAAGGTAGTGCTTGAGCGATAAGCACTGGTTAGCTGGGTTTTGTGATTGAATTTTTATACACGGGTATAGAGACAATATATACAACTGTGAATAATATCTGTGTGTGTGATATTAATATGAAACATTCTTATCCCAGTTGTTAGGTTGTGCACTGTGGGAGATCAGTCTGGAACATCCCAGCAGAGGTAGTACCGTTCCAAAGGGTCATAGGTGTTGTGCATGCCCATGTGATGTTGGGTTAGAGTACCGGAAAATAATATGGTGTATTTTTTACCACGGACTTAAGGTAATGTTTGTTTATGATTTTTGGGTCAGGTGGTGTGATTCCAACCTTATTGCCCAGAACGCGGTTGACATTCTTGGGGCACGATAGCATGCTAGTAAGTTCTCGATCCGAAGGAGGAGGACATTTGGAAATACGATTTCATATATTATGTGTGATATATATGTATATAGAGTCTTGGTGTGACATGTCTTATAAACTTATATAATAGTGTAGTAAAATATATACATGCTTAATATGTTGATGATGAACGTGAATAAATAATTGGAGTAAAGTTATAAATGTATTAATGATTTACTAAGATAATGAGAGACACATGTAATAAAGAAATGAAAGTTAGACAATACTCGAGCAAGACTAGTGTGCTAATGAATTTTGCAATAAGACTAGTTAGGTAGGGTAATGTAACTAGGCGGGTTAATATGTAGGCGCTAGGTGTGCACAATAGTTGAGAAATGAGGGGTGATATCGTGAGAGTGCGACATTTGCTTTAATATGGAAAGTTTAACTGCATATTTATTTATTATCTTAATTACTTGTTAAATTTTTTTGAAAGGTTTTTGTCTCTGACCCGTTTCAAATCTATTTTCAAAATTTTTAGGTGCCCAGTCACAGAGACGCCAAGGATAATTGTTCATTCCAGGTACATGTAGATGCAACAGATGTGGAAGCTCGCAAGATTCTTGACTAGCCGATTTCATTGTTGATATTCTAGATTAGGTTTTCTATTCTAGTATTGTTGGGAATGTCGCCCCTTTTATTCAGACTTAAGTTTTTAGACTTTTCTTAGTTGGTGGGATTTATTGTATTGGATTCTTACCTGATGTTTTATTCGAGAACCTTAATTGTTTATCTCAACTTTAGACTTTATCTGGTGTTTCATTCATATTTTCACTGTGTATGGGCTTACTTTGTATTGGTTAAACTTTTTATATGTCAATGAAAGATAAAATTTGACATTGCTTGTTAAGATAATTAGGTGGTAATTAATTAATCATGTTTTGATAGTGATGCCAAGAATGAGCTGTATGCGACCAACGTTTTATTTTAGTAGAGGGCTGGCCACCCATTATTTTAATAGGCGAGGTGTTACAGATGGTATCAGAGCATCAGGTTTTAGTTACCTTCAGATCTGTGCAGCTTCTTACGTTTCATCGTAGTGTTCTTTGATATAGAGCCTTATTGTAGGATTATTTCATTCCACCTAACGTATGCGCATTAATGTTCTTCTTCTCCCGATTATTTTTTATTTGACTGCGAGCTTATACAAAATTCAATCTCATTTAAGATGATGCCAAAGAGGAACCCATTAGATGAGAGAAAATGCTAAGGAGGTATGTTGGAATAGTTCCAATGGGGCACAATAACAACAGGATCGGGATTCTCAAAAGGGGGATCCGTCTAAGAGATTTAGATCAGAAGGTTTCAAACTCGAGGGCAGTGGGTTCAGACGTGGCAAATAGGGTCCTCATTCATAGAAATAGTAGCATGCTATTCCTCAGGGCTTCCAGGGTTAAGGGAATATCAGAAGAGGCTAGCAGGGCCAGGGCCAAAGTCATAAAGGTTTTTCTTGCACTTGTTTCAATTGTGGAGAGATGGGCCATACGAAGAGGGATTTACCAAAGCGAGGCAAGGTTAAATACATGATGGTATCCGAGAGGTTCATCCATTACAAAAATCTTGGTTAAGTTCCGACATGCGAATCACGGCCAGGAACCCTTCGACATGGCAAGGCAGTTAGCAAATTGAGGTAATTTTTTTTATTTTATCCTTATGTGTATGGGGTAAGTTTTGGGTGACATGTATGCATCAAAATATGATTATTCAAACTAAAATTCGCATGTGAGTCGGGTTTAGTGGGTGCGTTCATAATATTAGACTTATTATGCATATATTTATCGTCAGGTAGCAGGATTCTTCAGTGCTGCGAATAGGGGAGCGGGTGTGGACACTAAGAGGATGTTTATATTATGTGTTATTTTGCTCCTTTTCATAATTATGAGATTAGAGCATAATATTTTCATGAGTGGTGACTGGTTAGAGAGCGTTTGAGTGGTAGTGGACTATTATAATAAGACTATTGTATTCACTATTCCAGGGTAGGAAGTATTGTTTTGAAAGGTATCACCTAAAAGAGGGTCGAGCTTGTATATATATATATATATATATATTATATTGTATAAGAGACTTCAGAGAGTATAGTTGTCTCGTTCCATTTGATCTTAGTGTGTAGGGACTTTTATTGATGTGATTATGGGTATATTAGGTTTACTGACGAGCGAAGAGATTTAACTCGTTATGAATTTGGCACTGGAAACATAGTGATAGTGAGAGTGTCGTATCATGTGACTCCTTTAGTGATGTGGGAGTGGATGATTAGACTTATACGTATGCAGATAGGATTTTGGGTACCGTGATTATGTGCTTTGGGCCTACAGATCTCAATGAGCGACAATGATATGTAGTAGTGTATTAGAGGGCGAGTTCTTTGTTTGGATTTCGCTTGCTAGACATCACACCCATGAACTTTAGTGAGCGTCGAGAGTTGAAAGATGTGTGGTCATTAGGGCATGGATTTAGTGCTTTAGTTATTTCATGTGTATGTGGATAAAACTATGAGTTGATTGTTATTTGATGATTTAAGGCTAGTGGAGTTGGGTGGTATTTGTGCAGATATGCACGGGATATAGGGTGTATGGGCACCCTAATTAGCTGGATTTTGTAGAATCATCTGCGAAGAGAAGATGTGGAAATGTATGGGTTGAATGTATGCGTATGGGTAATTTAGAAGCAGAGTTAGAAAAAAATATGGTGACCAAGGTGAACTGGTAAGTAGAGTAGTGGGTATTTTGGTGTAAGGCGACTGGCGCGGATTGGTCACTAGTTTGAACGGTAGTGTATAGACCGTCAGGATGAAGAGTGCCAATCGTGGAGGTGTAGCAAGAACAAAAAAATAGTTTCAACTTTGGGAAGATATGGATGTTGCGTGAGGAAATATCCAGAGCTATTAGTAGCATATTTATCCGATGAGGAAGAAATTCGTTATTAAGGAGGGAGTATGTAACACCCCATAATTTTGAGTAATTTATTTTAGCGATTAAGTCAAATGTGTGATGTAATTTAATATAAATGGGAAATAATGTGAAATTAGTAAATACGAATTTTTGATAATAAGATTAATATACATGTGGTAAATTTACTAGCGTGTTTAGGTAAATTTAATTATATCAATTGTAGTGTGTCATATATGAGTAGAATCGATGAGAATTGATGATATTGCAACCGGGGCATTTGTGTGTGCTATTTTTGGGATGAAATAGGATAATTATGCTTAGTTATTTGGATGGTGATTTCGACTGTACGTTTGATCCGGAATAGGTTGAAATAGTCAGAATTATATACCTGGGGTTCTGAGGTCTTTTTAGATTAGCCCGGGCTCACGTAGCGGTATTTGGGTCATTTTAATGTTGGATAATAACCTAATTTTTAAATTAGTGAATTAAAATATAAAGGTTAGATATGTGAGGCATCCATAACATTTATTCTAAACCCTAATAGATAAGGAAGAGATGACGAAGCATACAAATCATAGGAGAAAGTCAGAAGAGGCTAATTTAGGAGGAGATTCAAGGATTCTAACATCAAATCAACACACACAAGAGAGAGATTAGACCCTACAAACAATCCAAGGCAATTATTTAACATGATTTAAATCAAATTGAGGTGTATTCATGTTCATATCATGGTAGGTGTAGAACAAATAAATTTTGGGAAGGGTTCTCATATGTAAATAGTTTTCTTTGATGAAAGTGATATCATGGGTGGTTTAGATGATCAATTAATGAAGTAAACATTTATGATTGTTGTAATGAGATTATATTTCGACACATTAAGAATGAATCTTGTTGGGTTGTTGGTTGAAGAACGTGAAAATTGAATAACTTCGTTTAATTGATGAACATAATATGACAATAAGCCAGAATTTTAACATTACTTTAAAGTTATGCCAACTTTATTGTACTTAGAATATATTGTGTGCCATTGATTTCTAGAAAGTTATTGGTCTTAACATTCTAATGAGCTTTGAATAAGGTCATATGGAGTTCTATAGAGGGATAAAACGCAATTTTACTATAGGGTGTTTAGTCTGCCAGCATATCAATCTGACAGAATTTTTGATGTTATTTTAAACTTATGCCATTTTAACTGTGCGTAAAATTATATTGCGTGCCATAGATGTCTGGATATATCTAGGTCTTAGCTTTCCAATAAGCTTGGAATGAGGTCGTTTGGATTTTCTAGGGGGATAAATCACAATTTTACTACAGGGTGTTTAATCTGCCAGAATATTTACGACATGATTTGGTTGATTAGAAAATGACCATTTTGTTTGTTTAGGTGTAAAACATGAAATAAATTATTGGAACCATAACTTAAGTAGTTTGGGATTATATATTGATGAATGAAAGATTAGTTTTGTTGAATTTTGGTGTTTGGTTATTGGGTAAATTTCGAGGGGTTCCAAATAAAATTTATAAGCCCTAAAGGTCAGAGAGAGTTTAGCGGAGTAATTTAAAGAGATTTTATTGCCTAGGGTGAGTGGGTAATTAAATTCGAATTAGAAATCATGAGGGTGATAATTGATAATAAAGTTTAAATATCTAATTGATGAGTTTAGTTCGAGAATAAATAAACGGGCTAGTTGGGTTAAGTTCGGGTGTTTTATGGGAGTGATGTTACTTAATAAACTTGAATGATTATATGACGGGATGGCAGGTTAAGTCTGGGCATTTTAGTAGGGAGATGCTATTATATTTTAATTAAAAGGATGAGAATTTTATTAATTAATAGTCATGAGATAGACTTAGGATTTGTAAGGTAGTTCTTTGAGCGCTAGGCACGGGTTAGTTAGCTTTTGTCATTAAATTTATATATGTGGGTATAGCGGTAGTATATATACGTATGTGAATAATATATGTGTGTATGGTATTTATATGAAACATACCTATCCTAGTTGTTACACTATGAGGGAGGTTGTGTGCCATGGGCGGTCACTTCGGCGAATTCCAGAAGAGGTAGTACCGTTCCCCAGGGTCATAGGTATTGTGCACGCCCATGTGATGTAGGGCTAGAGTACCATGGAATAATGTGGTGTCGTTATGACCACGGACTTAACTCCATGACTGTCTCTAATGTTTGTTTGTGATTTTGGGTCCTATGGTGAGATTTCGGCCCAGTTGCCCAAAATGTGGTTGACATTCCTAGAGCATGATAACATTCCAGTGAGTTCTCTTTCAAAATGTGGAGAACATTCGAAAATGAGGTAGAATATATTATGAGTGATATATGTATATAGTGTCTTAGTGTGGCATGTCCTATCAACATATATAATAGTGTTGTAAATTATATACAGGCTTAATACGTTAATAATGAACGTGAATAAATAACCAAAGTAAAGGTATAAATTAATTAATGATTTACTAAGATAATGAGGGACATAGGTAATTAAGAAATGAAAGTTAGACAATACTCAAGTCATGGTAGTGTGCTAGTGAGTGTTACAATAAGACTAGTTAGGCAGGTGTGACACCCTGCCTACTAAACTACCGGGTGGCCAGCCCATGATTAAACTAAAACGCTGGTCTAATATGGCTCATTCTTAGCATCACTATAAAAAATATTTTAAAGTAACTAACCACCTAGTAATTTAAACAATTTGGTGCTAACTTTTATTTTTCAATAATTAAGTAGACCTGTGCCAAATTTTACGTGTTATCAGTTCGTAGCATCAGCACACTGATAATTGAATCCAAGACAGATGAATAATAAAATAAAAAAGACCGAATCAACTATCAGTTCAACAACAAAATACAACAGTAACTAAAATAATAACCTGGATACATAAGGTCAAATATAAACTGAATACTAGATCTGAGGGTGACATGCCCAAATGAGAACTGAAAACACTAGGAATGAATGAACGAAGCATCTATAACAAAGTTCGACAACTTCCGCATGAGCTGTAGTTGCGCATCCCTGGATAGAATCCTCAAACTGGGAATCCCTGTGGCTGGACACCTAAGAGGTTTTGAAAAATATTTTGACACGGGTCAGATCCCAAGTAAAACATTTTGAAAATATTTAGCGAGAAGTTAAATTGCAATAATTAAATATGCATGCACACTCTTCATATTTAAGTTAGTGTCACACTCCTTTGAGGTGTATCTCATCCGTCATCTAATGTGCACACCTAACGCTTACCGGATAACCTTCCTAGCTAAGCTACCCGACCTAACTATACGTATCACACCTCTAGATATCACACTACTCTAACCCGAGTATTCTTACTTTGAATATTAAGTTACGTACTCATTATCTTATTAATAGATTCAACTATGTTAAATCATATAACATTCACACTAGTTATTTAGAAAATTCCCTTTTTAAATCAAATAACTTTCACACTAGTTATATAGGAAATTCCTGTTTTAAATCATATAACATTCACACTAGTTATATAAGAAATACATTCACACTTACGTCTTAATCTCGTATATAATTATCTACTAATATTATATATGTACTAGTATACTACAACGTTCACATGCATCTCAAGTATAATAACCATCCATTCCGGAGTAATAACTCACCGGATGCTTTCTATAAAATGCTATCATGTTCCAGGTATGCTCATGTGACACCCCGCCTAATTAAATACCGGGCGATCACTCCTTTATTAAATTAAAACAAGGTAAACAGTTGGTTCATTCTCTGCATCACTATCGATAAAAATAGATTTTTCAATTTAACACCCTAAATAATTAAGCTAAGTGTCAAAAACATTTTCATACAAACTTTCCAAATTTTAATTAATGAAAAATATTTATTTAATTAAAATAACATTTCTACAATTAAGAAATCACACCACAAAAATCTAAATAACATAAACCATTCATAAATCGAATGTCAACAATTGGAACTAAAACCACAAATCCATCCTGTATAAATCCCATAGAACAATACTGTAAATAACTGAAATAAAAAAAAATCCCAACAACAAATGAAATGATGAAAAGGGGGGACACGTGCCCAATAAATGAGAGTAATAGGAGTGGAGTCAATAACAAAAGCCGTCTACTCAAGTGACCTGCAACTCCCACCTAAGCTGCAACTCGTTCTTCTCAGGGGATCCTAAGCAAGACGCCCCTGTGGTTGGGAACCTGAAAATATGCATATATATATACAAGAGGGAGAGAGAAAAAGAAACGGGTCAGAGCCCGAAAGTGTGTTTGATTTAAAATACGTTTAGCAAGTATTTAAATTGATACATGCCAATGCAACAACATATTAGTGCGTCTCTCTCTTGAGAAAAATACTCACCTCTCTTCTAATGTGCACACCCATCGCACTAACCTTCCCAACGGTTCGTTTTATCAGCTATCGCACTTGACTTTCTAAAAGATTTAACTTAACTTAGATTACCCGCAAGATTTACAATTCACGATTTCATTTTTAAAAGAATGTTCCAAACAGTAATCAAAGTCCTCCATTTTAACTTTATAAAATCCATAAAGTTTTACCGTGACATATTATACCTTTTTCAAACAAGTATTTAATAATATGAGTCAACAACTATGTTCTACATATCAAATTTCAGTAGACAGATTCAAATATCATAATCTCATATATATATATTAACTACTCGTATAATATATATATAACAGCACCCCGAAATAAACTATGGTGCATGCATACTTCCACTATCCAAATCCCCATATCACTCATATTAAGGGGAATACATTCAGAATCACTCTCGAATTGTATTAACATAAATACACAAACAATATTGAGGCGAAGCATAGATTCCAAGTCTCTAAGAGGGTGGCACATACTGGCGTCTCTTAGGACCGTCTGAACTATCACATCGATAGCCTGTACCAAGGACATCTATCTTCTAGGGTACAAGTCAATATCCCCCATAAAGGTCCCATCGAGATAAGACTTGTCCCAGCGCGGAAACCTCAGGGATAGCAAGTAGCGTGGGTATGATTCTCACATGTATATAATATATGTACACACAATCATATAAATATACCACTTTATCATATTAATATAGGTTCTTCTCATCACCCGTATTTAGACCGTTTATCCTTAATTTCACATTTATAGAATTTCGCATAAGGTTTTATTCCTAACCTTAACTCGAAGGGTTTTCTCACTTATTACCTAACACTCGTGGATTATGACCCCACAAATCTGAAATTCAGTAAGTGACTTTATTAGATTCCAACGTAACTCTCTTACGCACCTCACCCTTAAAATTTATAAATCTAACAACCTAGGGTAAGTATCCCATAAATATCATTCTCGTTGAATATTAAAGGTTCTAACATATCCATATACCCTACTGGTCCTCAATGTCTCCCAAATCCTTTTATTTAAGATGCCCAAAGATTATTTCACGATAAACTTAATTTAACTAATTAAACAAGGGAAATAGGAGTCTGCCAGGAGGGGTTGATCGATCGAAGCTTGGGCTCGATCGATCGAACCTTCGATCGATCGATGCTCTATGCTCGATCGATCGATCAAGCCGGTCTGGGCAAAAATTCTGCAGAATTGCAGTTACGGGATTCATCAAAGTTCTTCATTAATTTCCATATTTTCCAACACTAATCGACCCATAAATTCTACTACTAACATACTAACATAATTCCAGACGTTTTTAACGTTCAGCATGCGTGTATACATCATTAATCATGGTTAAACAACCCAATATCTAATCTAAACATCAAGAACCCTACAGTTTTCATAACTATGATTCAATTAAGTTTTTCTCCTGAATTTCTTCCTCATATAACATCAAAATTCGTGGGTAATACATCTATAACATCAAGAGTTTCCAGCATAAGGTTTTAATCTTCTCTACATGCAATTTCCTATCAAAATTTGGGGTTTTCTTACATGGATTACATTCCTAATTAATCCTAAACTAATATGAACATTGCACTAACAAAATACGCAAGTTAAACACTTGCCTGGGATTTTTAGAAGTCTGATTTCCTGTGGATTATGGTGTGTTTGCGTTCTCCTCCTCGCGATCTACGCGTTGGTGGTGACGGCGGTGCAAATGGAGGTGTTTTGACCTTGAATCTCCTAGAAAGGTCTCTCCTCTCTTCTCCAATGGCCGTCCTAGGGTTCTGTATGTTCTAACCCTAAATGGCTAACCTAACCAGCTGATAAAGGCTGCTAAAATTCGTGGGTTTAATTACCCTATTTTGGAAAAAGACCAAAATGCCCTCCCGGGTCACTAATTAGGCCTAAAAACACCCCGAGACCCGAACCAAACCCCCGGGTACACTTTTCTGTCTATCTCAACCCTTCCGGACGCGTCGACGCACTCAAAACGACCATACGGACAACTTATAAAATATTCACTTTTTATTTAACTCAATTAGTCCCGACGTGACACGGGCACGTCCCGACTTAAATTTCCGAAATAGTCATTTAATTCACTTATGACATTCAATATAACCAATATAATATATTACTCTGCTCATTAGTAATATTCAACAAGTTTCCCATAATTACTAACTCTAGTCACGTTAATAATTATAACATAATTAATTTTTGGATTTTTATTAAATAACAGTCACATTAAATTTAATAAATTCCCAAATTAAATATAGCATAAAAATACGGGGTATTACATACTTCCTCCCTAATAACGGAATTTCATCCCGAAATTCGGAAAATAAGTCATACCTGGTAAAAATAACTCTGGAAATCTCTCGCGCATATCTGCCTCACGCTCCCAAGTGGATTCCTCCACCTTATGATGCTCCCACTGAACTCGCACAAGTCGAACTATTTTCGACCTCAATATCCTCTCACTATAGTCTAGAATAGCCATTGGTCTCTCCTCGTAAGAGCTATCAGACTGTAAATCAATGTCATCTATCACAATGTGAGTATGGGCCATATCATCCCGAAGATATCGTCTCAACGACGAGATTTGGAATACATCGTGGATGCGATGTAAATGTTCTGGCAATCCCAACCTGTATGCTACCGGCCCAATCCTCTCGATGATGGGAAATGGTACTACGTACCTCGGAGGCAACTTCCCCTTCTTCCCGAACCTCATCACTCCCTTCATAGGAGATACACGCAACAACACTTGATCTCCCACATTAAACTCTCGGAAGAACCGTTTCGCATCGGCGTAGCTCTTCTGCCTGTCTTGGGCTACCCGAATATGACTCCTTATTATCTCAATCCTCGCGGAGGTCTCCTAAATCACTTCTGGTTCTAGCAACTTATTGTCCCCCACCTCGAGCCAACAATTTGGAGAACGACAAGGCCTACCATACAAATCCTCAAATGGAGCCATGCCAATCGTAAACTGATAGGAGTTATTATAAGCAAACTCTACCAGTGGAAGGTGTGGCTCCCAACCTCCTCCGAAATCGAGAACACACATGCGTAGCATATCTTCCAACATCTGATTAGTACGCTCTGTCTGTCCATCTGTCTGTGGGTGGTAAGCTGAACTCAGTCTCAACTCTGTACCCATAGCCTCCTGAAAGCTTTCCCAGAAACGTGACACAAAAATCTTGTCTCTATCTGATACAATATTCAGGGGCACCCCATGTAATCTGACAATCTCAGCGATGAACAACTGGGCATACTGACCCGTGGTATAATCTGTCCTCACTGGCAGAAAATGAGCCACCTTGGTCAAACGGTCTACAATCACCCAGATGGAATCGTGGCCCCGCTGTGATGTAGGCAACCCTATAATGAAATCCATGGAAATACTTTCCCACTTCCACGCGGGTACTTCCAACGGCTGAAGTAATCCTGACGGTTTTTGGTGGTCCACCTTCACCAGCTGGCAGGTAGAACACTTGGACACAAACTCAGCAATGTCCTTCTTCATCCCACTCCACCAGTACTGTCGTCTCATGTCCTTGTACATCTTATCACCTCTCGGATGTACTACAAATCGGGACCCCTGAGAATGAGTCATCACATCATGACATAACTCCGCTCCTTCTGGAACCACTAATCTCCCATTAAACCGCAAACCTCCATCAGATTTAACAGAATAGGACTCAGCCCCCTCGGCTAGAAGTCGCACAATCTGCTCCTGACAAAACGGATCTGTGGTCTGTGCCTGTATCACCCTCGTAACAATCTCGGGTGTGACTGTCATCACGGATATTAAAGAACGTGCTACTACGTCCTGGTGACCCAACTCCCTCCACTTTGCTTTCCAGATGTCCGCTACATCGTCTACCGGTCTACGGCTCAACGCATCGGCAACTACGTTGGCCTTCCCCGGATGATACTGTATATCGAACTGGTAATCTTTCACAAATTCTAACCACCTGCGCTGACGCATATTCAGCTCTTGCTGAGTGAACAGGTACTGCAGTGACTTATGGTTTGTGAACAAACGGAATTTCTCGCCCAATAAGTAGTGCCTCCAAATTCTCAATGCAAATACGACCGCTGCTAACTCCAGGTCGTGGGTGGGGTAATTCTTCTCATGCGGCTTAAGCTTGCGGGAAGCAAAAGCTATAGCCTTCTCTTCCTGCTGAAGTACTCCCCCAAGTCCCCGTAAAGACGCATCGGTATAAACCAGGTACTTCACACCCGGTCTAGGTAAGGCAAGGACTGGTGCTGAAGTAAGCTTATCTTTCAGCTCGTCGAAAGCCAGCTGACAAGCGTCATCCCAAACATATGGTACCCCTTTGCGAGTCAGATTCGTCAATGGACCCGCTATTTTGGAGAATCCCCTAATGAATCTCCTGTAGTATCCTGCTAATCCCAAGAAACTATGCACTTCTGTCGGTGTCGTGGGCTGTCCCCACTCCCTCACCGCTGACACTTTGCTCAGATCAACTGCAATCCCCTGTTCAGTAATGACATGGCCCAAGAACTGTACTTCTCGCAGCCAGAATCCACACTTCTCGTACTTAGCATATAACTGATGCTCTCGTAGAGTCTGAAGAACCTGCCTCAAGTGTTCGGCATGCTCCTCCTTGGAGTGTGAATATATCAAGATATCATCTATGAAGACGATGACGAACTGATCCAATAACTCTCTGAATACTCGGTTCATCAAGTCCATGAAAACGGTTGGGGCATTTGTGAGTCCGAACGGCATCACCCTGAACTCATAGGACCCATATCTCGACAAGAAAGCAGTCTTTGAAACATCCTGCTCTCTAATACGTAACTGATGGTACCCCAACCTCAGATCTATCTTCGAAAAGAAAGTTTCTCCCCTCAATCGGTCGAACAGATCATCGATTCGAGGCAACGAATACTTATTCCGTTTCGTGACCTTGTTCAATTCTCGGTAGTCCACACACAATCTTAGTGAACCATCTCTCTTCTTTACAAACAAGACTGGAGCGCCCCAAGGTGAGGTATTCCTACGAATGAATCCCTGACCTAATAGCTGCTCTAACTGATCTCGTAGCTCTCGCATCTCTGCCGGAGCCATACGGTACGGTGCGTGTGATATAGGTCTCGTATCCGGCAATAAATCTATAACGAAGTCTATCTCACGACTGGGCGGTAGGCCTGGTATCTCCTGAAACACATCGGAATAATCCCTAACAACTGGGATCGAATCCAAAGGAATCACAACCTCCTTACAGGTATCTTCCTCTATGTAATATAAATGAGCGGTCGAACCTCCCTCTGGGCGAGGCATCGCCACTATAAACATCTCTTGCCCCGGAATGGCAAAAATAATGCTTCCACCGAAGCAATCAATCATGGCTCTATAAGCTGCGAGCCAATCCATACAATTAATCACATCATGCTCGTGCATGTCTAAGACTAACATGTCTGCAGGTAATACCAAGCTACCAATCTCTACCCCTACTCCCCGGCATATAAAGAATATAAGTGACCCACTCCCCAGTGGTGAGTTGACACACGTCACAGTGCTCTCTGCTATGGCTAACAACCCTAAGGACTTCGCAAAATGCTTAGCTATAAAACAATGTGTTGCCCCCGTATCAAACAAAACTTTACCCATAGTACCATGGATAGGAAACATACCCTCAATCGCGGGTGGTGCCTGTGGAGCTGCTGCCTGGTGGACGTTATAGACACGTCCATACTGCAATTGCCCCTGCTGCACTGGAGCTGCTGGAATGGCTGGTAAGGCTGGCACCTGGGCTGGAGCTGGGAGGGCAGGTGGGAAGAGTGGTCTCTGCGGCTCATTACGGGCTCCCTGCTGTTGTGGGGCCCTATCACCCTCTGGGCAATCCTGGAGCCTATGGCCATGTTTGCCGCACCCAAAGCATCTGCCTTTGAAGTTACCGCCCCTCTGACCCTGCTGTCCACGGCCCTGCTGGCCGTTACCTCCACGCCACTGGCCCTATTGGCCCTGATGTGCATGCTGTTGGCCTTGCTGGCCCTGTTGCTGTCCCTGTGGTCGGTGTTGGCCCTGCTGGCCCTGCTGATTAGGCTGGCCCTGCCTGAAACCCCCGAATCCCTGCCTAGAATCACCTGAACGGAATCGCTTAGCAGGGTCCCCCTGATGGGAACTCTGCTCGTGCTGACGAGTCTGTCCATGAGTTGGTGCCCCACCGTCACTATTACCCCCGGTCCTGCCCTGCTGGCTGGACTCTCCTGCTCTCTTGCTTCCCTGAAGATGGAAGCTGTGATCCTGGCAATATAGTAACGCTGCATTGAGTACGTCAGTGAAAGTACTCAGGGATAGATTTCCAATGAGGTGCTGACGGATCCTCCAAGCTAACCTGTCGACAAACAGCAAAATATTCTTGCCCTCAGTGGGTGCCTCATCCGGCACAATAGTGAGAAGTCTCGTGAACTCCTCCTCATACTCAGCTACAGTAAGGTTCTCCTGCTTCAGATTTAGTAATTTCCTCCTCATCTCAGTCAGCAATGCGGGTGTAAAATACTTGCGGTCAAACCGCTCCCAGAACAACTGAATAGGGATCCTGTCCCTCTCCTCCAAAGTAGTAGTGGACTCCCACCACTGTAATGCGGCTCCCACCAATTTAAAGGAAGCCAATAACTGCTTTTGCACGTCAGTGCACTCATACATATGGAGGTGCCGCTGGATGTCTTTCTTCCATTGGCTGACTGTAACAATATCGGAGCTACCAGAAAACTCAAGGGGATGCACTTTCTGAAAAGCATCCCGAACCCTCTCCCATGCGGATGGAAGCTGTGCTGGTGCTGGCGCCACTGCCTGAACCTGGGGTGGAGCATGCTGAATCACCGCTATTGCAGCATTCACCGCCTGAGCAACAATGGCGGCTACTTCATTCGCATTCATTGTGCCTGGTGACTGAGCTACTGGCTGCTCGGCTTGGGCACGCCTATCTTTTGGAGCACGTCTCGGAGGCATCTAAAACGTGAAAAAGTTTATTAGTCTACAGTTATCAACAAATCTCGAATAGCTGAAGACTTAAACGTAATAGTAAGAATACAACAGTCCTAAAAATAGGGCTCTATAGCAATAACGTTAAGCTGAAAGCGAAATAAGCCGTACAGATCCTATGGACACTAGAACCTGATGCTCTGATACCACCTGTGACACCCCGCCTAATTAAATACCGGGCGATCACTCCTTTATTAAATTAAAACAAGGTAAACAGTTGGTTCATTCCCAGTATCACTGTCGATAAAAATAGATTTTTCATTTTAACACTCTAAATAATTAAGCTAAGTGTCAAAAACATTTTCATACAAACTTTCCAAATTTTAATTAAGGAAAAATATTTATTTAATTAAAATAACATTTCTACAATTAAGAAATCACACCACAAAAATCTAAATAACATAAACCATTCATAAATCGAATGTCAACAATTGGAACTAAAACCACAAATCCATCCTGTATAAATCCCATAGAACAATACTGGAAATAACTGAAATAAAAAAAAATCCCAACAACAAATGAAATGATGAAAAGGGGGGACACGTGCCCAATAAATGAGAGTAATAAGAGTGGAGTCAATAACAGAAGCCGTCTACTCAAGTGACCTGCAACTCCCACCTAAGCTGCAACTCGTTCTTCTCAGGGGATCCTAAGCAATACGCCCCTATGGTTGGGCACCTGAAAATATGCATATATATATACAAGAGGGAGAGAGAAAAAGAAACGGGTCAGAGCCCGAAAGTGTGTTTGATTTAAAATACGTTTAGCAAGTATTTAAATTGATACATGCCAATGCAACAACATATTAGTGCGTCTCTCTCTTGAGAAAAATACTCACCTCTCTTCTAATGTGCACACCTATCGCACTAACCTTCCCAACGGTTCGTTTTATCAGCTATCGCACTTGACTTTCTAAAATATTTAACTTAACTTAGATTACCCGCAAGATTTACAATTCACGATTTCATTTTTAAAAGAATGTTCCAAACAGTAATCAAAGTCCTCCATTTTAACTTTATAAAATCCATAAAGTTTTACCGTGACATATTATACCTTTTTCAAACAAGTATTTAATAATATGAGTCAACAACTATGTTCTACATATCAAATTTCAGTAGACAGATTCAAATATCATAATCTCATATATATATATTAACTACTCGTATAATATATATATAACAGCACCCCGAAATAAACTATGGTGCATGCATACTTCCACTATCCAAAGCCCCATATCTCTCATATTAAGGGGAATACATTCGGAATCACTCTCGAATTGTATTAACATAAATACACAAACAATATTGAGGCGAAGCATAGATTCCAAGTCTCTAAGAGGGTGGCACATACCGGCGTCTCTTAGGACCGTCTGAACTATCACATCGATAGCCTGTACCAAGGACATCTATCTTCTAGGGTACAAGTCAATATCCCCTATAAAGGTCCCATCGAGATAAGACTTGTCCCAGCGCGAAAACCTCAGGAAAAAAAGTAGCATGGGTATGATTTTCACATGTATATAATATATGTACACACAATCATATAAATATACCACTTTATCATATTAATATAGGTTCTTCTCATCACCCGTAATTAGACCGTTTATCCTTAATTTCACATTTATAGAATTTCGCATAAGGTTCATAACCTTAACTCGAAGGGTTTTCTCACTTATTACCTAACACTCGTGGATTATGACCCCACAAATATGAAATTCAGTAAGTGACTTTATTAGATTCCAACGTAACTCTCTTACGCACCTCACCATTAAAATTTTTAAATCTAACAACCTAGGGTAAATATCCCATAAATATCATTCTCGTTGAATATTAAATGTTCTAACATATCCATATACCCTACTGGTCCTCAATGTCTCCCAAATCCTTTTATTTAAGATGACCAAAGATTATTTCACGATAAACTTAATTTAACTAATTAAACAAGGGAAATAGGAGTCTGCCAGGAGGGGTCGATCGATCGAAGCTTGGGCTCGATCGATCGAACCTTCGATCGATCGATGCTCTATACTCGATCGATCGATCAAGCAGGTCTGGGCAAAGATTCTGCAGAATTGCAGTTACGGGATTCATCAAAGTTCTTCATCAATTTCCATATTTTCCAACACTAATCGACCCATAAATTCTACTACTAACATACTAACATAATTCCAGACGTTTTTAACATTCAGCATGCGTGTATGCATCATTAATCATGGTTAAACAACCCAATATCTAATCTAAACATCAAGAACCCTACAGTTTTCATAACTATGATTCAATTCAGTTTTTCTCCAGAATTTCTTCCTCATATAACATCAAAATTTGTGGGTAATACATCTATAACATCAAGAGTTTCCAGCATAAGGTTTTAATCTTCTCTACATGCAATTTCCTATCAAAATTTGGGGTTTTCTTACATGGATTACATTCCTAATTAATCCTAAACTAATATGAACATTGCACTAACGAAATACACAAGTTAAACACTTGCCTGGGATTTTCAGAAGTCTGATTTCCTGTGGATTATGGTGTGGTTGCGTTCTCCTCCTCGCCATCTACGCGTTGGTGGTGACGGCGGTGCAAACGGAGGTGTTTTGGCCTTGAATCTCCTAGAAAGGTCTCTCCTCTCTTCTCCAATGGCCATCCTAGGGTTCTGTATGTTCTAACCCTAAATGGCTAACCTAACCAGCTGATAAAGGCTGCTAAAATTCGTGGGTTTAATTACCCTATTTTGGAAAAAGACCAAAATGCCCTCCCGGGTCACTAATTAGGCCTAAAAACACCCCGAGACCCGAACCAAACCCCCGGGTACACTTTTCTGACTATCTCAACCCTTCCGGACACGTCGGTGAACTCAAAACGACCATACGGACAACTTATAAAATATTCACTTTTTATTTAAGACAATTAGTCCCGACGTGACACGGGCACGTCCCGACTTAAATTTTCGAAATAGTCATTTAATTCACTTATGACATTCAATATAACCAATATAATATATTACTATGCTCATTAGTAATATTCAACAAGTTTCCCATAATTACTAACTCTAGTCACGTTAATAATTATAACATAATTAATTTCCGGATTTTTATTAAATAACAGTCACATTAAATTTAATAAATCCCCAAATTAAATATAGCATAAAAATACGGGGTATTACAGCTCACTCTAACCCGGCTACCTCAAGTAGAACTCACTCTCTAGCTTGAGTAAAAATAATAATAAGCGTACCGAAGGTGGTCATATTTCCTTGGGTGTGAGACATAATCATACCCAAGATGTGTCACCCCGAAAAGAATCACAAAATATAAACACTGGACGCTATGATCTAGGGATTATACTCTCCCACCTCCTCAATCCAGGGGATTCACCCACATCGCGCAACCTCCTATGATAGCAGGAGAGGGGTATGTATTCCTATAAATATCATTCACACCGATATTTATAAAGAACACAAATATATATATATATATACTATCACACATAACCACATACGTATATTTAATAAAGTCGGGCTAACCCGTGCCTAATACCCGTAGCACTAGCCCAAGAATACCCAAGTCTGGATCCCGACTTTTAATTTAATTAATCACATATTAATTATTTTGTTATGTAAGTAGTGACACCCACCTACAATACCCAAACTCACTCATTCGGTCTGTATTTTCACCCCTTAGAATTTGTTACACAAAATCTCACTATTATGGTTAACACATCTCGTTATATTCAATATTCGATAATTTATTATATATACCTATAATAAATTTAACCGGCTACCTTATGCCTAACTCCCTCAGCACTCAGCCTAAAACTATCCACTTCACCACCCCAACTCTTATTTTAGTAAATTTCACCACAATAAATTTCATCTAAATGGTGTCACTCAACCAAATTGCTCGGACTCCCTCACTTAGTCCATAATTTAACCTTTTATAATTTATCTCACAAAGTCCCGTTAATAAGTTCTTCACCCTTATTAATGTTAATATTCCTTAATACACATCTCCCGATATACTAGGTATTAATTTCTGCCTAGGTTCAATTCCATGGATCTAAATTACACAAATTCGAGTGTCAACAAAACATCAGATTCTAATTATCCTAAATGATAATCCATCATCAATTTCATATTTAATTTACCCAATATCCTCAAATCCCCAAAAACCATTTCAAGGTAATAATCCACCCCAAAAATGAATATGCTTTACACCCACGATGATATGAATCTCAATACCAAAATTTAAACTAAAGAATGTTACTACTTTCCTAAATAAATCCGTAGGGTCTGATTTCCTTTGATGTAGACGAGGGTTTAACGAAGAACACCTAATTAGTTTTGGTTTGTCTCCCAAAAGCTCTCCCAATTTCTCCTAATTTTCTCCTCTACAAAAAATAGGATTTTCTTATTGTGTTGCGTTAGCCACAAACTCCCTAATATAGGTTTTGTTTTTTTAATCCCGAAATTAAGCCTATGGGCCAAACCCAAATGACCTAAACACCCTCGTGTGAGCCCGGTTATGCCTACAATGCCCCGAGACCCAATTACTATTCTCGGTACTCTTTACTGAATATCTCGACCCATTCGGAATCAACCGCACACTCAGAATCATCATCCGAGTTACTTAACTAAACTTTCCAACCTAATCCTCAAATTTCAACACATGTGAATTTTAAAATAACCCGAATTAATTAAATCTCAATTCACTAGTTTAATTAAATCCTCCAGATAAATTAATTCTTATATCATCTAATTCTAAATCCTTCAAAATACGGTGTATTACATACTTTCCCCTTACAAAGGAATTTCTTCCTCAAAATTAAGATCAGTCTAGTACCCTAAGCCTCGAATGCTTCCATACTCACATGCCTCTAGGATCTCTACACATATATCTACCCCTCCTAATCACGAATTATATTAAAATTAAATTAATTACCCAGGGTGCCCATACACCCTATACCCGTGCTTATCCGCACATATGTTGCTCGACTCCAATAGCCTTGAATCATAATATATTCAACTCACAGTTATAAACAGATCTATGTACACTAACCAAGGTACCAAACCCATGTCCTAATGACCACACATCTCCCCACTTCCAGCGTTGTGATAAGTTTCATGCGTGGGATGTCTTACAAAGAGAAATCCAAACAAGGAACCCTCCCGATACACTACTACCTAACATTGCCAATCACTGAGATCTGTTTGGCCCTCACTCCATAGCACATCCCCCCTAAATTACCATCTCCTGACATAAAAGTATACTCATCCACTCTCATGTTACAAAAGACATCATACAATATGGCGCCCCTTACTATCACTAGTTTCTTAGCTCGAATCAATCACGAGCTATATCTCCCCGCTCGATAATAAACCTATTCACCCCGAATCCCAGAAGTGACCGTCCCTGGTCACCGGGATCAAATATAACAATACAAATATTTTCTTATAAGTCTATTATGCAACATACCATAACATATATACACTTATATATAGACTAGACCCTCCTTTAGGTGATAACTAGCACAAGTAAATAATTCTTGGAAAAGCGAACACAAAGTTTCACCATACAATATACTATAGACCATAAATCCCAGTATAAATATTACTAACGTCTCGTACACACTATACTTATCTCAAGCTCAGACCGTACTCTCAACGTGGCTATATCCTACAGATATTCTAGATTATCCCATAATTTTCCATTTAATTCTTCTTGATACTACCCTACCCATTAACTTGTGGTGCAAAAGTTTTCTTGGTGCTTCCTATGCCTTACTACCTAGCTCCACTGGCTATACCTCTAATAACACCTCTCAAAATGATATATCTAATAAAATGTATCCTCTCAGTGTCCACAACTGCTCCCCTACAGATGGAACTAAAGAAAGCCCCTCTACTGAACGGTAAATATACACACACTAAAGTAATAATAAACGATACCGCTACTAAACACGTTTCTCATGTGAATCTAGTACTAATAAATCATTGTGACTCTCTCGTGCCACAAAAAAGAAACCCCAATCACCCCGTAATGAAATTCATACCTTCAAATGGTTCCTGGACATAACACCCCCATCCCAACTGAACCAAAACTTCTTATAACTCTTGCTCCTACTAGGCATCCCATTTTTGTCCCCCAATTCATCGCGGACAATATCCACACATGTGTTTCTACTCTTTACACCTAAGACACCTCTCTAAATCATTACCCTTTTTGTTTAAATATTCGGTGAGGGGATTTGCGATCAAATTGTTCCCCAACTTCTTTGTTATTCATGGTATCTCTCCATAGTTATGGTGGCTGACTCCCATCACTACAACACGGCTCCTCTGAGACAAAAAAATTTCACAAAATTTAGTCATGGGTTCCACAACACTCAACCCTACACATTTGCCTTTGGGTTTTATCCTTCCATTGACATAGTGACTTCTATCTCGATCACTATTCCTAGCATATTCCATGGCTTCTGCTGAGCCTCTCCTCCGGCAGTACTTCTAATGGGCCTCACTGATCGTCAAAGTTATTCGGTGTATGAATCCCAATCCAACTCGTATATGAATCACATCAATTATACTTCATAGAGGGAGAACGTAAGTCACATATGTAGAGGAATACAACAATCCTCTAATAAGGCTCTAAAACTTTAGAACCTAAGGACTCTAGGAATTGATGCTCTGATTCCATTTGTGACACCCCGCCTGTTAAAATACTGGGTGGCCAGCCTATGATCAAAATAAAAAGTTGGTCTCACATGTCTCATTCTTAGCATTAGGGTCGAAAATATTTTAAAGTTACTAAGCACCTATTAATTTAAATAAACTGGTTCCAAACATTATCTTTCATTAATTAACAACATGCAAAAATAAATAATAATTAAATCATCGATACACTGATAACTAAATCCAACACAGATGAATAATATAAATAAAGAAGACCGAATCAAGTATCGGTTCAATAACAAAATACAACAGTAAACTGAAACAATAATGTGGATACACAAGGTCAAATAATAAATTGAATTTAGTATTTGAGGGAGACATTCCCAAATGAGTACTAAAATAAAGTCCATACACTAGGAATGAAAGAACAAAGTGTCTATAACAAAGTTCAGTAACTTCCACATGAGCTGTAGTTGCGTATCCCTGGATAGAATCCTCATACTGGGCATCCCTGTGGCTGGACACCTAAAAAGTTTTGAAAAATATATTGACACGAGTCAGATACAAAGTAAAATATTTCGAAAATATTTAGCAAGCAGTTAAATTGCAATAATTAAATATGCATTCACACTCTTCGTATTTAAGTTAGTGTCGTACTCTTTTGAGGTATAGCTCACACCTTATCTAATGAGCACACCTAACGCTTGCCTGCTGACCTTCCTAGCTAAGCTACACCAACTAACTAGCTATATCACACCTCTTGCCACCACACTACTCTAACACGAGTATTCTTACTTTGATTATTAAGTTATTACTCATTATCTTATTAACTGGTTCAATTATATGAAATCATACAACATTCACACTAGTTATATAAGAAATTCCCTTTTAAAATCATATAACTTTCACACTAGTTATATAGGAAATTCCTTTTTTAAATCATATGACTTCAACACTAGTTATATAGGAAATTCCCTTTTTAATATAACTTTCACTCTAGTTATACAAGACATACATTCACACCTATGTATTAATCCCATTGATGATGATAAGATTTAGCACCACCAGATAAGTGATGATGAGCTCAAACAGTAATAACAATGGCATCCATAGAGATGTATGTGTGTAAGTGTATAAAAGGGGATGAGTATAAGATGAATAAGACAATGATGTATAGTGGTTCATCCAATTAGGCCTACATCCACCGTGAGTGTGTGATCCACGAAGTATGGGCACTAATGGCCGTGGATACAATGCACATCAGCTCACTCTCTCTCTCTCTCTCTACTGTGTACAAGCAGAGTTTTAGCTAGGGTTACAATTCTCGATCCTTTTTGCAGGGTTATAGGTGACAGGTATATATAGGTCTTGGGGGGAGTAGTGTACCCCCCAAGCATGCATGGTTCATGTGAGTTATGATCTAGCCAATCCCCAGCTAACACATAGAGATGCCACCTGTGATTAATGATGACATAATATTCCCTCACGTAAGGGGTCGATATTGTTATAACGGTCTTCCACGTGCCATATGAGTCCCACGCACACTGTTCCATGCCTCTCCCAAATCACGCGCTGTGATGATGTCACCCTCAGCCTATGATGCGAGGCCGAGGGAAAAGTTCCTGCTGGCAGCGATCCAGGCCTAGTCTAGGCCTTTTACTATCGTACCCTCATAGGGTCGTCCAGACCATGTTGAGGGGTTGGACCCTTGAATGATTGTCTAAGCCATGATGAGGGGTCGGAACCTTGAAGGGTCGTCTGGGCCTGATGAGGGATCAGCCCCTTGAAGGATCGTCGGAGTTTTGATGAGGGGTCAGCCCCTTGAAGGGTCGTCTGGGCTAGATGAGGGGTCAGCCCCTTAAAGGGACGTCTGAGACATGATGAGGGGTCGACCCCTTGAAAGGTCGTTTGGGCCTGATGAGGGGTCGGCCCTTTGAAGGGTCATATAATATTGACTGAGTGATCATCTTATCCTCCTCCTGGTGGAGGATGCCCTCGGCCTAGCCATCGATGTTGTTGAGATGGTTGGGGGGATAGTACTTCTTTTGAGAAAAGTGTATGATCTGTTTGATGAGTGACACCAATAAAGCTGATTTGATACCTCAATAAATATCCATTATCGTTCTAGTTTCCCAGATGTGGCGGCTACACACAGCTTGGGACTTTGTGCCCTAATGATACCCTCCTCGTGGGCTGTGTCTTTCCTTGGTTAATGGGCCCACTCATTAGCAAGGCATTTAAATGATTTTTTGAAATCATTTCCTTTCTTCTTCTTCTTCTTCTTCTTCTTCTTCTTCTTCTTCTTCTTCTTCTTCTTCTTCTTCTTCTTCTTCTTCTTCTTCTTCTTCTTCTTCTTCTTCTTCTTCTTCTTCTTCTTCTTCGTTCCTTAACTCTCTCTCTTTAGCTTCTCAACAACTCCATTGCCATTCCTACAACCTTTCTATATCAAACTTCATTCAGCCATTATCTTCGTCTTCAGGTAACTTTCTTTGCCTTAGATTCCATTTTTAATCTCCAAGTTCAGTTTCATTTCTAGCATTGGGGTTTCTGCCCCAGCTTTTCTTATCTTTGTATTTTCCCACCGTGAAATCACTTTATGTGGGGGTTATAGGGTTGGGCCTTAGGTTTTAGGCTGCTTAAATTTCATCCCCCGTCTCTTAGTGGCGATTTAGTGCCCCCTTGTGGTATTTCTAGGGTTTCCTTATATTTTCCGTCGTCTTCTCAGGCGAATTGAGTTCTTCCTGTTCTTGAGTGTTCTTGATCAAAAACCTTTTATTTCTTTGGTTTTAATCCAAAAATCCAACTTAGTCAACCGTGCGCCTATTTGTAGTTAACTTAGCCAAATTCTTATGAGTGTAGGGTCTTCCCCTTAATTCTTAGGAGGCTTTATGATTTAGCCGAGGAGTTCCCATCCCTGAGCGAGAAGTTCTTCGTGGAGATGAGGCGAATAGAGGAAGAGGATGAGAGAAGATGGGGGGTCGACCCTAATTGGGTATGACCCATTTTTCCCATTCCATTAGCCATAATAATACCCCTGAGTCTTGTGGGTCATCTTATCATCCATCCGAGAGTCAATCGTATGAGGAGAAATGATTCAGAGAGCATCGTCGCCTCTGGGTGATAGTCCTTCCGGGAGGGGAGAGACGTCAACACTCAGCCCAAGATGACAGGCCGAGGGAACAACACCTTCTAAGGCTATCCCTGTAACATCCCTGTCCCCTCTTGCATTTCAAGTAGCCTTTCCAGATTGTCCCCCGATAAGTGATGAGGTTGGGGGATCCGAGGATGAGAGAGATGAGGATGACAATGAGAGTTATCTGATGATGATGATGGTTAAGTTGATACTTCAAGTGCCTCGACTTATGTATTATCAGTTAAGGACCATGATCTCTTAATATAGAGGCATCTCTTTGGCATACAACCCAATATATGTCTGAGGGTCCCAACTGAATCTGAGAGAGTCTTCGAGGGGGACGAGGGAGAGATTACTGTTTATGAGAAGATTCTTAGGGTAGGTGTTAGATTACCTCTATACCCTGCAATAGTTGACATTTTGTCTGCCCTTGGGGTTGATCCTTCTCAACTTCCTCCAAACTCGTGGAGGACTATCTTCGACTACATCTCACTTTGGAAGAATTTATTTACCGATGAGCCCTCAACTGATGTATTCCTTGCCTGCTACAACATCACCTCATCGTCCAAATAGCCTGGGTATTTCCATTTGGTGGCTAGGAAGTCTGACAAGAAGCTTCTCCATGTGGCTCAGACTTCCAATCATGACTAGAAGAAAGGGTTTTTCTTTATCTACGGGGATTGGGAATTCCCCACCGAGGGCGAGCCCGTGGAAGACAGTTCGAGGGTACCAATGGTATGGTCCAACCTTTCATTGAAAGCGCGATCAGACCCCAGACTCATCTTGGAGGAGAGGGTCATTGTTGACTACCTAAGGGAGCGAGGGAGAGAGGTTGAACTTGCCAAGTTTAAAGATTAATGACCCCTCGCTTCCTCAAAGAAGCTGGTCTGGGGGTCGGCCCCCTGATAGAATTATGTGAGCTATTTTTTGCTCAATTTTTGATTTTTTCCAAGTGTTTCATATTTGTCTCTGCATCTTTCTGAGATGTCGTCTCCTTTTCAGGTCGTCTTACGAATATCTCCGACCAACTTTGGGAGATGACAGCCCCAAGCTTACTGTCTGGCCTGGGAAAGAAAAAGGGAAAAGAGCCTCAGCAGCCTACGAGGAAGACAAAGGCCATGGGGCCGACACATGTTGAGCTGACTGTCGAAAGTCATAAAAGAAAAGATCCAGAAGTTCCTGTTAATCCTCGGGCGAATTCTAGGACGAGGGCGAAGGTGGAGACGTCTGAGGGGACCTACTCCTCTTCCAGTATGGGGGCTTATTGGTCTTAAAATTTGACATTTTTGAAGGCTGAACCATTTCCCTCATAGCCAAGCTAAGGGCGACCAAGGCTTCCATATTCTCTGCTCCCTCAGCTGCTGATTATGACTTTTTATCAAAGATGCCCCCTGACAAGGTGTATGATTATGGTCTGGATACTCTAGCTTAGGTACTTATTTTTACTTCATTTCCTCAATCAACTTTTCACCAACTATTCCCCCGGCCCCTTAATAAGTGCCTACTTTTATGCAGACTGTTTGTTCCTTCACGTCGGCCACAAAATGGATGTCCGAGAATTAACAAAAATTTCATGAAGCTGAGGGAGCTATCCAGTACGAGGCTGAGCTGCAGACCGAGCTTGAGACTGCCAGGGAAACATTAGAGAGTGCCAGGACTTAGCACGCTAGGGTCTTGGATGATCTTACAAGGCAGCACGATGCATAACTTAAGGCGGAGGATGACCTCTTCAAGGAAAAGGAAGAAGCCCTGAATGCTCAGTTTAAGAGCGAACTAGCTGAGGCAGTGAAGAAGGCCGTGGATGATGCATTAGAATCTTACAAACTCTCAGATGAGTTTCAAGGTTTTGTCTTAATTACTTAGAGAGGGGGATAAAGATAGTTTATCGGTGGGTCATCCTGAAGTTCGCTGATGCTGTAACGTCTGTTCTCCCCTCTCTGGAAGCGATGGAGTTGAACGACCCCCTGATTGCTAAGGTGCTGGCCCATGTAGAGTCACAGGTGAACATTGAAGGCATCGGTACCTCTGAGGATCGACCTGTCTTGGTCGTCGAAGAGACTCCTGTTGTTAATCTTGAAGCCTAGCCCTCTGATATTGCTCAATAGGGTGGCCGTATGTGTCCCATACCCTCTTCATGTAAAGCTTTTGTACTTGACTTCCTTTTGGAAAAATATTGTAGCACTTTGTCATGAAATTTTCTCTTATAATGGAATTTCTCTCTTCCTGTCTTCTATGATTCTCTTGTATGATTTGATTCGGCTGTTGTGTGTGTTTACCTCATCTTTTAAGTTCCCCTCGTCTTTCTTGGGGGTGAATGGGGAGTCATCCCCACCATTGACCCTCATTATAGCCGAGGGTGGTTACCACCAATCTTATTGGTTTTCAATAAAGTCCCCCCTCGTCTTTCTTGAGGGTGAATGGGGGGTCGTCCGCACCATTGACCCTAATTATAGCCGAGGGTAGTTACCACCAATCTTAATGGTTTCCAATAAAGTCCCCCCTCGTCTTTCTTAAGGGTGAATGGGGGGTCGTCCCTACCATTGACCCTCATTATAGCCTAGGGGAGTTGCCACCAATCTTAATGGTTTTCAATAATTTCCACCTCATCCTTCTTGAGGGTGAATGGGGTGTCATCCCCACCATTGAGCCTCATTATAGTGAGGGTGGTTACCACAAATCAATGATGTTTTCAACTTTCAAGTCCCCCCTCGTCTTTCTTGAGGGTGAATGGGGGGTCGTCCCCACAATTGACCCTCATTATAGCCGAGGGTGGTTGCCACCAATCTTAATGGTTTTCAATAAAGTCCCCCCTTGTCTTTCTTGAAGGTGAATGGGGGGTCGTCCCCACCATTGACCCTCATTATAGCCGAGGGTGGTTACCACCAATAAATGATGTTTTCAATCAAGTCTCCCTCGTCTTTCTTGAGGGTGAATAGGGGGTCGTCTCCACCATTTACCCTCATTATAGTCTAGGGTGGTTACTACCAATCTAAATGATGTTTTAAATCAAGTCCCCTCTCGTATGTCTTGAGGGTGAATGGGGGGTCGTCCTCACCATTTACCCTCATTATAACCGAGGGTGGTTATCACCAATCTAAATGATGTTTTTACTTTCAAGTCCTCCCTTGTCTTTCTTGAGGGTGAATGGGGGGTCGTCCCCACCATTGACCCTCATTATAGCCGAGGGTGGTTGCCACCAATCTTAATGGTTTTCAATAAAGTCCCCCTCGTCTTTCTTGAGGGTGAATAGGGGGTCATCCCCACCATTGACCCTCATTATAGCCGAGGGGAGTTGCCACCAAGGATAACCCCAATTATACTAGAATTAACAAACACAAGATGAGGGACCAATATGACATTCTCATTAACATTCCAAGTGCTCTGCTGGAGCAATACATTCATTACAACTGTGATCCGATAGGACATTACAACATTATTGATAGTATTTCTTCAGATGATCTGCATTCCACGCATTCGAAAAGGGTTCCCCTTCAAGGTTTTCTAGCCTATAGGTTCCAGGGACAACTTCATCAATGACCCTATATCGGCCATGCCAATTTGGGTGGAGCTTGTTAGGATTTTCCAAGTCTTTTTGAGGACTAAGTCCCCCACTACGATTGGCCTTTGCTTCACCCCCTGGTTGTAAAACCTTGCAGTCCTCTGCTGGTAGGCAGCTTGCCTTATATCAGCGTCTTTCCTCCTTTCCTTGATCAAGTCTAAGTCAAGTCTCCTTTCTTCCATATTCCTCTGGGGATCATACATTTGGACCCTATGAGTAGGAAACCCAATCTCGGTAGGGATGACGACCTCTGAACCATACGCCAGCATGAACGGAGTTTCTCCGGTAGGAGTCTTTGCCATTATCCTGTAGGCCCACATTACATCGTATAACTCCTCGAACCATCTTCCTTTTGCCTCCTCGAGCTTCTTCTTGATCCCATCTAGGATTTTCCTATTTGTAACTTTCGTTTGCCCGTTGGCTCGAGGTCGGCCCGGGGTAGAGAAGAATTGTTTGATACTCACCCTTTCACAGTACCTCTCCAGAGATGTATTCGTAAATTGAGTCCCGTTATTCGAGATGAGGGTGTTGGGGAGACCATATCTTTATATAATATTTTTCCAGATAAACTGGAAGGTCTTATGCTCTGTGATCATTACCATTGGCTCCGCCTCCACCCATTTTAAAAAATCGTCAATTGCCACGATCAAGTATCGATAGTTATTGAAGGCCCTGGGCAAAGCTCCTACTAAATCGATCCCCATACTGCGAATGGCTATGGGGATGTGATGGAGGTAAGAGGATGATGGGGCTAGTGAGGGATTATGGCAAATCTTTGACATTTATCGCACTTTTTTACGTATGCCATGGCATCTTTCCCCAGGGTCGGCCACCAGTATCCTTAGGTTACTATCCTCTTTGCTAACGATCTTCCCCCAATGTGGCTTGTGCATGACCCCTCGTGCACATCTTGCAGAATGTGAGGGACCTCAGACGGTGCACACATCTGAGCAAGGGGAGAAAGAACCCCTTTTTTTACAAGGTGTCTCCGATGATAGTGAATTTCGGAGCTCTGTATCTCAACATCTTCCTCTCTTATTTTGCCTTCGGCATCTCGCCCTCTTTCCATCCACGAAGCTTCCTTGTTGATGTTTAAGAAAAAGCCAAGTGTTCCCTCTTCTTCTTTGATCGTTGGTCGAAGAAAAATTTCTACTGGGACTGCCCTCCTGACTTTTGTCCTAGTTACTGAGGCCAGCCTAGCAAGTGCATCAGCCCAACCATTGTCATGCCTAGGTATCCTCTTAAACTTTACACCTCTGAAGCTCTTTAATAGTGACCTTACCCTTTCAAGATATTTGGCCATTATCTCATCCTTATCTTCGTAGGCTCCTAGTATCCAATTCACCACTAGTATTGAATCACTATGGACCACAATATGGTCGACACTAAGAGACTTAGCCAAGGAGGCCTGCTATCCGGGCCTCATACTCAGACTGGTTGTTAGAGGCTTTGAAGTTGAACCTTATGGCATACTCAATGTCTGTGCCATCAGGTACTGTTGCTATTAATCCAACCCCACTTCCGCTTTCACAAGATGACCCGTCCAAGAAGAGGTTCCACGAGGTTTTTTCCTCTGAGAATTTTCCCTCGACGAGGGACCCCTGTCTAAAGAGATATCTTCCCTCTTCGTTTTCTGCCACTTTTTCTCTAGCGGTTCTTGTCTCAGCCTTATCTGTGGAGGGATCAACAATTCTGTCTTACCGGGTATCTGTCTTCTCGAGGTTTTCCTCTTTAGCCTCATTATCTTCTCAATTAAATTCAGCCATGAAGTCCGCTAACGCTTGCCCCTTAATGGCCACCCTAGGTTGATATACAATGTCAAACTCCCCCAACTCTATAGCCCAGGCCATTAGCCTCCTCGATTTTTTGGCTTGTGTAAGACCTGTCTTAGAGGAGAGTGGGTGAGGATGACCATTGTATGGGACTGGAAGTACGGCTTCATCTTTCTTGATGCATGGATCAAGGTTGCTAACTTCTCCATCCTTGGGTATCTTTGCTCTGCCCCCTGGAGTGCCTTAATATTGAAATACACAGGCTTTTGTACTCCATCCTCTTCTCTCATAATGGCTGCACTGATGGCTAATTCTGAGACGGCTAGGTACACATGTAGTCGTTCACACTGTACTGGCCGTGATAACAACAAGGGAGACCCTAAGTATGACTTTAGCTCCTTGAAAGCCCGATCACACTCTTCACTCCATTCAAAGGCCTTTATGAGGATTTTAAAAAATGGCAAACACCTGTCTGTGGCTTTGGACATGAACGTATTCAAAGCAGCCACTCGCCCTGTGAGCCTCTGAACGTCTTTGATAGTCTTGGGGGTCTTCATTTCTATTAGGGATTTTATCTTTTTAGGATTGGCCTCGATGCCCCTTTGGTTGACAATGAACCCCAAGAACTTCCCCGCTCCGGACCCGAAGACATAGTTGGCCGGGTTGAGCTTCATTTGGTACTTGTCCATTGTGTTAATGGTCCTCTCGAGGTTGGCCACTTGATCCTCCGCCTTCAAACTCTTGGTCAGCATGTCATGTACATAGACCTCTATGGACTTTCGTATTTGGTCTTCAAACATTTTATTCACACGACGCTAATACGTTGCCCCCGCATTTTTTAGGCCAAAGAGCATGACACTATAACAGTTGGTCCCCTTGTCAGTAATGAAGGTCCTTTTCTGTGAGTCTTAAGGGTTCATGAAGATCTGGTTGTACCCTGAATAGGCATCCATGAAGCTCATTAGCTCATAGCCTGCAGTAGCGTCTACCATCTGATCAATGCGGGGGAGAGGGAAGCTATCTTTGGGACAATGTTTATTGAGGTCTGTGAAGTCTACGCACATCCTCCACTTCCCGTTGGCTTTTGGGACTATGATTGTGTTAGACAGCCATTCGCGATAGATAACCACTCTAATAAACTCAGCATCTTCCATCTTTTTATCCTCTTCCCTTATAACCTCATATTTTTCTTGAGAATAAATTCTCCTCTTATGCTTGACTGGATTTTCACCCTCTACCACGTTGAGCTTGTGGCACATGATTTCGGGGTCGATCCCCGACATATTTGCATGACTCCATGCAAAGACGACCTATTTTCTCCTTAACAGCTTGATGAGGTCTTATTTGATGTCTTTCTTTAGAGCTTTGCCTACTTGGACGATTTTTTCTAGCTCATCCTCATTGAGGATGATGGATTCTACCAATTATCCTTTCTTCAATTTTTTCTCATCCCTGGGGTCAAGGGTATCAGTATTATAAGTAGTTATTGCCTTCTTGTGTGCCTCTCTTCCTTCGGTGGAGTTGAAGTAACATTCCTGTTCCATCGTCTGGTCCCCAGAACTTCCCCTACCCCGTAAGGGGTCGGGAATTTTATCATCTGGTGAACAGTGGACGATACAGCCTCAAATTGCTTGAGGGCCACTCGACCCAGTATAATTTTGTAGGCTGAGAAGACTTGTTCATCCATCACGAAAAATTTAACCTTCTTGGTTAGCCATCTCGTCCAATCATCCCCCATTCTAACATCATCCTCATACACTCCTAGGGGATGAACTTTTTCCCCACTGAACCCAATCAGTGGGTGATGGTATGGGACGAGTCTAGCATGGCTGTGGCCTAAGGATTTGAAGCACGACCAAAACATTACATCTGTAAAGCTATCCCCATCGACGAAGATCCTCGGCACCTCACATCTATTCACACTGGTAGTGATGACGAGAGGGTCATCATGTGGGGCTGTTGCCTTTCCCTTGACTTCTGATTCTAGTAACTCTTTCAATATCCAAGTTTCCCAAACAGAACCACTGTGACTAAGTGTTCGTGTGTGAGAATATGTTTGTGATGTGTAATAAATGAATATTTATGCAACTCACCCTCTTAAATTATTTATAGAGTCGAATTCCTATTAATCAAGAGGTTCTATATGACATGCAGAAACTGATTCAAAATATTTTGAGAAATAACTGCTTTTCAAGATCAGATTTGAAAAACAACCTTGCTTTTAAAACTAGCCAAGGTCCTATGTGTTTCCTTTTATTTTAGTACATGTTTATTTAACAAATTGTGAGATATAAGATCAGAAACACAAACGCTCTACAGATCTAGTGTAGCCTTGAAAATCGGAAGTTTCATTTTCAAAGTTTCTTAAAACAGAAAGGATCTACAATAAATAGATCCAAAAGGGAATAATAAAAAAATTAAGCGTGTGATATTCTCTTGTAGAAAAACTCAAGTTTCAATAGTGAAAATCAAGATGCTCTTAGAGATAAGTTCTGAGAGAAACTAAGACTTGAAGAGGTGTTCAAATGTCTCGTAAACCCAACACCAAACTCACAGATATCCTAAATGGATCTAACCCTCAAGGTTTAGATTTTATGGTGTATGAAACTTTGAAGGTTATGGTGTTTGGGTGAAGGGAAAGCACTTCCGAGGATTGGTGTTTCGAAGATTAGGGTTTCTTTTCTCCCTCTTCTCTATATTTTTTCCCTCTCCCTTCTCCCTTCTCTCTCTTCTCTCTACTCTATCTTTTTATCTCTTTTTTGGATGAAAGCCAAAAGTATCAGACATGTGAGACTACATGGGTTTATATAGTAGCTAAGGACAGATCTCGAACATTGGAGGCAAACCAAGGGCTAAGATTAACTTTGACCAGTTTACTCATAATCTAACGATTTAATATAAGCACTAGAAATAACTAATGTTGATTGACTAAGACTGGTCACACATGAATTGCTAACAAACATATGCAGGTCGTCGATAATGAGAATCCAAGGTTTGACAATGAAGGTAGAGATTGTGTTTATAAGAAAACACAAAATTAACATCTCAAGAGAAAACACGTGTAAGATTGATAACGGCTGAAAAATGCATGTTTTGAAAATAATTACATTCCCCCCTGAAGTATCTAGTGCTTTGATATTCTACCCAACACAAGTTTTAATGGAAAAAAAACTATTTTGCATAATTCAACTTTTAGTCCCAAAACTTTTAAAAACCAACTTTGAATAATTTTAAAAATTATTTAAAATGTTTTAAAAATGTTATAAGGAATTAAATTGGTTTGTAAAAGTTAATTAAAATGTTTAAATCAACATATGAACATAGGAACTATAAAATATGTAGTGCAAGTGTCCTAAAGTGTTTATAAGATATAATTAACTTCCATTTAGGAGATCTTGAGGATGTCTTTGACTGGATTTCTTCATTCATGCTTGAACCTTTGAGAGATAGAAAAACTCATAAAAACTAACCTACTTTGTCTCAATATCCAAACTAGTTGGAACTCCTATATATATAGACTCAAGTAAGTCAATATATAGTTTGTTCTCAATCTGCCCCTTTCGATATTAGAGACAAAACTTCCTTTAGTATTCTAAACTCGTGGGTGAAAATAAAAAATCCTAGTTGTCCTATACAAAAGTTCTAACTACCCATTCCCATCTTATAACCAAAAATAAGGTGAAAAAAATACATCACTCAACTAGATTACATACCAATACCCTAGATAAATAGAACAACGGGTCTGAAGAATGCATGTAAAAGTTTAAACACTTGAATGGCATATTAGTTGAGGTAGAATAGGAATAGATATAAATCTCAGCAAAAATACTCAGGTTCTTCTCCCCCAATTTTTCTCAAATATACAATGGGATAAAAGAAATAATAGAGAAAAACAAGAATATGTAAAAAGTTTCAATCATCAAGCATATCATAAGGAAGGGAAGAATCAAGGGTCTCCTACATGAACTAGTGTTAAGAGGCATCTTTTGTCATTTTAGAGACGTCCATACCCTAAAACTTCATAAACCAATTATTTACGAGAAACAACTGAGGTTATGATAAACGTGACATAAATTATGTGAGAACTATCATACCTATAGTTGTTCGTAGATACTCAAATCGTATATTATCCAATGGTTTGGTAAAGAGATCAGCTAGCGGTTTTTCAGTATTTAGATATTCAATAATAAGTTCTTTAGATTCTACAATATCACGAATGAAGTGATGTCAAATTTGTATATGCTTACTTCGAGAGTGTTGTACAAGGTTTTTCAAAATATTTATCACACTCTGGTTATCACAAAACATGGTTAATTGATTTTCGGTGATACCATAATCTCTAATCATTTGTCTAATCCATCATAGTTGTGAACAACAACTTCCTGCGATAATGTACTCAGATTCTGCGCTAGATAGAGAAATACAATTATGTTTCTTACATGACCAACCAACTAGGTTATTTTCTATGTAGTAACATGCACCAGACGTGCTCTATCTATTATCTTAACAACCTTCCCAATCAGCATCGTTGTAGCCTACGATACAACTAGTTGTGTCCTTAATGTACCAAATACCAAATTTTAGAGTACCCTTAACATATTTAATAATTGTTTTCACACACAATAAGTGAGATTCCTTAGGGCTACTTTGATATCTAGCAGAGACATAGACTGTGAAGGAAATGCTGGGTCTAGAAGCTATAAGATACAAGAGACTACCTATCATACTTCGATATAGAGTAGGATCAACATTTTTCCCATTATCATCCTTAGACAGTTTTGTTGAAGTACTCATGGTTTTTTTTAGAAGGTTTAGCATTTTCTAATCCGAATTTTTTAACGATTTCTGCAACGTATTTGGATTGAGTGATAAATAGTCCATCACTACATTATTTACTTGTAGACCAAAAAAATATTGAAGCTAACCCATAAGTGGTATCTTAAATTCAGCATGCTTGATGTCGAAAAAATTCTTAACTTGTTTAGAACAAGCTGATCCAAATATTATATCATCAACGTACACTTGTTCTATTAAAACATGTTTTTCTTCATTCCTAACGAAGAAAGTTTGATCGTTTCCACCTCGAAAAAACCCATGAGATACTAGAAATGTAGATAATCGCTCATACTAAGCTCTTGGAGCTTGTTTCAAACTATATAAGGCCTTCTTAAGCCAAAAGATGTAATTAGGGTGTGATGGATCTATAAACCCTTTGGGTTGTTCTACGTATACCTCTCCAGTAAAAATTCCATTAAAAATGAGGAATGAGCATCCATTTGGAATAATTTGAATTGTAGGTGACATGATATGGCAAGGAGGAGATGAACTGACTCAAGACGAGTAACAGGTAGAAACGTTTCATTGAAGTCAATTCCCTCAATCTGCGAGTATCCGTGTGCTACCAACCTAGCTTTATTTTTAACGACCTCCCCATTTTCATCTATTTTGTCTTTGAAAATCCATCGTGTGTCGATAGCCTTCGAATCCCTTGGCCTGGGAACAAGATACCACACATCGTGACTTTAAAATTGGACAAGCTCTTCTTGCATAACTTTGATCCAGAAATAGTCTGAAAGGGCATTATTTACATTTTTAGGCTATTTAAGGGAAACAAAACATGCAAATTGTGCCACATTTCAAAGTTGGGATCTTGTTTGAACAGATTCAGAAGGATTACCAACTACAGTTTCGATAGGATGGTCTTTAGAAACCCAAGTGGTGTAGAGAAGGATTCTCAGGTGGTAGTGAATCATTGTCTTTTGAGGGTTTAATTGGAAAATTTGGTTCATCCTCATCTTGTGGCAATGATTGACTGGCCCAACTCCCGAAACATGTATCATCTATAATTATATTAAAGGATTCCATAATGGTTTTGGTTTGATAACTAAAAACATGAAAAGCCCTACTATTTTGGTAATAACCAAGAAATATTCCTTTCTCTCCTCGGGTGTCAAATTTTGAAAGTTGTTCTCTATTTTTATGGACATAACAAATACTCCCGAAGGTTTTAAAATGTTTTAAATTTGGATTTTTGTGGAACCAAAGTTCCTAAGGGGTTTGTTAGGAATTTTTCCTAAGGTATACACGATTAATGATTTGACATGCGGTTAGAACGACCACTACCGAAAAATATCTAGGAAGACTTTTAGCGTGTAGCATAACCCTATCCATTTCTTGTAAAGTTATATTCTTACCTTCAATGATGCAATTTTGCTGAGGTGTTTTAGGAGAACTAAACTCTTGTTTATATCCATTGGCTATGCAGTATTCACTAACACAAGAGTCTTTAAACTCTCCACCTCTGTCACACCTAATATGACATATTTGGGCTTCCTACTTATTCTCGATTTTTAAAAGAATTTTTAAGAATTCACCGAAGGTATATGATTTTGTTTTCATAAATACAACCCAAGTATATCGTGTATAGTCGTCTAATAGAACTAGGATATAATTATTTCCATAGAAACTAACAGTCCTTGAGCAATCCAGGAGGTCCATATTGATGAGTTCTAAAGGTTTTGTGGTCAAGACATCCTTAACATTCTTATGAGGGGATTTACTGATTTTCCCTTCTTGACATGGTCCACATATCAGATTGAAAGAATTTTTGATTTTGGGTAAACCTATAACTATTTCTTAGGAGCTTAATCTTCTCAGACTATCAAAAGTCGTATGTCACAATCTAATCTGCCAAAGGTTAGAATCCTCTAATCTGGCAACATGGCAAGAAGCGGAATTAGGAATTACGGTGTAGCAGTTTTCCTGAGTTCTATTTCCTGTCAATATACAATTTCCTTTTTCATCAATAATTTTGCAATCATTTTTTGAAAAAGTAATGGTATGATTGGAATCACAGAATTGAGAGATATTTATTAGATTAGCTTTAAGTCCTTTGACTAGGAGTACATCATTTAGATCAGGAAGCCCATTCTCACTCAATGTTCCCTTACCAATGATCTGAGATGAAACACCATCTCCAAACATGACACTACCTCCTAAGAAGTCTTCCTTGTTTTTCAATTTGGTTTCATCCCCAGTCATATGTTTAGAACATTCGAAGTTTAAATACCATCCAGTTGAAGTTTGTTGTACCTTTAAAGCAGAAATGACAAGTTTGCTCTTGAGCTGGGGTAATAGATCATATTTTATAATCCAAATGGGTCGAGTTTTAATCATTTTGTGGCCTTTTGATTTAGAAAAGGTTTATGGGGTCTTTCTAAATGACTTTTTCTTAGTCTGGTACCCTCCCTTTTTCTTTTTATAGCTAGAGTTGCTTGTGGCCTGTCTAGGGAGAACATAAGTATTTCTTCCTTTTCTAGAATAGTTAAAGTTAAGGCAGGTGGGTGTGTATATCCTTTTTTGAAAACATTCTTTAAGAGTGTAGCAAAAAACATCGCAGTAAGAGCAGTACTGATGGGTGTTGGTCTTGACTTTATTACTAATGTCTTTAAAGATGGGTTTGGATCAATTTGGTATAGTCGTCCAATTTTCATTGGTCTTAAGTTTTTGTCTTTGGTCTCTAACAAGTGGACAAATATATTTGGCATTACCATTTGAATTAAAATGTTAATTGAGCTGGTCATGCTTTGCTTGAGAGACATTATGACTAGGTTCCCCTTTTTGAACAGTTTGATAAGTTTGGCCTTGTTTGATAAAAGTAACATTTTCAGGAGAAACTTTGGTCTTATCGGTGTGCAACATTTCTCCAAAACCTAGTCTAGACTTATCTTCAGAGTTAAATTTTCTTCCAACAACAATTTCATCATAAGATTTTCTTAGGTTTCAAAGTGTTGACATTTTTTAAACACATTTGAGACCTTTTGCTTAGGCTATTCTAATTCAACAAGGGTAGCCTTATATTTTTGTTCAAACTCATGATTTTTCTTAGACAAATGAATTATTTTTAAGGGAAATTCTTAAATCTCAGTCTCATGGGCAATACAATGGGCAGTATAATCTTCAGTATTCTTCCTAATGGTCTAGTTAAGCAAATCGATATGCTCAGTAAATGATTTTATCATTTTTTCAAGGCGATCACGCTTCTTAACCATTTTCGTGTATAACTCATGTAAATCAGGCAAATCATCAGTAGACTCGCTAAGTGTGTCGTGTGAAGTGTCCCCTAAAACATTACTTGGTTCTTTTTAACTACCGCACACATTCAGTTTGTCGGCAATATTAACGCTTTGACTCACACTTAGATTACTCTCAACAATCAAATGGGCAATATTAACATCAAAATTAACAGGCAACATAGATTCATGAGTAGGTAAGCATGCATCATCATCATTATACGCAATTTTTGCAAAGAAATACATGCAATAATCATCATTCTGGGTTGACTCTGTGTCATCTTAATCAGAGTCATCCCATGTTTTACACACATTAGCCTTATTATTGTTACTAAAATTAGTTGGACATTTACTAGCATAATGTCCCATTTTACCACATCTATGACATTTCACAAATTTTAGGTCTGTCTTAGGTCTGTCATTGTCATAGGTCCTTTTATTAT